>CM035412.1:58475471-58732971 GCA_020310875.1 Ceratopteris richardii | reverse complement strand
TGGTGGCCACAGTCTATGCCCTATAAAATACTAGGCTGAAGGGGGGAAAGAGGACATATTTCTCCCTTATTTAATGAGGTGCCTCTAGAGAGAGAAGAAATCTCGTAACTTAGTTGGGTCCAAAAATTAAAAATTCCAAAAAAGTTAAAAAACTCATCATAACAACTGAGAATGGACCCCCCCATTACTTTTTAGGGTCAAAAGTACTCTTTTTGACCCCAAATTCAAAACCCGTGCATGTTTTGAGCTGAAAAAAATGGCTTATGGGATGCTTGCTGTTGTACAACATGTTTTTACAATGGCAACTATGAAACTTGAAAACTCTAATAGAATGAGATATGTTATGAATTGTAAGTATTACTCTACAATATTGTATGTTTTAGTGTTGAATATATTTCTGAACTATTTAGATATGTTTTTGTTTGTTTCAAATATATTTCCTTCTACTTTGATGGAAGAGCAACCACTTCATATTCTTACAAGTACTTTCCAAGCATTGCATGCAGATGTTGGTGCACTAGTCTTTCCAGAAATATCTCCTGCTTAACTTTACCATGATAGAGTTTTCTTTTACACACATAGATATGTTGTACCCTCTAAAATTAATGGTTTTGGAAGGTTAGAGAGAATTGAAGTACATTCTCTTCTTAGCTTGGAGTGGCCAAAACCTGATATATGCTCCGTATCATCTTTGAAGCACAAGATGGTAATGGATATACATAACTCTTTGAAATTCACAAAAGTGTGTAAGTCTGTAGTTTTGCACTGGTCTTTTCCCATCCATTGTTTTGTATATCTATTCCAAGGATTCTCATTCCAAGAGACTTCCACCATGTTCATGTGTAAAGATATCACATATGAGCAAGTCAAAAGTCTTCTTGGTGAAAATTGGTGTTTGATAGAAGGAATCACAAGAGGTGATAAATATCTTTGTAAAATAGGTGGAATAGGTATATGAATTTGATATTTGAAACATTAACAAACTTCATTATACATTAGATTCTACTATGATCGTTGGATGTGCAAACTTGGCAAGTGGATACCATTTAAAAGTTCAGAGGGATCTTTACATTCATTTGAAATAAAGCTTAGATTTCACAACAATGAAAAAGAGACTATTTTAGTGAATAATCATTGGACCTTGGCTAATCTGAGAGAACACTTGGTGATTATGGGGTTTGATGGACTAACTCAATCCAAATTCAAAATACAAGGACATAAGGTGAGAAATGTTTTGTGCTTTTGTTAAAGTAATCTTTTCATTATTGTTTATTTTACTTTTGTAACTTCAATTTCTTGCAAATTGATTATAGGTGGGAAGAAGATTGAAATACAAAATGAAAGTCCCTATAGACTGGAGCAAAGATGGAATAGAACTCTCATTGTCATAGTTCTTTTGCAACCTGATAATGCCACTTTTGGGTCCTAGTCAATGTATCTCATGGTTTTTGCACTTTCAAGAACCTTGTAAAAAGTAGGACAATCAATTCATGTTAGATATTGTATATACCTTCTTATTTGCAATGGTAATTTCAAAACTTTTGGAATGTCAAAAAGTCTATGTTCACTACTTTGAAATGTGGTTGTTCATGTTTTTTTTTGTGTTATGTTTAGACATTTGCTTTGAAGCAAAAAAGTTCATATCCTTTGGTGTTTTGTGCATTATTTTGTCATCAGAAACACATTTTTTGAACTTGCATTACTTTATTATGTACTTCTAAAAGTGGGCTGAGTCCGTTTAAAAACTTGAAACTGCTATAAAAATGGGTTCTATGTGCTCATTTCTCACATTTGCACTCACAAAGAGCTAGAAAGCATAGAGAAGCCAATAGAATTCTCGCACGCAAGCAATGGTTGCTAGCACTTCCACTCCCATGAAATCTCCTTGAGACCTATTCATGGAGTTTTTGGATACTACAGACTACAACGGTCATACGGATTTGTATGCCCTAGTCATTAGAGTCCCTAATCTTGAAGGGACAATAGCCATGAACTCTGATGGATCGAGGAGATTACAAATTTTATGGAACTCTATATATTAAGATACGTTATAGATATTCCAACATATGAGTGTAAATGGGTCCCACGTGACCTACTTTTGTACATTCATAAAGGAGATGAGGCGTTTGCGAAGTGCTTAAAGCATTTCATGGTTGTCGCTGAGGATGTAGGGCACCTGTTAGATGACACAATGCCCTTAATTAAACAATTAAATAAGAAGAGAAAAATGGGAAGAAAATATCTTTCCTTTGTTGCAACAACCATCTTTTTTGTCAATGAGGAGCCTAAACCTACACATATGGACCTACCCCATCTTGTCACTGGGGGTTTTATAGATGACAAAAAGGAAACCTAGAAAGAAGCTCTCAACTTATTAGAAGAGAGTCAAAAAATTTGCAGAGAATTTCCACAAGGAGTAGTGGACAAATTAAAGGAAGCCAGTACATCGAATAGTCCAACCTCCAACTTAGAGCCCATGGAACCCACTCTACCAGAGGTAGAGATGGAAATGTTTTTAGTGGGACTTGTCAACGATAAAAATTTTTGTTCTTGCATGATATTGAGAAGGCATTCGATCTACGCCTCGAGAAATGCCTAAGTATTTTCTGCTCGACCTCGGATGTTCCCATGGACAACACTTTTGACATAATTGAAAAGACAACAATTCCACTTAGTGATTCAGTTGTAGACACCATTGCATTTGTGTGTGAAGAGATTTTGAGTGATGCCAACCAAAATGGCACTGAAGAAGATATGGCCACAACAAGGGAAAGAATTTTGGAGAAGAAGATTCCAACATCCCCTGTTGTTGAGCAAAGTGGCATGGCTCACTCTTCAATTCCACTAGATGCAATGGGAAGAGGAGAGGATGAAAATAGGCTTCAACATGTAAGTATCTAATGACATTTATGATTCTCTCATATTCATACAAGATGTATCTAATGAATTTCATGATTGTATATGTGAAGGAAGCAATTGAAGTGGATAAATTTGCAGCAAGGAGTGGTGGTGACCGTGTTACCCATGGCAGTGGCTCTTCCTTGGCACATTACATTCAAAAATTGCCAAAGGAAGATTTTGTCATAATCCACAAGGACTTTTCCCCTCAAGGACACTTCATGACTTGGTGTCTAAAGGCCTTGAACAAAGTTTTGTGCCTATCTACAATAATGCAAGGGACGAATTGTATATTTCTGGTTAGGAAGTCCTTTGCGCTTATTACCCTAGGAGTTAACTTTAGAGGAAAAATATTAGATCAAATAGGAATAGCTTTAGGTCTTGGATTGACAGACCCTCAATTAATATCCCAATTGGTTTTGACTTACCAATTGCTACTGTCTTTTCAGAGAAGAAAGAATGTAGTGGAGAGGCTCAAGGCCAAGAGCCAATTGTAAAAATTTTATAATACCCATTATTGTTTTTTAAATTTCCATGTGCATTCAATCTATTCTTGACAATCTCATAAATTTTGCACAGTTTGATCAGTCTTTTCCCATTTTTTTCTTGTAAGTTTTTTTGGTGCAAATACCAAGCCTACACATTTGGCTAGAGTTTTATGTGCAACTAATTGAAGTTCCATGGGAAGCATTGCTATAAAAAATTTACCTTTTACCATTTTTAAATGTCTATTTGACTTGGAGGAATATTTGAAGCTACCACTAAACTCGTGGAGTTTGTTAGATGGAAAAATCATGACTTTATTTGGAGAGAATATCTCCTAGATTGGAGGATCACTCATTAGGGCAAAAAACGGCCAAAAAAGGGCCATGTAAGGATTTCAATTAGTTGTGCTTAATCTGGATTGAAGTTGTCAACTCATTTTAAAAAAATCCGTGTAAGCACATTTAAAACGTATCTTGTGCAAATTTTGAAAAGAGAGAAACTCGTGTGATAATCATGAAAAGTATGTGTGATATCTTATGCCTCAAAGTTTGTGCTCATCGGGCGTTCATGAAAATTTGAATTTTCCTCTTGTTCACGAACCTATATAATGTGTGCTTATGCCGTTTTGCACTTTTTTTACTCTACTTTCGATAGCAGGCTTGTTTCTCTCTTTCATGTCATTTTAGACACTTTTGCGTCACTCTTCATAGTAGACCATGGAGAACCTCAACCCAAACACTCTCACTCACCTTTCAACCAGCCAAAATCATTGTGATAAGTTCCATATCAACATTGCAGTTAGTCATGAGTATGCAAGGACAAGAAAGGTATGCTGAAGGGCTCTTCGGCATTCTAAAGTGGATGGATTGCAGAAAGAAGGCAAAAAACATATCGACATATGGGCAGATGGATTTGTTTATCCAATTGATCCACAAACTGGAAGGTATACCCCTTTTCATAATCTTCATGATCTAATTAGACTTTTAGGAGAAACATGGGCATCCCTTCTTATGTAGAAGAAATATCGCAGGCAGTGGAAGCTACATTTCGGCAAGCAACCATACTTCAGGATGGCAACTGACTTGCATACACTGCTCCTACCACTTTTTTTCGGAGCCGTTATGTGGAGAGCTGCACAAGCGATTGTTCTGTTTCATAACACCGGAACTGTCATGGGCTGGGACTCCATTAATCAGGTAATCACACTTCCTCTGCTTCGTCCACTCCCGTGATGATGATAGCGGCATCCGTTGAAGTAGTGCCCATCTATCTATGTATGTGCAGGAGCACTACGACACCGTGCAGGAAGTGACCAATGTCATCTACAAGGGTAGCACTACAATCAAGTGCACGCAAGTCTACGTTCACAAGGCTATCGTTCACCTTTTCATTAAAAAATGTGAATCTCTACTTTCAGAAATGGGATTTCTTGGTGGTGATGTTCATCTAAGAAAAGATCCAAAGCTTCTACAAAATACAGGTAATGTACAAAAGAGCTTGGACTTTGGATAGCTTGGACTCAGAGGAGAGCTATCCAGAAGTACTGATTCATCCAGATTTTCAATCTAGGAAAATAACTATCACAACAAATTGGAAATTTAGAAATGTAAATGAGCTCCTAGAATACCTTAATGAGGCATCATCATAGTTCATATTCTCAATTGATGATGCAATAGTTAGCATTGGATTAGAGAAAACATTATCTTGCATAACTTGCCTACCACCGAGGGTGATCAAGTTCCAACCCTTTAGATTGTAACAAGTCTCCTTCTTTAAGAAGATTTTTTTTCAAACTTCCATTGATTTTTCTTTGCAAGATGGTGACTAAGAATGTGATTGATTACATCACTTCAATTATGTCTTTTTATGGACTATATTCATCTTGGCATTTTTTTGTTTAATTTCAAGATTGTGAGGAGGTTTCAATGGTGCAATGATTATACAAGAACTTGCATATGAAAAAATGGATGGTATGACAAAATGGAAAAGATTGGATGACACGATCGATACAAGCGATATGGACCATCGGAAATTATCTGATTGCCGGTATCGCTTGCATCGGTCGTGTCATAAAAACTTCTCTATCCTCTTCACATTTAACTTTTCTGTAGGATGGTGACTAAGAATGTGACTGATTACATCACTTCAATTATGTCTTTTTATGGACTACATTCATATTGGCATTTTTTTGTTTAATTTCAAGATTCTAATGAGGTTTCTATTGTGCAATGATTATAAAGGAACTTGCATGAGTAAATTCTTGGTGATTCAAGAATATAAACCAAGAAATTCTTACATAATATATCTCCCCTTTTAGAACCTTTTTCCATACTTCCATTGATTTTGCTTTTGCAGGATTGTAACTAAGAATGTGACTCATTACATCACTTCAATTATGGCTTTTTATGGACTATATTCATATTGGCAATTTTTTTTTTCAACATTTTGATGAGGTTTCAATGGTGCAATGATTATACAAGAACTTGCATATGACAAAATGGATGGTATGAAAAAATGGAAAAGATTGGATGACATGACCGATACAAGCGATATGAGCCATCCGAAATTCTCTGATTACCCGTATCGCTTGCATCGATCGTGTCATAAAAACTTCTCTATCCTCTTCACATTTAACTTTTCAACATGAATAAAGCAAAAAGCACCCAAAATAGAAATTTTGATGATAGACAATTCAATTTTTCTGGAACCATGCAATGAAGTCACTTTTACTTAGTTCTCAAGAGGATCAATTCAACATTACATTACTCAAGGCATATAAATATAGTTACAATGACCATCTTCCAGATGAAGACTGGCATAATTACATACAATTTGTACATCAATAAATCTACCAACATATGTTGGTTACACATTAGATTACAATCTTACATTCCAAAAATATAATGTTTCACCCTTCTTTTTTGTCCTTTTTGGATCCCTCACCTCTACTCTTATTCTTTGGTCCATGCTTCAATGGGGAGTGAATAGGAAACCCTTTCTTCTTTTCTTTAGACTTCTTTTTATGTGGTGTGGTGGTGAAGGTGAGTTTGGATCATAAGGGCATATTGCATGTTCCATAATGGCATTTATTGCTCTCTCCTTGATCAAGATGACCCAAGCATATGGATAGTCTGACAAGTTTAACTCAGGGTTGTAAAACCTGCTTTCCAAGAACCTTACTGCATTTGCAATCACTCTCCAGTCACATGAGGTGTCGTATTTCTGTAATGGCACATGTATTTGAATGTATCCAAACCTTTTTTCTTCTTTCAATGAAGGAATTCTTGGAATGTTTTGATCAATATGCATTTTGAGAAGCTTAGCAGCACTGCAAGGTAAAATTAAATTTAGAATGGATGGCAAGGTTTTAAAATAGAACACAAAAAAACGTATGGCGAGGCTTACACTTTGGAGTTTCCATGTTGTGATTGGAGAGAATTCCTTGCTGTGTTCTTTGTCCTAGCCATAACCTACAAAAAAAAGATTATTATCATTAGATAAATAGGACTTTTACTAGAGAAAAATAGATCATGGATCAATAAGGATTAATATTAGTACATGGATCAATTACACAAAAAAAGATTACATCCTTCATATTTGCAATGTCTTGTATCCCTTTGGGCAATAAATATGTGTATCTATGTACATTTCATGAGTAATAAGCTTTGAAAAGAAATATATTTAATAGAAATAATTGGAAACACAAGCAAAAACAAAGCATGAGACACGACCAATCCAAGCGATTAAGGTCACCAAAGAATATCGGATGGGTCTAATCGCTTGTATTGGTCCTAATTGCTTGAATTGGTCATGTCCAAAGGAGGTCATCTTGAAGCTTAGATTGCATGTGAACTTTTGCATCTTATTATTGGTTAAGAATTTGAAGAAAATAATGCAACCATTGCGTCCGGAGCGTGCCAAAACCCTAAGATTGACTGTCTATTTGCATGTTTTTGATACCCGGAGGTCTTGATAAGCCTTTTTGTATTGATTTCCAGACACGACCGATGCAAGCGATTAGGCCCATCCAACATTTTCAGATGAGCCTAATCGCTTGCATTGGTCGTGTCCTAGATTCATGCACAAATAGGCTCATCAAGACCTCTTGATATCAGAATCATGCAAATAGACAGTCAATCTTAGGGTTTTGGCACGTTTCGGATGCAATGGTATCATTAGTTTCTTGAAATTCTGAGCCAATAGTAAGATAGGGAAGTTCATGACCGATGCAAGCGAAATAAGCTAACTTTCACAAAAAAGAGTTTAAAAGCTTGGAACAAATTTTAAAAGCAGAAAAAATAATTAAAAGCTTTCACAAAGCACTCAAGAAACATGACCGATACAAGCGATTAGGGTCATCGGGAAATCCTCGAATGTCCTTAATTGCTTGTATCGGTTGTGTTGTAAAATAATTGATCATGATGACCCTAAACCCTCACACAAAATGTGGTCTATGGAAAGTTTTGAAAAACATGTAAAAACGCGAAGACAATGGCAAGTTGATGGTAGCAAGGAATTCACAAAAAAATGAAAAGAGTGAATAGAGGAGCTTAAATAGGTCTCTGGGATGATTTGACCGTTGGTGACACGTGGCAATGTGTGATTGGTCCATGTCATCTAGCCGTTGCGAATCCCAACCTTACAATGCCATGTGGCATCATTTGAGTGGGCCACATCATCTAGTCATTGTGATTCCCAATGTTCTTTTGCCACATGGCACTCACTTATTGGTCCATGTCATGTGACCGTTACCCGGTCCTTCTCGACTATAAATACGAGTCCCATTCACCATTTCACATTTTCAACCTTCATAGAATTTCTCTCTTCATCACCCATGCATACTTGTGCTACATACCCGATACGACTGATACAAGCGATTACACGCATTTGACCCACCTTTGACTAGCTTATTTCGCTTGCATCGGTCATGAACTTCCCTATCTTACTATTGGCTCGGAATCAAGAACCTAATGCTACCATTGCATCCGGAGGAACATGCCAAAACCCTAACATTGACTGTCTATTTGTATGATTCTAATATGGAAAGGTCTTGATGAGCCTATTTGTGCATGAATCTAGGACATGACCAATGCAAGCGATTATGCTCATCTGGAAATGTTGGATGGGCCTAATCGCTTGCATCGGTCGTGTCTGGAAATCAATACAAAAAGGCTTATCAAGACCTCTGGGTATCGAAATCATGCAAATAGACAGTCAAACTTAGGGTTTTGACACGTTCCGGACGCAGTAGTAGCATTATTTTCTCCAAATTCTTAACCAATAATAAGATACAAAAGTTCACATGCAATCTAAGCTTCAAGATGACCTCCTTTGGAGACGACCAATTCAAGCGATTAGGACCATCCAAGCTTCCTTGATGGGCCTAGTCGCTTGAATTGGTTGTGTCCAATCAAGTATCATATTTATAGCTATATGAATGAATGCTCCATATAGAACAACTAAATGTGTTTATAAATATTATTTTCAACATTAATTATATGTTTCTATAAAGTTAAGGATGATAAATCGAACATTACTGATGCAAGCGATTATGCCCATTGGATATTCTCTGATGACCCTAATTGCAGGATCGGTCGTATCCAATGCTTTGTTTCTACTTCTGTTTCCAGTTATTTCTATGGCTTTAAAAGTCCTTGGACTTTTTCTAACCTAGATTTTCAATTTTTTCCAGAGATATCTATATTGGATGAAGACAACTACATTGGGAGGGGGAAGGGAACAAAGGAAACCATAGAGAAGAAAGGAAAGACAAAGATGGATATTCATTCAGTGATCCACTATCTTCCAAAACTGAATCCAAAATTATTTTGTGTTATTCATAAGCAGTATAGTGAAGAGGTAGATTTTTCACTATTCTCCTTGAGGACTCTTTCAAGATACATGGGTTTTACTTCAATACCCTTTAATGCATACATAGTTTTTCTACTTGAAAGAATAGGTGCATTAAGAATTTTTGGATATGCCCCAGGATTCAATGCTTCAAGGGCAGGCTACTTCCTTTGTTACTCAAGCTATGCAATGGTTGTAGGGGTGTCATATATTCAAAGTATTGTTGGCTACAGGAGAAAAGAGTACCTCAGATATAGAGGAGATTTGCTAGAGCCAAGTTCATTCAAAAGGCTCAAGAAGGATTAAATATATTTCTTTTCAAAGCTTATTACTCATGAAATGTACATAGATACATTGTAATATATTTATATGCCTTGAGTAATGTAATGTTGAATTGATCCTCTTGAGAACTAAGCAAAAGTGACTTCATTGCATGGTTCAAGCAAAATTGAATTGTTCCTATCATCAAAATGTCTATTTTGTGTGCTTTTTGCTTTATTCTTGTTGAAAAGTCAAATGTGAAGAGGATAGAGAAGTTTCTATGACACGATCGATGCAAGCGATAGGGGCAATCGGAGAATTTCGGATGGCTCATATCGCTTGTATCGGTCGTGTCATCCAATATTTTCCATTTTTTCATACCATCCATTTTTTCATATGCAAGTTCCTATATAATCATTGCACCATTGAGACCTCATCAAAATGTTGAAATTAAACAAAAAATTTGCCAATCAGAATATAGTCCATAAAAAACCATAATTGAAGTGATGTAATGTGTCACATTCTTAGTTACCATCCTGCAAAGGAAAATCAATGGAAGTATGGAAAAAGATTCTAAAAGGGGAGATATATTATGTAAGAATTTCTTGGTTTATATTCTTGAATCACCTAGAATTTACTCATGCAAGTTCCTTTATAATCATTGCACAATAGAAACCTCATCAATCTTGAAATTAAACAAAAAATGCCAATATGAATCTAGTCCATAAAAAGACATAATTGAAGTGATGTAATCAGTCACATTCTTAGTCACCATCCTGCAGAAAAGTTAAATGTGAGGAGGATAGAGAAGTTTTTATGACACAACCGATGCAAGCGATATGGGCAATCGAAGAATTTCGGATGGCCCGTATCACTTGTATCGGTCGTGTCATCCAATCTTTTCCATTTTGTCATATGCAAGTTCCTGTATAATCATTGCACCATTGAAACCTCCTTAGAATCTTGAAATTAAACAAAAAAATGCCAATATGAATATAGTCCATAAAAAGACATAATTGAAGTGATGTAATCACTCACATTCTTAGTCACCATTCTGAAAAGAAAAATCAATGGAAGTTTGAAAAAAAGCTTCTTAAAGAAGGAGACTTGTTACAATCTAAAGGGTTGCAACTTGATCACCCTGGGTGGCAGGCAAGTTATGCAAGATAAT
This sequence comes from Ceratopteris richardii, assembly GCA_020310875.1. Classification (NCBI taxonomy): domain Eukaryota; kingdom Viridiplantae; phylum Streptophyta; class Polypodiopsida; order Polypodiales; family Pteridaceae; genus Ceratopteris; species Ceratopteris richardii. Next base: position 58,722,305 of record CM035412.1, on the reverse strand, counting down.
GTTTTCTCTAATCTAATGTTAACTATTGCATCATCAATTGAGAATTTGAATTGTGATGATGCCTCATCAAGGTATTCTAGAGCTCCCTTACATTTTTGAATTTCCAATTTGCAGTGACAATTATCTTTCTAGATTGAAAATCTGGATGAATCAGTACTTCTGGAGAGCTCTCCTCTGAGTCCAAGGCTATCCAAAGTCCAAGCTTTCTTTTCCACCTTTTTTTGAATGATCAAGAGCATCCCAATCTAATGAAGAGATACAAGGACCAGGCAAATGTGTAAGATTTCCATAAGAGCTCCTCCCTAATGGCACCTGATAATATGCAAAATGGACACATAACTCTGTGCTATTGAAAACTTGAGCGGATTTGTCTGCATACATAAGCTCTGCATATTCCTTACGAAGAACTCTGAATGTTCGTGTTAAACATTCAAGAGGTTGCTACTCTAAAATATTGGAAGGAAAAATATCTGCAATACAAAAACATATATGTTGTTATACAAAAACAACTGAAATGATAGAGGATCATTGTAAAACTTCACTTACAGTACAAAGGGAATTGCATATGATTTTCCAGAACAAGATCCTTAGCGTTGTACACATGTTGTACTCTTGCAAACCAACCGCATCTCTTCAATTTGAAACTAAGAATACGTCCCCTGCAATGGTTTCTTCTGTCGTCTCTTTTAGCATGCTTGACTTTATGGGCACCTCTATAGCTAGCAAGCATAGTTACTCAATCATTTAACTTCACAGAAAGAGGTTTCCATAAAGAATCCTCTCTTCTGTTGTAAACCTCACATGAGGTTACACGATTGGAAGGACGACAAGAAGAAGAAGCCATTAGAATCGAGAAGAAGAAGAATGCTCAAAGCGGGAAACCGACGTTCACAAACTTTGCCAACATTTATAGATAAAAAGGCTTTGTACACGTGGAAACTTTTGATTTGATGTAAACCTTGTCGCCGAATGACCATGGAATTTCGTGAACCCAAAAATATTTCGTATCTTCAAAAATCATTTCCTTCTTGGAACTTTAAAAATATGCATTGTGTGGTGCACAAAAATATCTTTTTTTGCATCAAACCAAGAAATTGTACACTGAATACAAGAATCTTCATCACTTTCGTGGCACTTTTAGATCATATTCTCTTAAAAAAAGAATTTCTTCATACGGTTAAAGGAGACAACAATGTTATATTCTTGTACACGTGGAAAGACTCTATTTGTCAATTTCCTTAATCTCTCATTAGCAAACAGCCCCTTTTCGGCCGTTTTTCGCCCTAATGTTTTGGTAATTGTTCTCACTAGGATTATCACACCAGAGTGGATTCCCCAAGACAATAAGAGCATAGATCTACTCCTGAACCGAGAGACTGATGAAGCCTTTTGGAGGTATAGATCTGATCAGCCGAATGAGGTAGGAACAATCATGATATATGAGTTCAAAGATCCTGATAGTCCAGGCAGAGTGACCTACTTGGATCATGCTTCAGAGAGGGTCTTTGTGGTTACAGAAAATGATAGGCATGCTTACACTTGGAAAGGTGAATTTATTTTCCCCCAACCAAGATCGAATGTGTCCTTTGGTCACCAAGGAGCTGGAACCTCCCACGCTCATGGAACTCAAAGAGACAGACATAGAGATAGACCGGAGGTAAGCTTTTCCAACCCAATGGGAAGAGACAGAACGAGAACGGAAACAAATAGAGTGGAACCTGAGGGACTTAGAGCCCCAAGGAACCAGAGGAATGCTGATGATTTCCCTCTGCCAAGGCCTAGGGAACACGCCAGGATTTTGAGACCGACTCAGTTAGTTAAGTCCATGAAGAATTACTTCGATGGCACAGGAGACCCATATGATCATGTGGCCGAGTTTAGGCAAGTCTTGAGAGCTGAACAAGTTGAGGACCTATTCACGCAATATAATGTCTTTGGTCTAACACTTAGGAACACAGCCCTTACGTGGTTTCAACCATTGAATGAGAGACAGTTCAGGAGCATAGACCAACTCTTAGAGGCTTTCATCACCGAATTCTCTAAAAGTGGCATAAGGCATAATACTTCCTCATTGATATACAGCTTCAAGCAGACCCCTCAAGTGACTGTGAGACTTGCAAGAAGAAGATTTAGCCAGTACCTTGAGAGATGCCCTGTTCCTGAGTTACCCACACCTGCCAAACAAGTGGCTTTATTCTTGGATGGATTGCTAAGTACAAAGTTGCGATCCTATGTGTACTTAAAGGACCCTAGGACCATAGAAGAGTATGTACGCATGTGCATCGACATTGAGGATAACCTAGGGGAGGAGTTAGAGCTTTCCAAAATCTACAAAGATTCAGATAGTGCCTCTAGTCTCTCTTCCTCGCAATCCACATCTATTGAAGAACTTGCGGAGAAAGTAGCTCAAAAACTAGTTGTCTCTAGTAAACAAATTCCTAGATTTGCCCCAGTAAAGAGGTGTTATACTTGCGGTGGTGACCATATGGCGAACGTATATCCCATCATGGCTCAACCCAAGTGAACCCTAGTAGCCAATATTGCACCATAGAACGGAGATACACAAATCACACAGCACAAGATTGCCCATACAATAAGCAAGCAGTTAGACAAACCTACCCTCAGCCCTATCCACAACAGGGAAGATACCAGAACCAGTACTCTCCACAACAATATGGTAGACCGCAGCAACCCTATCAACAACCCTACCAAAACCAACAAATGCCACAACCTGTGTTAGCTCAACAACCCCCAACCCCAGCTAATGTGATTCCTGTAAAGTATGCAACAGCTGAGGAAAATTTGAATAGAGCTATAGTGCGAGTAACACCATTGCTTTCAAAAAGTGATCCTAGTGACCATAGCTTTGATTCTACACATATTGATAGTCCCGAGGCTTACTATATGCAGTCTCCTGAACATGGTGAGTCTTACTATAGTGAAGAACCGAATGAACCTAGTTGGGAGCCAGATTACACAAATGTCATGTATGCAAACCCCAACTCTAGACCTCAACCTAGGCAGGTAAGACCCTCATTCCCTAGGGGGCCATGCTACAGATGTCAGGGAGATCACCTCATTCGTGATTGCCCCATGCCTGCACCTACACAACCCCAGTCAGTAACAATACAAGGCTTTTGTCAAGTCTGCGGAAAGGAGCATCTCTTACGAGATTGCCCTAAGAATCCCAATAATATGCCAAAAATAACTCCAATTAACGTTATTGGGTTAGTTGTAGACTCAACAAGAAGTGTCACTTCCACTGCACCAGTGCATGTGGTCACTAGGGCCCAGGCTTTGCACAAAACCCAGGAGTAGGTCAAGAGAAGAGTGCAGAAGTTAGTGAAACTGAGAGCATATCCAAGAAACGGTCAAGAGCCTGGAGGGATAGCCGAGAGAGAATGAAAAGACAATGGTCTAAAAAGATGAGCGACTTAGAAGAAAGCATAAGAGAAACAAAAGCCAAAATTGTCGAACTCACCTCTCAAACAAACTCTCACATACCACCACCACCCTCACTTCCATCATCATCTAACCCACCATCTGTCCCCCTACCTCAGACCATCCCACCAACCCCTAGAGTAGGATCAGTATTAGCTGACCCCACTCCTGAAGACATAGACATGATGCTTAAGGCATATCAGGCTAGAATCCAAGAATGGCAAAATGTGACGGAGCATGACAAGTGCTACCCCAGAGCTGACCTAGAGATAGAAAGAACCAAGCTTTGCGCGAAAATGGTCGCATTGGCTCAGACCATGTTTGAAGCCAGTCGTCTCTTCAACTACTCTGGATCAGCTAAGACACAATTGCACTTGGATGGACTCTTAGAGAAGTTAGAGAGCATAATTGCAAGATCTGCCAAGGAAGAAAAAAATCAAGGAAGAGAGGAGGCAAGCAGAAGAATAAGCCTCCCCCCACAGGAAGCTTTTGTGCCCAATTCCACTGAACCAGACAACTCCTCTTCTATGAATAGGTACACACTAGAATTCCTACGGGAGATTCAAGAAGACAAATGGGCTAAAGAAAGTGAAGTCCCTCCTCCCATTGAACTTGTGGATGACATGCAGGATCAATTCCCACAAGATATTCCATCCATTTATGGAGAGCAAGAGAGCACCCAGTCTCAAGAGAGATTAGACTTTGAGTCTAATTCTTTACATGAATTACCCCACTTCACAGGCCCATGGGAAGCCAAGTCGACTTGTATGAGAGCACCCACAGTCATGGTAAGAAACGAAGACTCAGTCATACCTAGGAATACGGAGGTAGTGAAAAACACTAAAGTGCAATGCAACCTCACTTTAGAAGAGCTACTCAAAGTTAGGCCAGAGTTATGGAAACATGTAGCCAAACAAGTACCAGAGATAGCAAAACCTCGTTCCCATCAGGGATACACAACCAAGGCAATTCTAGACTCAGGTGCAGGAGTTGCTATTGCCACCACTTCCCTATGGGAGCGTTGGGGCAAGCCAGCACTCAGGCCCACGAGGATGAAATTGCAGATGGTTGATGGCCACATGGAAAGACCCTTAGGCTTGTTGGAAGGAATAACTCTCACTACATGTGGTGTAGAGTTTGAGCACACGTTTGCTATCTGTGATTTTAGCAAGAACCATGCCTATGAGATGATTTTGGGAAGACCATTTATGCGACAGTTGCAAGTAGTACAGGATTGGGGAACCAATTCCTTGTATTTGCAACACCTAGGTGTCACGAACAAGGTTAATCTCAAAGATTACTCTCATAGAGATGTCCCTCCTATCCAATGGAATCCTATTCATAGAGCCAAAGATGATACAGAGTCTGTGCACTCCATAGGATCAGGATCCTCATGGATGCATGAAGACACTCACTTATGGATGTGTGAAGTGGCAGTAGAAGAGGAGAAGAGAGAAAAAGCCAGCGACGTAGGTGCGAAAGAGACACACATATCAATTCAAGACCCAGCCTATGCACCTGTAGTGTTCCCTGACAAAGAATTTGAACCCCATGGCTGGGCAAAAATTTTAGCAACCATGGATGTAGCCATCAATGAAGAACAATGGACACCCCACTGTGATGAGGATGGCTATGACATTTCAGTTTTCTCCATAGAGCCAATCATGGGAGATGCAATTTTAGAAGAATGTGAACCTAGCCCTGATGCATTTGAGGATGCAAGTGACTCCGATCTAGAGTCAATCATTATGGACTCACCTTTTGCATCAGATAAAGAATACTTCTATGAAATAGAATTTCAACCCCAGAGGCACAAAGAGCTTACAAATGATGTAAGGCTAGCCACACATGTGACCCCTAAGGAAGAAGGAAAGAAAGGGAAGAAGAGAGAAGTCACACAAGAAGAGGAAGAATCTTTGTTTGAGGTCCCGGAAAACTTTAAAAAGTATGAGATAGACGATAGGAGAGTCATGATAAGAATGCCTAAACGAGAGGCACAATCAGGAGAAGCCTATGATAACAAAGAAACCACCAAGAAAATAGTAGTATCCCTAGAAGAAGGAGAGGAGAGATGCACATACATAGGCCATGACCTAACAGAGGAAGAAGAGCATGCATTAATAGCTTTGCTAAGAGAATACAGAGATGTATTCGCTTGGAGTTACAAGGATTTGAAGGGTGTTGATCCAGACATATGCTCACACACTATCCCCATGACCTCAGATGCCAAACCCTCCAAGCAAAAGCCATACACATACAATGATAATTATGCTGCTAAGATCAAAGAAGAGATAGATCGTCTGGTAGAAGCTGGATTCATCTATGAAATTGAGCACACTGAGTGGGTATCCCCCATTGTAGTGGTGCCCAAGAAGAATGGAAAGCTACGTATGTGCATTAACTTGAAAAAGGTCAATGCAGCCACAATTCGAGACAACTATCTGCTTCCTATCACAGAACATCTCTTAAAAAGAGTAGCAGACAAGGAAGTGTACAGCTTCCTTGATGGATTTTCGGGCTACAATCAAGTAGCCATAGCTCGAGAAGATCAGCATAAGACAGCTTTTGCCACAGAGTGGGGCATATTCGCTTTTCGAGTAATGCCATTTGGGCTTACCAATGCTCCTGCAACTTTTCAGAGACTGATGTGCCACGTGTTTAAAGAGTTCTTGAGGAAGAATTTGGAAGTCTATGTTGATGACCTCTGTGCTCATTCCAACATTAGACAGATACATATACCAGAACTCAGGCAAATCTTTGACAAATGTAGAGAGTATCAAGTCTGCTTGAACCTAGAAAAGTGTGTTTTCATGGTCAGGCAAGGCAAGATTCTAGGACACATAGTGTCAAAGAATGGCATATCCATCGATGAAGAGAAAGTAAGAGCCATAGCCGAGCTACCTAGGCCAAAGAATGTCAAGGAAGTACAAGCTTTCATGGGACATTGTGGTTATTATCGACGGTTTATACACATGTATGCCATCATAGCAAAGCCCCTGTATGGACTTTTGACTAACTTCGAGTGGACTAATGAGTGTGAGGTCTCCTTCAATGAGCTCAAAAGAAGATTGTGTTCAACACCAATCTTGACCACACCAGATTGGAATAAGTTGTTTCATGTTCACGTGGACGCATCCGAATATGCTATTGGATGTGTGCTTGCACAACCTACAAGTGAAGGTAATATGGATCTTCCAATTGCCTATGCCAGTAGACAATTGAATGCAGCTGAACAAAACTATACAACCACTGAACGAGAGGGATTAGGCATGGTATATGCAGTTAAAAAGTTTAGACACTATTTGCTTGCAAATAAGTTTAAATTTTTTATCGATCATCAGGCATTATTGTACTTGGTAAACAAGCCATGCAATACAGCTAGATTAGTAAGATGGTTTCTCCTACTAATGGAATACGACTTTGAAGTTGTGGTGAGGAAAGGGAAAACTCACTTGAGAGCAGACCATCTCTCTAGGCTCACATCGGGAGAAGCCCCACAAGGAGTATCAGATGACCTTCCTGATGCTTACTTGTTTAATCTGGAAGTTGTACCACAGTGGGCTAAGCCATTAGTGCCATTACTGACCTACGGGCCTAATCACCCAATCATAAACACTCAAGGTAGAGAGGTAGTAAAAGCCCAGAAGTACCATATCATGGCAGGAAGCATGTACAAACAGACAGATCAAGGGATATTGGCTTGTTGTGTGGAAGAGGACGAGTACGCAAAATGGTTGCAATTAGCACATGTAGGTGCATTAGAGCAACACTACCCAAAGCAAAGAACTTTATAGACACTTAGGAGATTCGAAGTGCATTGGCCTACTATGGAGGCTGATGTCCACAAGCTATGCAAGGAATGCCCAATCTGCTGCATTAAACAACCTGTGGAACATGCCACTCTTTATCAAATTTCCATAGTGCCAGATTGGAGTGAACCATTAGTAGATTTCCTAAGGACGAGAACATTCTCTCAAGATATGACACTGGCCAGACGAAGAAGTCTAGAACAAGAAGCCCTAGATTACTCACTCATTGGTGATAATCTATACAAGCATGGTAAAGATGGTTACCTTAGACTCTGTGTTCATGAGAGTGAATATTTAAAGATCTTGGAAACTGCTCACCAGGGTGTAGCAGGAGGACACTTTGGACCAGATCGAGTGATCAAGGCAATACTATTTGCGGGCTTCTGGTGGCCGACCCTTCACATGGATGCACATACCTATGTGAAACGGTGTGATGTTTGTCAGAGAACTCAGTACCCTATACGCAAGGATGAGATGCCATTGAAACCTATGATGGGTGGACGTGCATTCTCTAAGTGGGGAATCGACTTTGTTGGTCCGATTAATCCCCCAGCTAAGGGTTCACATGCTGAATATATCATTGTGGCCACGGACTATTTAACCAAGTGGGTAGAGGTAAAAGCCACGACAAAGAACGATGCTCAGACGACTGCTAAGTTCTTATTTGAGAATGTGTTCACTAGATACAGGCTACCCATAGAGCTAGTAAGTGATAGAGGCACCCACTTCTTGAATGAAGTTATTGAAAATCTTCTCCAAGAATTCTTGGTAGTACACAAGAAGTCTGCCCCCTATCACCCACAGGCTAATGGGCAAGCCGAAAGCACAAACAAGATTCTATGCAATGTGCTTACCAAATTGGTGAATAATAAACGCTCTGATTGGGACAAACAGCTACACCATGCTGTTTGGGCATACCGAGTGGCCTATAAAATGGTACTCCAAGCCACACCCTTTCAGATGGTATTTAGCCAAAATGCGGTGCTACCTTTGGACTTCTTGATTCCCACATTGAGAGTAGCACAGGAGCATGAGTGGACGGTTCATGAACTCTCTTTGCAAATTTTTGACCTCGAACGATTAGGTGAAACTAGACTAAGAGCTGCAGCGGGAATATATGCAGGTAAGAAAAGGTAGAAAGCGTACTTTGATGCCCATGTGAAGGATAAAGGATTGAAAGCAGGGGACCTAGTGTTAGTCTACACTTTGAAGCAACATGCGAGAAAACTAGAGAAGAGAGGCTATGGACCTATGATCATAAATAGGATCTCGACTAGCGGAGCAGTCCAATTAGCCACACTTGAAGGCGACATTCTCCCGAGCTACATAAGTGGATGCAGAGTCAAGTTGTATCAGGAACCTCTCACCGAGGAAATGCTCAATCGACTCAACACTGCCAAGAAACGTAAAGAAGAGGAAAAACGAGTTCGAGAAGAAGCACAGGCAGAAGCCTGGAACGCATTCGAAAAATGAAGATGAGAAGACAGGGACGAGATCAGCCAAGGATAGATGACTATGCGAACCCAGGATATCATATGTCTATGTGTGAAGTCTCAAGTGTAAGCCCCCATAGAATAGTTGACTGACGTCCTTTTGTAACCTTGGAGATAGGACAAGGGAAGAGTGCAAAGACTGCACGGGCCTTGATTGACTCAGGTGCAACCACTAGTGCCATTAAACTCTCTTACTATCAAGAATTGAAGTTAAAAGTCAATCCTATAGAGGCATATCTCATAGGATTGGGAGGTGTGGAAACCCCTTGCATGGGCGAGGTGGAACTTCCCCTCTCCATTCAAGATGTTCTAATGACAGTTAAAGTACTAGTGTGTCAAGATGAGGATCTCACGGAGCCTCTGGTCTTGGGTCAAGACTGGATCTATGACCATGCAGTCAACTTAAACCTAAGAAGTGGACTGATTCAGGTATGGGTAAATCAGAGTCGAATTACAATTGAGTTAGATAATGGAACACTCAAGGAACTAGGAAAGGCACAGACTCCTGGTCCTTCCAGGGGTACACATGAAGTTGACCATGCTGTTCTTGTCCAAAGCTATGTGATGCAAATGAATGGTAATCTCAATAAAGAAGTTAAGGACTCAACGGAACTCCCTTCTTTTCCAAAGGCCAGAGGGAGGCAACAACCAAAGACAGATCAATTACTGAAGACTACCTATGCTGGAGGCCAAAAGAACGTGCGAAGTAGAATGACTCAGCCATTGAAACAATTGTGGGTGCGAAAAGGCGAGCGGCCTATTACAGTCAAGCGACAACAACCATCTCAACTTCCTATTAGTAATCAACAACATGATACTAATAAGGAGACTTCCAAAACTTCTTTTGAGAAAGTGAAATCTATCTGGGTACCCAAGAAGTCGTTGAAGGCTGGCCCACAATCAAGACAAATTTGGGTGCCTAAGGCTTGCTTGCGGGCTCAACTAGTCACGCACGAATCACATCATACACGCCAGGGTTCACTCACTCAAAGAGCCGTTACCCACTCTTGTTTAATACACACGAACACACAGTCGCCCAGAAGCACGAGCAGACTCACTTGTAAATGGGTCCCAAAAACGCCTCATTCCCAAGCAGACATACTCATAAAGCCCTCTAGAGTCTCCACCAAACCAAAACCGAAAGCCATCCATTGTGTTTGGCAGCCTAAAACTTGTAATAGAACCCCCGAACCCCATGTGTAAATTCATCCTCACTTGCTAACTACATCACTCATACACTGCATCTTTCCATCTAGCTCGTAGGACTATCCATTCATTAACTACACACACAATCATCGAGCACTCACTAACCCACTAACCCATTACTCACCTCATGATAATGTTGTAACGGGGACAAAAAGTGTTCTATCTTGTCCATTACAGTATTAACGCATGATTCTATATTCTCACAGAACTAGCAAGCAAGCAATAACAATGGCAGAAGCAGGAGGCACCAGTTCCCAGGCAGGGTCTAGCGCACAGATTGTGGACATTGAAACCCTCCTCCTTGAACCCCAACTCACTGAGAGGCCTCAAGAACTTCAAGTGGTGCATGTGCTCCCTATTCAGGACCCTCCTCAGGGACACACTTCTCAAGTGGGGAAACACGCTCATTGGTTTAGTGATGTCGCAGGGCCATTGGGTGATGGCACTTACTTCTGGGAAGCAGAAATTGAGTTCAATGGAAAATGGGGACGCTACCATTTCTTCACTTGCGAATTTGAGCAATGTCAGAATGCAGAAGTGATGCGATCGGTATGGACCAAAGCGGGCTTGGATAGCTATTTCAGGGCACATTTGCCTAAGCCAGATTTCCTACACTGCTCCTATTTTATCAGTACCATCACTCCTAGCAGGGCCAAGGGAGGCGATAGTACTTTTGTGCTACCCTCACTATTGCCAGGCCACGAACTCAAGAGATTCAAACTGACCCTCAATTTGGTAGGGGCAGCATTGAACATGCAAGGAATGCATATTCCCACTGAGAAAGAAACAATGGTTCCAGGCAGGATGAAGCATAAGGATCTCAACAAATTGAAGGACATGGTAGCAATGACACGTACCATTGCTCTCCACCTACGAACTATTATGCAACATTTTTCTTTTCCCGCCCAAGAACGATTCACTATGCCACCAAAAAAGATATGGTTCAACTTGTACTTGGCGGAGACAGAGAATCTCACCATCAACATACCGCACTGGATCATCGATCAAATACGCCTAGCCCATCAACGGTGGAATAAGAAACAGAAAAATGTACTTCATGGATGCTGTGCTCTCACAAGAATAATTTACAGGTGCTTAGCGTACGACGTGCCCATTCAAAGAGCACTAGTATGGTCCAGGGCCCAAGAGTTCCAAAGACGACTATCAACGGCGGGCCCTCCATCGAAGAAGATGAGAGGGGGAGTTCAATTACCATGCGCTCAACCAAGGGGAGCCACTACCACACCAGAGGTGACCCCTCCACAAACGAGGCGTGTTCGACCATTTACCATTCGCCTACCCAGACCAAGTGCAGAAGGACCCAACCTGGTGTTCCCTCCGATTCATCAGACTTGGAGTTCCCTCAAGGTTACACCCTTGCTAATTTGACAGATGAAGAAATTTCCCGTTTGATCAATGAGTCTAACCTGGAGATAGAAGCAGAGCAGACCCAAGGACAACAACCCACGAATACAACTTCAGCCCCGACCCAACCAGGAGTAGTAGAAAGTAGAAGAGGATGAAGAAGAGACAGAAGAACAAGAGGCAAACGAGGAGTATGATCAAGAATATGAAGAACTTTCAGAACTAGCAAGTGCCCCGAAATACTCAGCCCAAATAAAAAGATTATACGAAACCATGAAGCGGGTCCAAGAGCAACACAAACTGTCGCTCGAGACAAGAAAGATGATCATGAGCCAAATGTTAGCTGAGGAAGGTGTGGATGACATGTTTATCGAATCAATGAACCTGCACGCTGATGCAGTAGGCTTAGATGAGGCTGTTCATGCAGCCATGACTTATATTCATCGATTTGAGAAACGAGTGCCTACCCGTCCCATGCGATCTGGCAAACAAATCCACATCAATGTATCAAAACCAGGAGGTAACACACAAATAGAAGAACATCAAGAGGAACCACTCTCACCACCCACCTCACCTCTCACTACACAAGTTACCTCACCACCTGGCACTACCACGCCTATTTCTGCCATTACCACAGTAGTCATGGGAATTCCCCTCTCTCCCGGCATCCAATTCACAAATATCACATCCACCCCACCCACTGTTCCCATCTACATGGTCACACATATGTTCGACACAATGGAAACATCACCAGCCACAGCACCACTCCCACCCCCCACACAGCCTCAATCTCCCATACCCCCTCCACCTACCTCACCACTTGACTCCACAGCATTCACAACTCCCTTCCCCTTCCCCATTCCCCCTGCATCTTCATCTTTCCCTGCATCGTTTAATGTAAATAGTATATTCATGGCATTACATCAATGCGTGTATCAACTTCAGAGTGAGTATCAGGCTCTCGAAGACCGTCATCATTAACTGATTACGAATCATCAACAACTACAGAGACGGCTTACAATTATAGAAGAAGAAAAAGCAGACCTCAATCAACGTTACACCACTCTCGAGCAAGCTCATCAAACCGTCCTAGAGACACCCCAAGCATCACAAGAGTCAGGTGTCAAACAACTCGAAGCCTTACTGGAGGTTTACCAAACAGTTAATCTGAGAGTCCGATGAAATTTGACTCTACTCAGAAAACACACGGCTACAACCCTTGAAGAAAACAAGCGTCTGCAGAAGCAAAACGAAGAAAACCTGGAAGCTGCCAAGGAAGGCTCTCCCCATGAAATCGACCCAGAACAATTCAAAGCAGTTCCCTCAGAAACAATGAAAACAATCTTGGAAAGTTATGCTGATTTATTAGAAGCACATGACGATTTGGAAAGGGAACGGGATGAGCTACGTCGCCAGCTCAGGGAACAGGAGGCACAACCAAAGTCATAGAAACGACCTTGACTTCAGCGGAAGTAAAGGCATTAACAGAGCAGGTGGCGGAACTGCAGAAGAAGTTACTGGAATATGAAAGGCGGCCCTCTCTAGTTGTAGAACCAGAGCCAGATGAATTGATACCCATTGAGGTGGACAAAACGTATGAGGAACCATATGTTCCTATGCCGATGCCAGGTGGTCAGCAAACCTCAGAAGGAATGGACACCTTGGAAGTCGAAGTACCCGAATGGCTCCAGACATGAGAAAAAACAGCTACAACCCATGAAGATCGAGTGGCAATCCAAATCCAATCAATGGCCAGATTAGAAGACACCATCATAAAGTCAGAATATTTCCGCAGTATGTCTCATCATAGATGGATCGGCACCAACGACGATCAGTATGTGCCATACTGTGTACTCCTGGCAGATTACAATGCGGAGATCCAACGCCGATGTCACAAACCTCCAACTTTCGCCACACAATTTGGGCCCCATGATATCCCAGAGAGTGCTAAAAAAGGATCCATTCATCAACCCACCTGGAGGATCCGTCTTCTTGAGACCTACCCAGAGATGGTTCGTACTTGGACTAACATGCCACTCTTTATTAAATACAATCCCTGTTATGTTCCAGTCTTCCACAGACGCACCTGGCCCGAGTTTACCATTGCTGTCAAGAACATCAAAGGCTGTGCAAAGTGGTTAAATTATGTTTATCTAGCACCTCCACAAGGACCTCCCACTGTGAATTATATGATTTCTACCATCCGTCACTAGAGCATTCGACTACGGAATACCCCCGATGTGATGGCCTTGCATGAAAATCTTTGAATTAATGCTGATCACATTCAGGACATTCAAGAATATTAAAGACCCCCACTTCTCAGGAGTCGGCTTTCTTACAGGAAACCAAGATCTGGTATACGACATGAGCACCACCCCATCAATAGAGGTAATATATGCTTGGCACGCCAGAATCAAGTACCTCCCAGCTTGCTTTAAACAGACATTCGAGGAGATGTTCGTAACAGGATTCTGGGAATATCACTCAGAAATATTTGTACCCAGGCCCTCACATCTCCTCCACTTATTCGCTGTGGAAAGAACCATCCATTCAGAACAATTGCGGGTGCCACATCCGGACGTCCCAGGATCAGTGAATTGGGATGCATTGTTAACAGACCTAGCACGAGGGCTACGATTAGAAGAACACCACCTCGCTGCCGATGTTGTTCAATATTATGTCCAATGCACAGCTAGACAATGGTCTGTCAGAGACAACAGGCGCGAGAGAGGGGGGGGTGTTGGCAGTAGTCAAGGAACTGAAAGGTCATAAGACAAGGAAGCCTACGAAGGGAGTCGGAGCGAAGAGAAAGCACAAGCAGACACAGTGGTCAAAGAAGATCTAGCAAGTAGGCCATTTAAATTTTTCAGGCATCAAAGAGTTGGGCACACAAGAAGAAGGAACAAGTAGGGAGCTCCAGGAAATGTATGTCAAAATGTTAGAAGAAATCCCTACAAAAATAGTGATTTTCATCACTAAAAACCATTGTAAGTACCATTTTATATTTTTGTAGCTCCATTTTGTGCAAGCCAAGGAGTCCTTGAGCCTGAGGAGCTTTAGAAGTACCTACCTATCAGTTTTCACATTTTTTAGATTCCGTTTGAACCTCCAAATAGGGTAGAGAACCTAATTTTTAACTAGGCCGGACACTAGGTCTGGACGAGGCCAAAACCTAGTCAAAAACTATAAATGCTCTAGCTCATTTTTGAGGTTAGCTTGTAATTGATTTGAACTTGTATGAGCTTTTTGAAAGTAATCTAAAGAACTCCATTGCTTCTCACTCTTTGTCTTGCCGTGTGTGCGCGTGTGTGTGTATGTGTGTGCATGTTTGTGTGCTTCTCACTCACGCACTTGTGCCTTCACTTGCTCGAGGTCATCATACCATCCTCACGACTTCCCGGATTGACATTAAAGGAGGTGCTACTCATCACTGAGCTACAGGAGTTATAAAAATCTTGAAAAAAATAATGCATTTTAAGAGTTGGGAAACTATTTCCAAGCAGAACCCTCGTGGATACTTAGGTTGCAGTCCTCATCCCAACCAAGACATCTTCATGTGGGCATAATTCTCAAATCTTTCCTTTAACTATAGGCACATCTATAGTTCTCATAGTGAGGTTCGAGGATGCCGTAGGAGAGAGGAATCCAAGGAGCATGAGTGGCGGAAGGTGGAATATGAGGCCCCAACTTTTCACATGATCGACCTCAAGTCAAGCCTTGCAAGTGCAGAGCCACAATCCTTGGCTTTCGTTATGCAGTTTAAGGACACCAGCCTTGATGCTGAATTTAGTTATACAAGCCAACAAGATTGAAGGGATCCATAATTGCCTGTGGACATTTCTCTTGTTGTGGTAACATCGAGCATTGTTGATGAAGTCGTCAATACTTACACTGATGGAGTATGAAAGTAGCCAATCTTCAATTTGGCCATGGGGGCATAAGCAATGTTCCACCCCGTACCAAGATGTACATGGGAAGCCTAGCTCCACCACATTCTCTCAAACAGGGAGTGGTGAATCAACATGATGCAGCCCTTTGGAGACAGATAGAGGAGTTTGAGGGTGGGGATCCTTCACTCCATCATCTCGGTTTATCAATGCCCTAGAGTAGAAGGTGAGATGGGAAGCTCACCACCATGTTTTAGAGACTGACAGAGAATAGGGTAGAGGGTACGAATGGGGAGCCAACAGCGGGCTCAACCTCTCCATTGGAGGACCAAAGATGCTAACACCCCAAGGGGAGCGACAGTCGATCAGGGCAATAGGGCACATAATAGCACAGAGAAAAAAGCTCAACCCCAAGCATGGGGGAGCTCGAGACCCCCAATAATAGAATAGCAATTTGACTGAGAAACAAAACAAGCTGAGCTTCATCTATCGGTGAAAGTGAATCGGTAGTGAAAATCCACGAGATATGTTTCTCTATTTCTGATACAGCAGCACCAATAATGGAAATGGCTACCAACTTATCATCTTCCTTATTGAATCTCGAGCCTGCCAAGGTAAGAAGAGTGATCTCCTTATCAGAAACCGACTCCATGAGGCTATGTCAAGCATTTGTCAAGATTGCAGGTAGAAGTCTCAAATCGCCCAAAAAAAGGATCCGTCAGTGGAGCTTGTGGCAAAATCAATCCACAGCCATGTAGAAGTTAGCAGGGAGCATTGCTAGTAATGCTGGGCCAACGCAAGCACCAGATGAGAGGGTAGCAGGAGCTAGACCCTGTGGAATGGATGAGAAGGGGGAGCCAACGAGGCTCGACCGCACACCACAAAACGGAAAAGAAAATCTATCTACCGGGATCAGTAGGGGTTGAGTGCCCCACCTTACTATAGACAGGAAAAGAAGGGGAGCAAAGGCATGCTCAACCCGAGGTAGTCCTAGAGCAAAGGGAGGAAGGGAGTTGGGGAGCCATAGCTCAACCCCTTTGTAGAAGCTCCATGCGGGGAAGCAAAAGTGCCTCAACCCGTACAAAATCAAAGAAATGAAACACATGACTCATTGAGTAACCTTGTCCACAACAGACATGGGCACTGTCACAAAGGGGGAGCTTAATGGGAGCCTCAATCCCTAAGCTCAACAGCGAGGAAGGGTGGGGGAGCAGAGCTCGACCTTAATAGCAGCAGCTCAAGGCCCAACCCTACGCAACAGAGACAAGAAGAGGGAGACTCAAAACGAGCTCCTTCCTCATGCAAAGTTCACTCATAGGGGAGCCAAGGGGCACTCCAACTCGTGAGAACTAGAGAGAGAGGATGAAAGAACTAGAGAGAGAGGATGAAAGGGGAGGTAACTTCGCTCACCTAACAATTTCGTGCCAGAAGATCACACTTATCACAATTTCAACTTCTTTCTGTGGTTTTTTTTTTGAAGATGAAGAGAGAGAAGGGAATAGAGAGGGTACCACTCATCCCTCTTTGCAAGGCATTCTTTTGTGTCAGAGATGGCAATGGTGGAAAGTGATGCCAAAGGTGTATGTGAGTGGGAGTGTATATGTGAGGGAGTGAGAGCGAAGGAGGTTAATGGAAGTTCTTGTGCAACTACCAAAATGAACTAAAACTACCCTACAAAAACATGGAAATGGGGAGCTAATGGTTCGATGGAAGGGTGAAAAATACCATGCCCACACACGTATCCCAAGAGTATAAGCAAAAAAATTGCAAATCAATATCTTACCACATGCTCTTGAGCTCTCCAAGTGATGAAAGGCCATTCTCCCCGACAACAGTGCCAAATTTGTTGTTGTAGTATGCCCTTGGGGAGTCAAGACTCACACCACCTTGCATGGAAGCAAGAAGGAAGGCCCAAGAAATACTCTCCTTTCATCCACCCCAACCTCCATCATGTTCAAGCCATTGGTCATCAGCCCGCAGCTATGCCACATGCTTGAAAACATGGAGAGATGGGAGTCAAGGATCCTAGTCACATATGTAAAATACAAGAAAGTTGCAACACTCTACTTACACACATAGGAAATGCAAGCATGCACACCCACCTCACTCTCTCACACTCTAAGACTAAATACATATATGCACAAAGCCTTAAGAGAAAAGAGAGTTCTTCCATTCAAAGTATATTTACATGAGAGCACGTCGAACCAAAAGCCCCCCTCCTTATAAAAATGAGCCTCTATATATAGGCTAAGCACATTCTCCCATGTGCTCTTTTTGACTAGTCAAAAAGGAGCACATGCCTAACTAACATATCTCAAAAAGATCTTTTCAAATATTCTCTAAGAACCAAATCTCCAAAGAAAAGAGAATACGTGCGTGGGGATTTTTCTAGACTTCTATAAAAAGGATGGGTATTTACATGCTTCCAAAAGCCTTACTTTAGGAGAAATATTAAAAAGTGTCTAAGAGGGAGTTCTCATGTGAAATTCTAAGTATATACAAAAAGAAGGTTCTTATGCACAAATGAAGATATGTGCATACCCTATACTCAACAAACATTAAAATTATATTCACAAAAACATTGAAAGTTTATTTGAAGTGAAAGGAGTTATAAAAACCTTGAAATAAATAATGCATTTTAAGAGTTGGGAAACTTTTTCCAAGCAGAACCCTCGCAGACTCTTTGTGCATGCCATTCGGCATGATATAGCGGTCCTAATGATGACATAGTCTCCTGCAATATCATGTTGTAGCTTTCATGTAATCTTTGCTATTTGTGACTCACATGCTCGTTCCATTACATATTTTCTAGTGAATGTCGCACGAAAAAACCAGTTGAACATTTCTTTTGTAGACCTCTCTAGTGGTTTCACTGCAAATGCATATTCAACATGGAGCTTCAAAATCCTATCAAAGATCCTCATGAATGCATGCAAAGTACAAAAGTGAACATTGACCAATGGAAATGGAATAATGGGGTTCCAATCATTGCTTATTTTATCACGAGTCGGTTCTTGTAACATTGGACAGCTCAAAAGTGATATCTCCCATTCCTTGTGATTCGATGAGTCTATTTCATCAATTTCTTCAGATTCGTCAACTCTCATCAATGCCCTTGCAAGTTTAGATTGTCTCTTAGATCCTTTGTAACCTTGTGTACAATATGGGCAAGGATAGAGAGAAGATGCTCCTTGTTTACAACCTAACATGCATTTTATACTCTTAAGGTGTCCACCCAAATGCCATTCTACCTCAAGATCACCTATATCATCTACAAAAAGCTTTTTTTTGTGTATTTGAGAAGAGATTACTTTTGTAATCCATGGATTCCTATTAAAAATCCACGAAAAAACATTGTTTGTTTCTTTGGGAACTTCTATAGCACCTAACCGCCATATATCTCTCTCAGATTGCACACTCTAAGAAAAATGGGAAGTGGATCCTAAAGTTTCATCACTTATTGCATGGTCCATAACTTCATTCATTAGCATCACACTCAACCTTTCCAGGCACCAACTCTTTATGATTTGGCACTCATCAAGCTTTAGTATGAACTTTAACTTAACATTACAATCTACACAAAAGAGAAAACATTATCTTAATATGACACTTGAATGCAATAAAACTTCAACACCAAATAAAATGTAGTAGGGTTACCTTTGATTGTTGAACTATAAAAGTGAACCATTGCTTGTTGAAGCTTCTGAAGATCCACAAATATATTGTTGAATTCAGTGTAAGTAAATCCTTGTGTAGATAGGGTCTTTGATTGCTTCTTGGGAATATTTGGATGATAAACAGAGGCAAGCATAGTGTCTTCTATGAATAAATATTGTCCAATAGTACTAGTCACATCCTCATTTGAAGTTTTTTTTAATAGAAACTTTATATGGGCATGGAAATATACTTTCAGAAATACCTTGTGCTTGTAAGGCTTGCCTCAGAAGGGTGTACATTGCAGTATACCCATTTCTACTAATGTGCGATTCGTCACATATTGCTGCACATCTTGCACTTTGATAAGGTTTTTTAACTTCTCTGAAAACTCAGCTTCAACAACAACTCTAATACACTTTCCTATGGCTGTGTCTATAGCAAAAGTGATTTCTTTGTTGTTTATATAGCTATTCATCGGCTTGAATTGGTCTAGTGTTGTTGATGAAGTAGTTATGTCTTGAATAAATGACCTACACAATGAAAGATTCCATTAAAAATCTTCATTAAAACATATAAACGTAAAAAAAACACTCACCTTGTTGCATATATAAGTCGTTTGCATGCTCCGCCACCTACTGAAAGAGCTTCAAAGGATGAAAATGCTCTTTTCCTATATCTCATACCAAGTGGAGTCTCTTTCAGCTACTAGAGATTGGCATTTAACTTTGAAATTGTGCTTTCTTTTGCTTCCATATCCTATTCAAAATCTGCAAGTTGTTTTTTTTAAGATATGATTATGATTTCTATAGTGAACACCCTCATATGATGGAGTTGATATTGTTGGAACCAATACTTAGCAGTAGCATGTGAATGTGTAGATAATCGCTTGCAGCAACGTAATAGTCCAGCTTCACCCGCACCAATGAACTGAAGTAAATTTGAGAGGTTATGGAATATTGGATGGTAAGAAGATATTGGATCAAGAGGATATAGTAAACCAGGAGTCCAAAGATCAATAATTTTTTCTCTAGCTGCACGACGTTCATTTTGAGAATTGGCATCATTGTTGCATTGTGTATTTGGAGCAAACTCTCTAGGCACACGAACATGGATACTTGTTGATGCAAGAGCATGAGGATGTTCTACTGTGAAGTTTATGACACATGTCAACACCATATTTTCTAATGACTAATAATATAAAAAACAAAGATGGAAAATTGGTTGGAAGGGACTCTAAAGCATATGTTTAGCTCATAAAATATGTTTTCTTGTATGTGTATGGATTAAAGTGTTTTTTTCCACTATGTATGGCAAAAAATGATGAAATTTGGAAAAAGTCGATTTCTGGGGAAAGCATAGTCACAAATTTGATGATGTGGCACTTACTTTTGGAGGGAGTTTGAAAATTATACTTTTTCTAAAAGAAACTTTAAAAAATGGGCCCAAAAAAGTGATTTTTGACATATATATATAGAAATAGGCCCTTTTGAGTTAATATACACTGAAAATGAGACTTAAAAAAAAAATTATTCAAATACATCTTGGAGAACTTAGCTATACATGATTTCTAAGGCATTAGAACATAGAAGGCCTAAGTGACTTCATCAGTCATGGGAGAAAGCTACCACAAACAAATTCGTTCCATCAAATGAAGTTGAAGCAAAAACATATGGGATGAGTACGAGCAGGTATGAAAGATTGAAACGAATGGGTTTCTATTGTATCTAGCATTGCATGCATCATTTAAGAGCTCACATGGCCATGATTAGGACTATTCTCTCTGGTTCTACTCTAAGATCGTGTTTTTTTGACAGAGGAGAGGCGTAATCATGTAGGAATCCAATGTTCAAGTATAAGCAAAGAGTAGAACCCTCATTGATCTAAGTTAATCAACTCATTAGTCAATTTTCACCTTCTCAATCACATTTATGACCAATAATTTACATTGTGGATGCAAACAATTATATCCACCATATTCAAAAGTGTGTGTGTGTCTCTATCTATATGTTTGTGTATGTATGTATGTATTTGTATGTGTATGTGTATGTGTATGTGTATGTGTATGTGTATGTGTATGTGTATGTGTATGTGTATGTGTATGTGTATGTGTATGTGTATGTGTATGTGTATGTTTATGTGTATGTGTATGTGTATGTGTATGTGTATGTGTATGTGTATGTGTATGTGTATGTGTATGTGTATGTGTATGTAAAGGTATCTATATGTATGTGTATATGTATATGTATATTTATATGTATATGTATATGTATATGTATACGTATACGTATAACGTATAACGTATACGTATACGTATAACATATAACGTATACGTATACGTATAATGTATACATATACGTATACCGTATAACGTATACGTATTTGTACACCGTATAACGTATATGTATTCGTATACCGTATAACGTATACATATTCGTATACCGTATAACATATACATATTTCGTAGTACGTATAACATATACATATTTCGTAGTACGTATAATGTATACGTATTTCATAGTACGTATAACGTATACGTATTACGTAGTACGTATAACGTATACGTATTACGTAGTACGTATAACGTATACGTATTACGTATTACGTATAACATATACGTATAACGTATACGTATTACGTATTACGTATAACGTATACGTATTACGTATTACGTATTACGTATTACATATTACGTATTACATATTACGTATACATATTACGTATTACGTATAACGTATAACGTATACGTATTACGTATTACGTATAACGTATTACGTATTACGTATAACAACGTATACGTATTACGTATTACGTATTACGTATAACGTATTACGTATTACGTATACGTAATAGGTATTACGTAGAACGTATACGTAATACGTATTACGTATACGTTATACGTAATACGTGTTACGTATACGTTATACCTAATACATGTTACGTATATGTTATACGTAATACGTGTTACGTATACGTTATACGTATTACGTAATACGTATACGTATTACGTATTACGTATAACGTATACATATTATACGTATTACGTATAACGTATACGTATTATACGTATTACGAATAACGTATACGTATTATACGTATTACGCATAACGTATACGTATTACGTATAATGTATACGTATTATACGTATTACGTATAACGTATACGTATTATACGTATTACAGATAACGTATACGTATTATACGTATTACGGATAACGTATACGTATTATACGTATTACGTATAACGTATATGTATTACGTATAACGTATACGTATTATACTTATTACGTATAACGTATACGTATTATATGTATATGTATACATATTATACGTATACGTATAATACGTATACGTTATACGTATACGTATAATATGTATACGTTATAGGTATATGTATACGTATACATATTACATATACGTATTACGTATACGTATACGTATACGTATTACGTATTACGTATACGTATACGTATTACGTATTACGTATACGTATACATATTACATAATACGTATACGTATAGGTATACGTATTACATAATACGTATACGTATACGTAATACGTAATACGTAATACGTATACGTATACGTAATACGTAATATGTATACGTAATACGTATATGTAATATGTATACGTATACATATACGTAATATACGTATACGTACATGTACATGTACATGTACATATACATACATGTATATGTGTATGTATATGTAGATGTATATGTATGTGTATGTATATGTATATGTATATGTATATGTATATGTATATGCATATGTATATGTATATGTATATGTATATGTATATGTATATGTATATGTATATGTATATGTATATGTATATGTATATGTATATGCATATGTATATGTATATGTATATGCATATGTATATGTATATGTATATGCATATGTATATGTATATGTATATGTATATGTATATGTACATGTATATGTATATGTATATGTATATGTATATGTATATGCATATGCATATGTATATGTATATGTATATGTATATGTATATGTATATGTATATGTATATGTATATGTATATGTAAATGTGCATGTACATGTACATGTATGTTGGTGCAAATCAATCACTAATTGAAGTTTTGATGAAGGATTGAAGTTAAGGATTACAGAAAAGATCAATTTATGAAGCATGAAGAAAGTACATGTTCAGAAGATGAAGACTTGTATACATATGTACATTAATTTAGATTTAGCTCACTTATACCTTTTGTATGGTTATGAGCTTGTACATATTTGCCTATATATACAAGAAAAATATGAGGGCAAATATGAGAGAGCATGTGAAGAGAAGAATTAGAAGTTGTAAGAGTCATTAGACACTTTATAAGTGTTGGAGATCTCTCTCATCACTCAAATGTAAACCTTCTTAGAAATGAAGAAAAGTTGCACCCAATATTTTTGAGTGTTCTCCTTCTGTGTTTAATCTTTTGTGAAATGCTTTTGTACAAGTCTAAGCCTATAGTTGATTGACCTTTGTATAAGTTTGCAGATTCTAATTATAATCATGCTAAGATAATTGAGTGTAGGAACATTTACATGTGTTAATGTGAAGAAGTGAAGTTGCAGCAGCCGCAAAATTTGATGCTAACGTTTTGGTCAATTCTCCTTCCACAGTGTAACGTTTTGAGCAAGAAAGCACTCATTCTTTAAGTTGGAAGGTAAGATACCTATGGCAAAAAGCATTTAAATAAATGGGTTGTAGTTTGGGACAACTATGTGTTAAACGTTAAAGATGTCAAAGTCGACTGTAAAGAAGTACAGTTTTAGACATAGGTGACTTATTTAGATCCTTTCTCAAGATCTACTAAGTCTTTTGGAATTATTTAACTTGGAGAAGGTGTGAAAATTATAGACAACAGCTTGTGCAAAGTTTTATCAAAAAACTTACACATTTGATTAGTCAATGAGTGAGATATGTGCAGCACACTTTCTGAGTATCAACTCACTTCACATTTTGTTCAAGATTTTGATAACTGAGTATTGATCCCCCGAATTGGTAAAGGTTTTGAGTTGTTCTTGATATAGAGGTTCTCTTAAATCAATGATAACTTCTTCTTTTGGAGATTAACACTCTCCATCAGTGGTATCTGAGCACGAAGCATCAAAATTGAAGAAAGGAGGACCCCGACTGCTGCATACATACAAAAATCAACACTTGAAGGTTCAAAAGGTGAAAGCTTGAAAGGAAAGCTTGAGAAGGAGGCCAAGAGATATCAAGAAGATCAAAAGGAACTTCATTCGAAGTAAAGGTAACCTTATTCCTCATAAAGGTTGAAGAATTTAATACATAGGTGAAGAAAGGATCGGACATTCTCTTCAGATAGAGAAATTGGATAGAGAAAACTATCCAACTTGGTCAATGAGGATGGAAGCTCATCTTATGAGCAAAGATTTGATAGGATATATTACAGGTGAAGAAGAAAAGCCACAATTCAGAGATCCTCGTGTTCCAACTAGGGGTTGTTGGAGATTCACTCACTAATTAGACATAAAGACCTGAAGATATATGAAGGATGAAGAGAGACAAAGAGAAGCAGAAACAAAGCATTCAGAAAATTAAGCCTTAGTGAAGGGACAAATTCACGACTGTAATATAGTTCATAGAAACTTCCAGAAATACGAGTTTCGAATCTCGGATTAAAAATGTATATAAGAGAGTTGAGCAGTGTAGTAAAAGAGAGAAGGGACATCAGAATAGAATATGAGAGATATAGAAGACACCAGAGATTGCGTATGTAGAGATGAATAATAGGTATAGAGGTGTTCTAATATCACTCTAGCTTAGTTCTTGTGGCGTGGTGAATTCTGCAGTTGAGCTTTAGCTAGTTCACTCGCCACGTCAACAAGTAGTACAAGAGCTCAACAGTTGATGATAAGCTGTTAGATGTCAACAAGTAGTCATAGTTGCTCAACAAGTGGTATCAGAGCGAAAGGTTCTGAAGAGCAGAAAAGGTTTCTCAGAAGTAGAAACAAAAGTGAAGATACAAGAGAATTCAAAGAACTTTCACAAGAAAGGTGAAAGCTGAAGTGATCAACAACAAACCGAATCAAAGAAGTGTTCCGAAGTCATTCTCAAGGGTAAAGGTTTGTAAAAGGTAAAACCTTTTAACATTACACTCACCGAAAGTAACAGAAACAAGAAGATTATGGCAGATCATATCTCTATTGACAAATTGGACAGAGATAATTATCCCGCATGGGTAATGCGCATGGAAGCCTTACTTATGAGTAAGGACTTAATGATATATGTGACAGGAGAAGAAAAGAAGCCGACTTTCAAAGATGACAGTCAACCAAAGAAAGAAGAGTTAGAAGCCTTGAAGTTGTGGCAGAAGAAAGATGCAACGGCAAGAGCTTATATCTACAATACCATTACAGATCATTTGTTACCGCACATTAGAGGTCTAGAGAAAGCGGAAGACATATGCAGTGCATTGGAAGATCATTTCCAAAATACGATGAAAGCTAGGAAGGCTAGCTTATGGTCAGAGTTTACAACGTTCAAGAAAAAGAAAAGTCAAAGCGTTAGTGATTATGTCACTAAGATGAAGGACTTGGCAGATAGTCTTGGATCTATTGACGAAGATATCAAAGATCACAGGTTGATAGCAAAAGTGCTTGCCGGACTGAGAGGAGATGAAAGGTGGAAAACTTTCGTACTCTCAACTGAACTATCATTAAATCATTTTGTACCAGATTTAAATCAGTTGCTTGGACTAATGGTAACGTTTGAGAAAGATTTGAAGAGAGATGGAGAAAAAGGACATAGTTCGGCTATGTATGCAAAGAATAAGAAGAAAGGTGATAAAGGTAAAGAAAAAGATGAAGAAGAGATGTCTACTCAAGCAAATTTTGCAAGAGGAAGAGGTAACGTAAGAATTAGCAGTAGAGGTAAAGGAAGAGGTAATCAGACTAACAACAAGAAGACTTGTTGGATCTGTGGATTAAGCAATCATTTGGCTCATGATTGCTGGCATAATTCTCAAGGAACAAGTTAGAATCAGAACAATAATAGTAGAGGCAGAAGCGGAAGATATCAAAGGGGAAGAGAAAGCCAAAGAGTCGGATATGGTAGAGGTGGATTGAGAAGGTTGGGATAGAATCAGTCTCACAACACTACCTACTACAACTATGCAAATGATACGCAGAATGACAGTCATACAACGTTGATGATGAACTCGATAAGTATGTCAGAGAATGAAGACCTCAAGGTATTCTATATTGACTCTGGTTGTTCAAATCATTTGTCAGGAAATATGGAATTGTTATCAGAATTGGAAGGAGGTATTTTGAATCATACAGTATAGACAGGTGATAACACAAAACATAATGTAAGGTCAATTGGAAAAGTAAAGTGTAAGAATGGAGCTGACTTGCTAACAAATGTTTTGTATGTTCCAACAATCCCGAAGAATCTGATGAGCGTGGGTCAAATAGTAGAAAAAGGTTTTCAAGTCAGGTTTACAAATGAAGGAGTATTTGTTGAAGATCCAAAGAATGGATACAATCAAATTGTCCATGGTAAAAAGGAAGGTAGACTTTTTACTCTTAAAGTACAAGGGAATGTTGGTCAAGCCTTGATCACATATGGTGATAAAGCATTTACAGAGTTAGACCTCTGACATAAGAGGTTAGGACATTTTAATGAAACAGGAATCAAAACTATCGTGGAAAAACAATCCGTAAGAGGATTACCGAATATGAAGAATCAACATATGATTCACAAATGCAAAGCCTGTCAGATGGGAAAAGCCCACAGGTTACCATTTCAAAAGAAAGGGTACAAACACGATGATGTGTTAGAACTCATACATACAAATGTATGGGGACCAACAAAAGAAGGATTTATCAGTGGCTCAAGGTATTACGTTCTTTTTATTGATGATGCAACAAGATGGATAACTCTTTATGTTTTGAAAGAGAAGTTAGAAGTATTTGAAGCTTTCAGGCATTTTCATGCATATGCTGAAAGACTTACAGGAAAAAAACTCAAAAGACTAAGGTCTGATGGAGGAGGAGAATATTTTTCTCGAGAGTTCAATGATTATCTGTGGAATGCAGGAATCAAAAGAGAAATAACTTGCAGGTATACACCGCAACAAAATGGAGTAGCAGAAAGGAGAAACTGAACTCTACTTGAGTTTGCAAGAGCAATGCTAAAGGAGAAGAATTGTCCAAATTATCTTTGGGCTGAGGCTGTAAATACAGCAACATATCTGGTAAATAGATTACCATGTATAACTTTAAATGGGATGACCCCTTATGAAGCTTGGTGGGGCAAGCAACCAACACTTGATCATTGTAAAGTGTTTGGATCAGTTGCTTATGCTTATGTACCATCACAACTGAGACATAAGCTTGAATCAAAAGCTGAAAAACACGTGTTCATCGGATATGATGAAAAATAGATGGGTTACAGGTTATGGAGTCCTCTAACCAAACAGTTTATTGTTTCTAGAGATGTAACATTTGATGAAGGAAAGAGTTGGTATACAGATAAAGAGCAGAGTGTTGAAACACTTGAAGAAGAGATAAGAAGAAATGAAAAAGGTAAATCACATATGCAGGTGAATGAAGATGAAGATCATATGCAGGCAAGTACGTCCAAGATCAGATCAGGTATGAGAAACGAAGATGAACCAAGATTTGATGAAGATGTGTATTCAGATACACATGAAGAATATGAGCTAAGAAGGTCAAACAGAGTAAGGAAACAACCAACAAGGTATTCCTATGACACTTCTTATTTGACTCAGAAAAACTATGGTTACTTAGTAAAGGATGATGAAGAGCCTCAGAATTACAGTGAAGCAAAAGGTAAGAAACAATGGGAAGGAGCAATGAAGGAGGAGTTCAATGCTCTTGAAGAGAACAAGACTTGGGAACTTGTTCCGAAACCAAATGGTAAGAAAGTGATTGGAAATAAATGGGTTTACAAAGTTAAGAAACTTGCAGATGGAAGGATAGCCAGATACAAAGCTAGACTGGTAGTCAAAGGCTATGATCAGACGCATGGCATAGATTATGATGAGACGTTTAGTCCGGTGGCAAAGGTGTCAACCATAAGGACATTGATTGCTATAGCAGCGTCAAAAGGATGCAAGCTAAATCAATTGGATATAAAGAATGCATTTCTAAATGGATATATATATTAGATGAAGTCTACATGGAACAACCTGAAGGGTTTGAAAGTTCGAGTTACCCAGATCATGTTTGCAGATTAAGAAGAGCTCTCTATGGATTGAAGCAAGCTCCAAGAGCTTGGAATTACAGACTTGTGAAGTATCTCAATGACCTTGGATACCAAAGCTCAAAGGCTGATGCAAGTCTACTCATTAAGAGAATAGATGAAGGTATGATCTACATTTGTATTTATGTAGATAACATAATAATCACAGGAACCTCATATGAAGGAATCAAGGAGATAAAAAGATTACTTGAAAAAAAGAGTTCAAAATCAATGATCTAGGAAAGTTATCATACTTTCTTGGAATGGAAGTTACACATACAGATCATGGTGTATATGTTTCGCAAGAAAGGTATCTCCTAAACTTATTGAAGAAGTTTAACATGGAGAATTGTAGAGAAGCTTCAACACCGCTTGAAGTAAATCATAAACTCAGCAAATATGGTGGTGCATAGTTTAAAGATATGAGAAAGTATCAATCTTTAGTGGGAAGCTTGATTTATGCGATGCTAACAAGACCAGATCTTAGTTATGTAGTAGGAATTCTCTCACAGTTCATGCATTGTCCGAAGGATCAACATTGGGTTGTAGGACAAAGAATTCTTAGATATATCAAGGATTATATTATCCTTTTACATTAGATATAAAACTGAGAGCGTACAGTGACTTAGACTGGGCAGGAAGTCAAGATGACAGAAGGTCAACACATGGGTATATGATATACCTGGGAGATAAGCTTGTAAGCTGGTGTTCAAAAAAGCAACACACAGTGGCTTTATCGTCAACAGAAACAGAATATAAAGGACTTGTGGAAGCAGCTAAAGAAGTGATATGGATGCAGACCTTGTTCAAAAGTATGGGTATTGATCAAGGTATACCTATCATACGTGGAGACAATATGAGTTCATTGTATCTTGCAGCAAATCCAATATTTCATGCAAGAACAAAGAATATTGAGATTCAATATCATTTCCTGAGGGAAAAGGTAATGGAAAAAGAGATTGAAATAGTATACACATCTACAAAAGATCAGATAGCAGATATTCTGACAAAGAGCTTGGATGGAGTAAAGACAAGCATATTCAAAGAAATGGCAGGTATAAAAGAAAAGAAGAATATATGAAAGATCAAAGAATGCAAATTAGTGATTGAGGGGGAGCTATTGGAGATTCACTCACTAATTAGACATAAAGAGCTGAAGATATATGAAGGATGAAGAAAGACAAAGAGAAGCAGAAACAAAGCATTCAGAAAATTAAGCCTTAGTGAAGGGACAAATTCACGACTATAATATAGTTCATAGAAACTTCCAGAAATATGAGTTTTGAATCTCGGATTAAAAATGTATATAAGAGAGTTGAGCAGTGTAGTAAAAGAGAAAAGGGAGATCAGAATAGAATATGAGAGATATAGAAGATGCCAGAGATTGCGTATGTAGAGATGAATAATAGAACCTGAACTGTCGGGTATTCATCTGAGAGAGATGATAAGGAATAACTACTCAG
This sequence comes from Ceratopteris richardii, assembly GCA_020310875.1. Classification (NCBI taxonomy): domain Eukaryota; kingdom Viridiplantae; phylum Streptophyta; class Polypodiopsida; order Polypodiales; family Pteridaceae; genus Ceratopteris; species Ceratopteris richardii. The sequence goes on along the minus strand of CM035412.1, from coordinate 58,692,729 downwards.
AGTAGGAGACTTTTCCATAGCTATGAGCAAAGTGAGGCCAAGATATTTTTGTACACATCTTCTCTAATAGAAAACACATGTTCATGTGGAAGTTTGAGCCCATTCTTCGTATGTGAAGAAATCTGAGTAATTTCATGTTATTGTGAAAGTTAGTTAACAGTTACAGTTTTCTCAGTACACATTTTACGGTATTTCTATAAGTTAGATCTCATCGTATAGTGTAAAGGTTTTTATGAGAGATAGCTCATCTTGAAGCTACAAGTCTCTATTATAAACTGATCAAAAGAATTTTGTGAAATGGACATGTACACACAGTACTAAGTCTGATCGTAAAAGGCATCCTAAACTGGTGAAGTTTTTCCTTAAACTTCAGATAGAGTTCATTTACTAAAGGAAGCTCAGGTATTACTTCCTTAATTCATTAACAATCATTTGAACTAATTACAAACAAAATTGCAGTTGATTCTAGTGACATTCCAGTAAGATTACGGTGCAATTCCGATAAGTCCGAAGACAATCCGGTGAAGTTCCGGTGGTATTCCGATGAATTTAAAACACAGTTATCAAGTTTCCAGTTTCAAGAAGTTTTCTAAGCTACTGATGATTATAGAGGTGTTCTAATATCACTCTAGCTTAGTTCTTGTGGCGTGGTGAATTCCTCAGATGAGCTTTAGCTAGTTAAGCTCACTCGCCGCATCAACAAGTAGTACAAGAGCTCAACAATTGATGATAAGCTGTTAGACGTCAACAAGTAGTCACAGTTGCTCAACAGAGATGAGTTATCAGATTTGAAGACTTGGATGAAGAGAGATGCTCAAGCTAGGAGCATTATCTACATGGGAGTCAATAACTACATGCTACCTCACATTAGAGGTCTTGAAAGTGCACATGATCCTAGTGTTCCAACTAGGGAAGAGTTAGCAGATTTGAAAAATTGGATGAAGAAAGATGCTCAAGCTAGGAGCATTATATATATGGCAGTCAATGATTACTTGTTACCTCATATTCGAGGTCTTGAAAGTGCAACTGATATTTGGAATGCTTTGGAGGAGCATTTCCAAAACACTACAAAGTCAAGCAAGGCATCTTTGTGGGCAAAGTTTACCACATTCAAGAAGAAGGCCTCTCAATCCATCTCTGATTATGTAACAAGAATGAAGGATATTGCAGATGCATTAGGAGCAGCTGATGAAGATATTTAGGAGGATAAATTGGTAAGGCAAATTCTCACAGGTTTGAGAGGAGATGCGAAATGGAAGCCATTCATTTTGTCTACTGAATTGTCACTAGATCATTTTACTCCTGATTTAAATCAGTTGCTAGGACACATGCTAAACTTTGGGCAGGATGTCAAAGTGTGAAGGTGATAAAAGTGCAGGTCAAGCAATGTATTCAAAGGATAAGAAGAAGAATAGCAAATGGAAGCAACAAGCAAATGAAGATGAAGGTACAACTAGCCAAGCTAACTTCCAAAGAGGAAGAGGAGGTGGCAAAGGTAGAGGAAGAGGTAGAAGTAATAAAGATGGAGCCAAAGCTTGCTGGATTTGTGGTAAGACAAATCACTTAGCTCATGATTGTTGGCATAATAATCAAAATAATGGTGGATATAATCAGAACTTTAATTCAAGGGGAAGCGGTGGTAGAAATCAAAGAGGTAATTTCAGAGGTAGAGGTAGTAGATGTTACTTTGGAAGAAATGTAGGTAGAGGCTTCCAAAGCCAATCCTACAACAATACCTACTACAATTATGCTTCAAATCAGAAGGAGGATTCAATCTTGATTATGAATGCAACTTGTGAAAGGCAAAGTGAAGACCAAAGAGTCTTCTACATTGACTCAGGGTGTAGCAATCACCTGAGTGGCAACATAGCCTTGATGACTAATTTGGAGAAAAAGGTAACTAATCATGTAGTTCAAATAGGTGACAATACAAAGCACAATGTGAAGTCAATTGGATCAATGAAGGCCAAGGATGGAAGTACTCTTCTGAGTAACATCTTGTATGTTCCTATAATTCCAAAGAATCTGATAAGTGTAGGGCAAATTGTTGAAAAAGCTTATGAAGTAAGGTTCACTAATGATGGAGTTTATGTGGAAGACCCTAGCAATGGGTATAAACAAATTATTTCAGGGAAGAAAGAAGGAAGACTCTTCACATTGAAGATTCAAGGTAATGTTGGTCATGCCTTGTTCACTTATGGACGACATTAGATCTCTGAGTTAGATCTTTGGCACAAAAGATTTGGACATTTCAATGAAAGAGGTATTAAAGATATGTTTAACAATGGTTAAGTACTTGGATTGCCTAATGTTGCAGGTCAACATATGACATACAAATGTGAGGCATGTCAATTAGGTAAGGCTCATAAGCAATCTTATTCCAAGCATGGTTTCATGTATTCAGAGAAGCTTGAGTTGGTACACACAGATGTGTGGGGACCTTCAAAGGATTTCAGTATAAATGGTTCAAGATATTATGTGATTTATGTTGATGATGGTACCAGGTGGATCACAATATATGTGATCAAATATAAATAAGAAGTATTCAATACATTCAAACATTATCATGTGTATGCAGAAAGAATCACGGGTCAAAAGTTAAAGAGACTAAGGTCAGATGGAAGGGGAAAGTATTTCTCTAATGAGTTTAGTGATTACTTATGGAATGCAGGTATAAAAAGAGAGGTTACTTGCAGGTACTCTCCTCAACAAAATGGTGTAGCAGAAAGGAGGAATAGAACTCTTGTTGAGTTTGCAAGATCCATGATGAAGGAGAAAAATTGTCCCAATTATTTGTGGGCTGAGGTTGTAAATACAGCTACATATTTGGTTAATAGGTTACCATGTAAAGCTTTGTAGAGTATGACACCATATGAGGCATGGTGGGGTAAGAGACCTACCTTAGATCATTGCAAAGTGTTTGGTTGTTTAGCCTATGCATATGTGCCATCTCAGTTGAGGCATAATTTGGAACCTAAAGCTGAAAAGTATGTGTTTATTGGATATGATGATAAGCAGATGGGATATAGGTTGTGGAGTCTATCCACAAAACAATTCCTTGTGTCAAAGAATGTTACATTTGATGAGCAAGGTACTTGGTATGTAGGTACAATCAATATCTATGCAGGGGATGAAGAACTTGTGCATCAGAAGAAAGGTAAATCAAAGGTTCAAACATTTGATAAAGAAGAGAACAATGAAGTACAGGTTGAAACTGAAGAAGTGCCAAGGTTTGATCCAGAGTGTGATGAACTAGAAACCTCAAGAAGTGGAGAACTCAGAAGGTCACCAAGACACAAATGACAACCTACAAGGGATAGCTATGACACTTCTTTTTTGCTACTAAATATTATGCTTATATGGTAAAGGCAGATGAAGACCCTTCTACATATGAAGAGGCAAAAGTTAAGGAAAATTGGGAGAAAGCTATGCAGGTCCCCATACATCTGTGTGTATGAGATTCAACACTTCATTGCTCACATGTGCTCCCTTCTTGAATGGAAATCTACTTTGTTTTCCTAATTGACAAGCATGGCACAAATGTTGCATATTCTGAGATGTAAGATCAGGTAGACCACTCACCAAGCCCTTCCTTTGCATGTCCTTCATCCTTTGTAAGTTTATGTGCCCAATTCTTCTAAGCCATAAGTCGATTTCTTCAATCTATCTATTTCCAATTGACAAGTAGACAGTGTGAGGGGTTGATGGATTTACCTCCATGGTGAACAGTCTTCCTTGATTATTTCCTTTTTCAATGAGCTTGTAGTCCTTCAAGGGGTCTTCAACAAAACATCCTTGATCATTGAACCTCACCTCATAACCTCTTTCAACAATTTGACCTACTGAAACCAAATTCTTCGTGATGGTTGGCACATGCAACTCATCCTTCAACACCTTGGAGCTTTGAGATCCATTCAATGCAACATCTCCCACATGTGTAATCTTGTTCTCAGTATCATTCCCTCTCTCTACATGTCCTTGAGTGATGGGTGAGTACAAATTAAAGAAAACATCTTTATTGCAACTCTACAGGTACGTATAATTTGACCTTACTCTCATAATATGTGTATGTATGTATATGTTTTTAATTGTTTTTTTGTATATTATGGTTTGTAGATTTTCATATCTAGACCATTGAATCATCTGGCGGTTTCCCATTTTATAGTCAATCTATTACCTGTTTTGTTAAGCTATTTACAAATATTAAGTATCACTTACCTATGAAGGTATTAAGTCATACGTAAAATGGGAGGATCAAATTTATCGCGAATATTTTCAAAGATGCATGAATAGTTTTAAAGGATGGACGGACAAAAAATATCCATTCAATGCAAGTTCTTGTTCTTACCTTATCTAAAGTAAGAATAAAAACCTGCATTGAATGGACACTTTTTTTCTGCCATCCTTTAAAATTATTTTTCCATCCTTCAAAACCTTCAAGATAAATTTGCTCCTCCAATTTTACATATGACTTAATACCTGCATAACTAACTAATACTTAATATTTGTATTCAAAAGAGTTAGGAGCAGAGGTATTAGGTCGACTAAAATAGGAGAAACATATGTGTCAAGAATATTCTAAAGGTTGGGTGGACAATTCTAAAGGATAGATGGGCAAAACATCTTCATTCGATACAGGTATATATAATTTGACCTTACTCTCATAACATATGTATGTGTATATGTGTGTGTATGTTTATACGTGTGTATACATTCATGTATATTATGTGTATGTTTATATATATATATATATATATATATATATATATATATATATATATATATATATATATATATATATATATATATATATATATATATATGCATATACATATATATATAAATAGATAGAAAATTGAAAATTATACCTTAATAGTGTCGAAACAGATACATTACTCCATTCAAAAAGATTTTGAAGATTGAGAATAAGTAAACTCGCACTTAGTCGTGTCAAACGATATCCTTCATATACATGCTTTAGACATTCCTCTCGAAGATATTTTTTTTAGAAATATCAATGCTCTCACTATCATTTTGATTCCCAATCCTCAATAAAATCTGACATGCCATCATCTTCATTATTATCGCACAAATCTTGTACTTTATCTTCTTTTGAATATAGATCTTTCAACCTTGCATATTCCAGAGGATCAATTTTGTGTAGCCTCCTCATAGAAGCTTCTGATAAATGAGGTCTTACTGGTAATTGTGAATGGTATGGAGGAATATCATCAACATCATATGTTGGAATCTACACATATAAATAAAATTCATTAGTATTCCATAAATGAATAAAAAATAAACTTTAAACATAAAATTAAATATATAAGTTATTAAATATGGATAGAAAATTTTCATTCTCTCTAGCTAAAAGGTGCTCTTGGAGGTCTACGCCATCCATAATTCACTAATAGTTCATCACCAACATGTAATGTAGTAATAGCATTGACAACTATGTATCTTGATACATCTCTACTCATGTATGGTGATCAATGACTATTTTCACGCCCCTCAAATGAGCAATTAGTCCTTGAACTATTATGTAACCCTCGACTACTATTTAAACCTGCTATATTTCCATGCATGTAAGTTCTTCCATCAATATATAATCTTTCATTTTCTATATGTAAAATACTTCTACTAGTAAGGGATGCTACGTTCAAGCATACTCCATAAGTACTCACTTTGAACATAATGTGAAAGTCGATGCCAATCTCCCCATCCATATATACGATCACAAAATGACATAAGAGAGACTTCAGAGTTCGGAGGCACATACAAATCCTCTACAATAAAGAGACCACGACCAACATTAGTAATAGTGGATGGAGCAATCATATAGCGATTACCCCAAAAGTTGAAAACCTCTCCATCTAAAGGAAGTGGTCCTCTATTCTATCCTCCATATCTTCTTCTATCATATGTTTGTACTAGAGAATGATCACGAGCTGGAAATGGATAATCTCCAGCTGTTTCAATCTCTAAACCAGGAGTTAGGGGATTTCTAGAAACCTCTGCTTGTCATTGATGAACAGCAAGTCCATGACGTGTACAAGGTATATTAACAATATGAGAAAAGTTATCATCATCATCATTATCGAGCAAATATTCGTGTATATCAAAAGTAATTTGATTTTGTATATGGTTTTTAAATAAAATAATGATATTAATTTATATAAAAAATACATACCCAAGCATTATCACGTTGACTAGGTGATGGTGCATGGTCAAAAGTACCATACTCTGCCTCATGTTCAATACATTCCAATCGTGGGTATATATACGTGCCATAACAAGAGTTACACCAACATATAATATGATCTTGATAGTAAAATTAATCATAATTCCTATCAGAGGACACATGTGAAGTTGTTGCATGGGTAGGAGGTGGTGGAGTACCCTCTGATTGATCAAAATCTGATTATAATAAGAAACAAAAAAATATATAAGTTATGTATCCATCAAATATATTTAAAATTAAATGTTTGATATACTTACAATATATATTCATTGCATGATGAGGAGACAGTGGTGGAGTTCCATCTAATTGATTAGAATCTACAAATAATGGTATTTGATATTAATAATCTGATTATTTACATACATAAACATCCACATATACATATTCACACATACACACATATTCACATATACACATTTACACATACACACATATTCACATATACACAAATACACATTATTGTGGGATAAATGCATGTATTTTGTATGAATGAGTGTATATGCATGAATATGTGTGTACGTATATATGTGGATATGTATATGTGTGTTTATGTTATATGTATGTATATGTGTATATGTATGCATATATGTATGCGTTTATGTTTGCATGTATATGTGTATGTGGGTATGTGTATGTGTTAGATGGTCGCCGAAAAAAGGACAAATGTACTATGACAGGCGTCTTAAATGTAAAAGAACCTTTTGGAAATGCGCGTGTAACTAAAGATTCGTGCACCCTTGTAACAAATCTTCTATATAAGGCAATGAGAAAAGAATGGTCGAGAGCCCGTTTTGGGGAATTGTGAGCATACTGTTTGAATCTCTGTGTGATGTGTCGATGAGAAGATTGAGCTCTGTTCTGTTCTGTTCGTATCTATCTATTCTACTATTCTCCCTGTAGTGCAGAGTTACGATTCGGTAGTCTTGTGTTGTGAATATGTTTGGTGATAGTTATATGCGGTTCTGGATTTTATCACGGAATAAGTGTTGTTTATCAGTCTTCTATTGAACAAGGGACTGTGTAAGGCCGAAGCGAACTATTTGCGTGTTAGCATTTTTTTGTTAAGTGACCAGGTTCGATACAATAGTCTGCGTTCATTGTGGATTCCGATCCCAGGAAGGACTCGTATCGGTAATGGTCTGTACGCGAATGGAAACAATGATAAGTTTGTGACGAGTCGACTGTTGGTAGGAACTTGTTGCTTGAGTTTGGTATACGGTAAGTTTGCATACCTTCGAGTATAGCTGTCTATTGTGTTATTGTTCGGTATACCTATCTGTCACGAAGAAGTGCATATTGAGTGGCATTCGGTTAATGAAGTTGAGTATTCTATTAGTTATAAGTCAGAACCGGACTACTGCTCTGTTGCTATAGCAGGTCCAGTCCGGAAGTTCTAAGTCCCAGTATGCCGAACAATTATCAGTATTCAGAGTCAAGTACTGAGCTAAGAGCGATAGAGCATTTATGATTGTGTAAGAAGTTGGGAAATTAGTACAGGGCCTCTGTCTAACACACCCCTACCACTCCCAAGAACCCACGTGGCTAAGAGGTAGTTTAATATTAATTATTTGGTATTGCCAATTGATTTACCTGAACATGGAAGAGTAAAGATCGAAGGGTTCGGGAACGTCCGACTTTTGAAAGTGTTTTGAGTCTGAAGTCGGAAGTTCAACGACTAACATTTAGCGCTGTCTGTGGGAAAGTGGCATCAGATTGCCAATTATCTGTGGGAAAGTGGCATCAGATTGCCAGTTATTTGTGGGAAGGTGGCATTAGAGTACCAGCTGTTTGTCAGAATCAAACATCCCGTTTATCGTTCGATTGACTGACAGTAGCAACAGAGCCAGATTGTTGCAAACTGCTCAGATAGTGTTACTGCGCAATGATACATGCCAGTTACTCGGTCTGGCGAAACGTATCCTAAGAACCATAAGGCTAGAGCACGTAAAGTGCTAAAGACAACCCTAGGAGAAGAAGGTATAACGCGGTCTAACCCAGTGGTCAAGCAAGTTAAAGACGTTAGAATTAATTCCGGTCATATTCCGGCGGAACGATCAATGCCTTTGGTACATTCTGGTGCTACATCTACCCAGCCTATCAAAGATATAGTAATTCCAGAATCTACCAAGACGCCGTTGGAAACCAGTTTAATAATCTTGGATAAAGATTCAGAGTTATCTACGATCAGAAACACTCTAGGAAAAGAAATCGGTAAAAGCGGAAAAACATTGCATTCTGGCACAATTTCGGTTCATTCCGGTGATAGAATCACCAACTACCGGCAAAGGCTTAGCATTTTTTGCGGAATCCTCAGCCCAACCATCGTGCTTGGAAGAAAGATTTCAGATATTGGACATCCAAAAGGAAGGAAAGCTGTTCGAAGCAGAGATCCGAAGCATCCTAAGTAAAAACAGCACACCGAAAGGCACACCATCCGGCGATACAAGTTCCGATAGTTCAACCGATCAACCTCAAGATACAGAAGGAAGGCCTAATACACTCACAATGAACGGACAACAACAGCAACAACAGTTATGTCAACCAAGGCCGCCTCCAACAGGAGTAACATACACGAAATTCGGTGGATTCCCAGGAGATGATCTGGATGCTCACGTACGCACTTTCGAGATAAGTTATGCAGTTCTTAACCATCCACCGGATCAGGAGTATAAGGCCATTGTTTTTCAATCTACACTGGTCAATGAAGCAGCCAGATGGCTTACGGAATACGATATTAATCATTTTGGTACCTATGACGCAGTACGAGAAGCTTTTCTGCAATGATTCAAACTAAAGAAGAATCCCGCCGAAATCTTTGATTATTTACAAAACAACCGTCAGAAGGCAAATCAGACTGTCTAGGAGTATGCTACACTTTTTAGAACACACTTGCGACAGATACCACAAGCCCACGCTAACTTACTTGATGATGTCATCACTTAGTGGTTCATCAATGGCTTAACCCCACAACTGAAGCAGATCATGATCATAAGATGTGTCGAAGCGATGACGCTGGATGCAGTCATTGTAGTGGCTCTACAACTAGAATCCAAAGTCGGTGGATTCACAGAGGACCTAGAGTGGTTAATAACAAACAAAAATATGGCTGAAGATATAACCAGACAAGTATACTGCATCACATGCAAAAATTCAGGTCATAGTAGTGCCAATTGTGCACTAAATCAAACGTTCTGCGCTATCTGCAACACTGCCAAACACACCACCGGAAACTGTGTCTACAACGCCAGAGTACAGGGAACAGCAACGGTCAATGCAGTTATTCAAGAACATGGACAGCCAGCGAATCACTATGTACCTCCACAACTGAGAAACAATCAACCGCAAGGATATCGGAACTACCGAGGATAGAGGAACAACAATTATAATGCAAACCGCTGGCAGAACGGACCACCACCAGAAAATCCCAATTTACCACCACCACGCTGTCATTTTTGTGGTGAATTTGGACACATTAGAAGATTTTGCGAGGATGCAGCTGAGTATGATCAAAGGAAGAAGGAACGACAAAACCCAATGGCCAACATGGTACAAATCACACCAGTAGAAACACAGACTGCTACAGTCCAGACCCGATCCGGTAAACAACTGCAGTCGGCAGCAGAAATATTCGAACCAGGGATACGAGAACAATATAGGATGTATAACAAGGCTAGTCACTGGACCGCAACAGAACCACCAGTGTTCCCAGAACCAATTCCGGTGACCCAGGCTTCGTCGACAAAGGAAGGAACACAACAAAAGGAAGCAGCAGCGGAGCCATCATCAGCAGTAGACATGCCAACAGATACTTCTGCATCAACAGAGACCGCAAGTTCAAAGGAGCAGGACAACCAATCTCAACAGGCCTGGGAAATTTTATCCAAGGTATCCATCACCCTGCCTCTAGGCCAACTTCTGGCACTAGTACCTGGGATTCGACAACAGTTCCAGCAACATTTCAGTCCGGTGCCTTCTTGTATTCCGGCGACAGCAGCAGTTCAACCGGAACCTGATTCTACGGTTGATCATTCAGTTCCCTTGATTACAGTATGGTATGAGAATCATAAGATTACGCAGGTATTAATTGATGGAGGCTCTGGTGTAAACATTGCGACCGCGGCATTATGCAAAAGGTTAGGATGGACCAAAATCGAACTAGTTCAATTTTTTGTCAGAATGGAAGATCAATCTAGAGTCCATCCCGTAGGACTTGTGCGGAATGTACCCATTACTTTACAAGGTACGACCTTCAAAATGACCTTTGTTATACTAGATCTGTCGGAATCCACTTTGGATTACAACCTTCTTTTCGGCCGACCTTGGCTGAAGCATGCAAAGGTAATACAGGACTGGTCTGCACAAGAGCTTACGTTCAAAGATGCCAATCGTAGATATGTGGTAAAATTAGATGCTATACAACCTTGTGAACTTCACGCCAGACCATATTTTGCTGAACCAGTCCACATGTTAGATGGACTATCAGATGATGAAGAAGAGGAATTTTTGAAGAATAACCCTGATTTAATGACCTTAGGGACTGTTGATCTACAGTCCGTTATAGATAACTGGAACACTTCAGTTTGTACAATTGTACCTATCACCGAAAAAGCTAAGCAGGAAGATACTGTCTCAACACATGACGATGAATTACAACCACTGTTCAAGTCAACAGACGATACAGAGAAACCTCAACAGTTTTATGTCCCCAAAGACCAGTTGACCACGTACAATCTAGGAGACGAAGAACATCCGCGACCTGTAAAGATAAGGCAAAACTTACCGGAAACATTTAAAGCTGATTTGATTCGAATACTTCGCGAATTCTCAGACGTCTTCGCATGGGATTACAAAGATATGAAAGGATTAGATCCGCGCATCTATCAGCATAGTCATGTTGAAGCCTGAAGCTAAACCGAACAAACAGCCCAGCTACCGGATGAATCCCAATTATGCATCACAGGTAAATGCCGAACTTGATAGATTATTAAAAGTCGGATTCATCATACCAGTAGAACATGCTGAATGGATTTCACCAATTGTGATCGTGCCAAAGAAAAATAAGCAACTGCAAATCTGTGTAGACTACCGGAAATTAAATGCAGCAACAGTACTGGATCCTTTCCCGATCCCCTTTTTGGATACCATGCTTGATAGGGTAACAGGTCACGAAATGTATTCATTCTTAGACGGATACAACGGTTACAATCAGGTTAGAATGGCCGAAGAGGATATACCAAAAACTGCATTCATTACCAACTGGGGTGTCTTTGCTTGCACCGTAATGTGGTTCGGATTGAGAAATGCACCAAGCACATTTCAGCGATGTATGCAGGAGATTTTCTCTCCTTATCTCACTTCATTTATGCAAGTCTATCTCGATGACTTCTCGATTTTTGGTAAGATGATGGCACATTTGCTTCATCTACGATGCTGTTTTCAAAAGTGCCGAAAGTACAGACTCTGTCTTAACCCAAACAAATCTGTGTTTGCGGTTTCATGTGGCAAACTACTTGGTCATATTGTATCTGCACAAGGTATCCGAGTAGATCCAGATAAGATTTCAGCAATTTTAGAAGCCCCGGTAACCACCACTCCAAAAGAAGTAATGCGTTTTATGGGTCAAGTACGGTGGCACGGCAGACACTTACGGTGGCTTGCTCATCTGGCTGTACCACTGAACAGGCTAATCACAAAAACTCCCCGACAGTTCGAATGGACTCAAGAATGCCAAACTACATTTGATCGACTCAAGTATTTATTGACGCAGGCCCCAATCTTACAACCACCGGACTGGGACAATCCGTTCCATGTTTTTGTCGACACTTCAGATATTGCGATTGGCAGTATTCTGATGCAGCAAACACATAAGTGGTTTCGCCCCGTTTATTATGCCAGCAGAAGGCTTGCACCTGCAGAGAAGAACTATTCTACCACCGAAAGAGAATGTCTAGGATTAATTTACTCCATCAAAAAGTTCAGACATTATTTACTAGGCCGGAAATTCACCTTCCATGTGGATCATGCTGCCCTCGTCTATCTAGTAAGACAGCAGCATTTAGGCGGACGATTAACACGATGGGTGCTACTCTTGCAGGAATTCGACTATGAAGTCATCCACCGACCCGGAAATGCACTTGCCTTAGCAGATTTCTTATCTCGCCTAGATTCCGGTGAAGCTCCGATAGGCATAGATGACATGACTCCAGCGATCTATAGTTCTGAACCACTGCCCGATGAGGCTGCCGAATCACAATCACCACCTACATATTATGATCAGATTCTAACTTTTCTCACCGAAGGATGCTTTCCATCCCAGACAGCCAAGGCAGTCCGAAGGAAAATTGCAGTCTTTAGCCACCGATTCCGGTTAGTTGCTGGAGAACTATATTATGTAGATCACACCGGAATCCTACTTCGCTGTGTTCCTCCGCATGAAATTAACTCAGTCATCACGATGGCTCACTCGACCCCTAGTGGTGGTCACTTTGCCACAGATTTGACTCACCGGAAAATTCTACAAGGAGGTCTCTGGTGGCCAACGATATACAGAGATGTGGCCCAATTTGTCAAACACTGCGATAACTGTTAAAGGTCTGGACAATCGCTGCAACGACACTTCTTTCCCTTGCAGCCAGTCATGCCATTAGAACCATTTCAGAAATGGGGATTAGATTTTATCGGTCCGATCACACCTCCAGCAGTCTTCAGTAACAACAGATACATACTAACCTGTACAGACTACGCAACGAGATGGGTAGAAGCTTGGTCTTTACGGTCTGCTACAGCGGTTGCAGTAGCAAAATGTCTGCTGAATGATGTCTTCCCACGTTTTGGCTTACCACTTGAAATTGTCTCAGATCAAGGCACTCATTTTGTAAACAATTTAATGAAGGCACATTCGTTCCAGGTCACACATAAATTTAGTTCTCCTTATTATCCTCGAGCCAATGGTTTAGCCAAAAGTACAAACAAATCTCTATTGAATATCCTCCGAAAACTGATCATGGAAGCACCGGAAAGATGGGATCAACTACTACCTGCAGTATTATGGGCATACCGAACTACCTATAAGGTAACAACAAGATTGACACCTTTCAAACTAGCTTATGGCTTCGAAGCAATAGCACCCATGGAAGTAGTCATCCCAAGTCTGCGTGTAGCAATCACTCAGAAGATGCTACCGGAAGATTCGCTGACAGCATGAATGGACGCACTCAGAGAACTTGATGAGTACCGATGGCTCAGCTTTTTAACCATGCGCGAAGTACAACTAAGGCAAGCCAAGACACACGATCGATATTTGAAGACTCCAATCTTTTCGGTAGGTCAACTTGTACTCTTCTATAACGCAAAGTCGGATAGAGCAGCAGGAAAGTTCAAACTACGATGGTTCGGCCCTTTCAAGATCTCAGAACAAATCGGTCCGGCAACTTTTTGGTTGATTACATTGACCGGAAATCCACTTCCAAAAGTAATCAATGGGTCGAAGTTGCGGCCGTATCATCACGCTACTAGTCCGCATTAAGTTATTCGACGGTGAGCCGCGTTTTGTGTAATCTTTTTCTTTTTTCTTTTTTCTTCCTTTTTATAAATAGCCGTGTTTTGTAAAATCTTTATGTTACCAGCCTCCCCCTTACCAGCCACTCATGCACGCATGCCAGCATGCAAACCGTATCATTCCCGCACCGCACAATGGTACCCACCCCCTTTCCCTCCCCACCATGTTGTTCCTACTTAACCCTTTCGGCAACGCCAAAAATCGCTACTGTGTTGAGTGTTAGTGTTCTGTGCGACCTCTTGCGTTCTGTATTCGTGTTCATCGTCTGTATCAACAAACGCCATAGACGCGATAGCCAATTATGCTACCTTCCGCGATGGTATCCCTATTGAGGTAGGTGAATACCTGCGTTGCAGAGGGTTGGCCAACTTCGTTGAGCTGCCCTGGCACTCAGTGGAAGCCCATCCCTTCTTCGCGTAAATCATCTCTACCGTTGCCCAGTCCCCCACCACTGAACGCCAATGGGTCTTCCCCTCGCTACCTTCGCGAACCGTCATCACCTTCCAAGCATTCTCTGAAGCCTTCCGCCTCTCCCCGTAAGGCCGAGAAAATGGCCCTAGTATCCCCCTCGCCCGCATGACCGAACTGTTCCCCCGATCTTCGTCCAACGAATACGCCATTCTCTGCCGCCCCGAACCCGAAAGATCTGCTCTGCAATTTCTAGTCGCCATCCTCAACCTTCAGAAACGAACCTACGGTATCTCCCGCCCCTTCTTTTCCGCCTTAGATTTAGCCACCCGAGAACCCGTGAACTTCGCCTTGTACTTTTTCCATAGAATTCATAAAGAGTGTGTAGCTATAGTGAAGCAAGTCAGAAAGGGAACCACCCCACGCTCTCGCCTTCCCCATATCATATCATTCCTCTTCCCAGCCATCCTTGCCGCACAACCACCACCCCAAGGACCGGTTCTAAGGCATGAAGAATCAGTACAACCACTCGAAGTCGATGAAGAAGAAGACGAAGAAATAAACCAGTTATTCCGCCGCAAAAGAATCAGAATCAGCTCATCAAAAAGCGAAGCACAAGGGTCCACCGGAAAGAATCAGGACACTGATAAAGAAAACGAGGAACAAGAAGAAACCTTCCACGACACAACCACTTCCATACACAACGAATCATCAGCCGACCAACACGATCAGCAGAATCAAACGGAAATAGAAACAGTCTCAACCGAAGAAGCATCAGAGCGACAGAACGACGAGCAGCAAGTTGCTGACGAAGCACTCAACACCCTGCTGAAGGCCGTCGAATCCACCATCGCCCACACTGCAGGTGAACACCAACCCATCAATTAGGTAAACAATACTGAATCTACTGTTCCTAGATCACCACCAGTCAACCCTCTTCCCCCGCCAATTTTCGGATCCTCTTCATCCTCCCTCAATTATTCACCCCCGACATCCCCCCAGATCCACACCCAAACCTCTGCGCAACCACAACACCCCCTTCTCCTTCCCTCCGTTCCGGTCTTTTCCGAGCTTGCTTCCATGGGACAAATGCTTATTTCCCTTTCTCAGCAACTTCCAGTGCAGCTTAGCGAGGTCACAAATACGATTCGTCAAGACCTGCAGCACAAAGTCGACCTACTGGAAGCCAACATCCCGACATCATCCCTCTCCAAGAAGAAGTCGACGTCGTAAAAACAGAGAATCATCAATTACAGACGCAATTAGCCGATCTCCAAGGACAAGTTTCGGCACAACAGGCACTGATACAGCAACGGAATGACGCATTGGAGCAACTTGCCGCCAAAGACCAACTATTGAACGTAGCCCAAGAAGAAATCAGGAAACTGAAGATCGCGCTACAGGAAAAGGAAGATATCAGCACATCCCTCGAAGAATTGGTCGAAGAAACGAAAGCAAAATTGCAGGAGATAACCCAGAAGAATCAAGAACAGCAGCGAGAACCAAAACAAGTTGAAGACGAGCTACGAAGAGCCCAGGAATGCTTGGACGAGGCAAACAATATGCTGAGACGCCAATTAACCAGGGAAGCCAAATACCAAAAGGATCTAGAAAATGCTCGCAGAGAACGAGATGCATACTACAAAACTATCGAATTTCAGAACCAGCAACTCAAGCGACTAGATAACTGGTTGTGAAATCAGAAGGATCGAGTCACTGATATGCAGAAGAAAGTCACCGAAATAAAGACATCCCGGGACGCTGCATTATCCAATGAGTTTTATTTACAAGAGGCCTTCTTACAGACCCAGGCCGAAATTCTGTTAACCCAAGCCATAGCTCTTAGCTCCGTTAGAACAGACGCTCAGTTATTAGAACCGACTACTCTAGTTCAGATGATAGAAACCATTAAAAAGAAAATTACCCCAACGTTTAGGCTCGCCCGAAGCATGTATTTAGAAGGTCTCGTAGCAGAACCATAGGAACCTGCGGGTTCGAGTCCACCGTGCGTGCCAGTGTTAGACGGCCGCTGAAAAAAGGACAAATGTACTATGACAGGCGTCTTAAATGTAAAAGAACCTTTTCGAAATGCACGTGTAACTAAAGATTCGCGCACCCTTGTAACAAATCTTCTATTTAAGGCAATGAGAAAAGAATAGTCGAGAGCCCGTTTTGGGGAATTGTGAGCATACTGTTTGAATATGTGTGTGATGTGTTGATGAGAAGATTGAGCTCTGTTCTGTTCTGTTCGTATCTATCTATTCTACTATTCTCCCTGTAGTGCAGAGTTACGATTCGGTAGTCTTGTGTTGTGAATCTGTTTGGTGATAGTTATATGCGGTTCTGGATTTTATCACGGAATAAGTGTTGTTTATCAGTCTTCTATTGAACAAGGGACTGTGTAAGGCCGAAGCGAACTATTTGCGTGTTAGCATTTTTTTGTTAAGTGACCAGGTTCGATACAATAGTCTGCGTTCACTGTGGATTCCGATCCCAGGAAGGACTCGTATCGGTAATGGTCTGTACGCGAATGGAAACAATGATAAGTTTGTGATGAGTCGACTGTTGGTAGGAACTTGTTGCTTGAGTTTGGTATACGGTAAGTTTGCATACCTTCGAGTATAGCTGTCTGTTGTGTTATTGTTCGGTATACCTATCTGTCACGAAGAAGTGCATATTGAGTGGCATTCGGTTAATGAAGTTGAGTATTCTATTAGTTATAAGTCAAAACCGGACTACTGCTCTGTTGCTATAGCAGGTCCAGTCCGGAAGTTCTAAGTCCCAGTATGCCGAACAGTTATCAGTATTCAGAGTCAAGTACTGAGCTAAGACGCGATAGAGCATTTATGATTGTGTAAGAAGTTGGGAAATTAGTACAGGGCCTCTGTCTAACAGACCCCTACCACTCCCAAGAACCCACGTGGCTAAGAGGTAGCTTAATATTAATTATTTCGGTATTGCCAATTGATTTACCTGAACATGGAAGAGTAAAGATCGAAGGGTTCGGGAACGTCCGACTTTTGAAAGTGTTTTGAGTCTGAAGTCGGAAGTTTAACGACTAACAGTATGTGTATGTGTATGTGTATGTGTGTGTATATATGTGTATGTATTCTAATTTTCTTTTTTCTGTTTGAGATTAAATTAATAGGAGATATTGTATGGTGAAAAAAATAAGAGGCGACCTAACATACCACCTGAGACATGGCAGTTTTTTTGTAAATAGCTACGTCTTCAGGAGTCATTTCCTCAGTAGAAGGTATACAAACTAATAGTTTATATTTATAATTTTCATATATTTTAGTAATTTTTTATATTTAATTTATGTATTTTTTTCTTAAATAAATAGGCTACTGCAAAGAAGAGAGTTGAGTCGGGCCACACATCGCACCTAGGCTAAATGGGCCATCATGGTTTTGTAGCTACATTTGTAAGTATGTGTTATTGTGAGTATATTTTTTATTTTAGTTAAAATGCAAGAAACTAATCTTTTTTATTTGTTTCAATGCAACAAAAGGATTATGGCTGATATCCTACGAAATATGAGATCAAGTATGCTACACATTTTGGATATCGGCGTTTGAGCGAATATATGCGAGATCATCCGGATGCCTTTGTGAGTATTATTAAATTTTATATAATTATTTTATTTTTATGATTGGTTTAATTATTTTACTTATTTATTTTTGTTATATGTAATATAGGAGTATTATGGAGAGGCAGATATGGATGAGGTGGAGAGACAGACACAAAAGGAAAGATCTCGATCGTCATAGGATGATCATGATGATGAGGATGAGGATGAGGATGATGATGATGATGATGATGATGATAAGGATTCTTGATTATGGCATTGGATTATATGTATTTACATTGATATATATATATATATATATATATATATATATATATATATATATATATATATATATATATATATATATATATATATATATATGTATGTATGTGTTATATATATATATATATATATATATATATATATATATATATATATATATATATATATATATTCATTTCAGTTATGTTTTGAATTGTGTGTATGGTATTAAGTAATGAAAAGTTTTGTTCTATTGATTGTTATAATTGTTTATATTAAGCATGTGTTTTAGTACTTTAATTATATAATTCATTCATATGTGTGTACGTAAGTGTATATGTATTGTGTGTATATGTATGTATGTGCATGTGTATGTGTGTGCATATGTATGTATATGCATGTGCATGTGTAAGTGCATGTGTGTATATGAGTATGTGCATGTGTATGTGTATGTGTGTGTATATGTATGTGCATGTATATATGTAGCTCTGTGTATATGTGTGTATGTGCATGTATGTGTATATGTATGTATGTGCATGTGTGTGTGCATGTGTATATGTGTGTGTACATATGTGCATATATATGTGTATGTGTGTGTATATATACATATATGCATATGTATGTGTGTGTATAAACATATACAAATGTATGTATATGCATGTGTATGTGTATGAAACATGCATGTGCATGTGGATGCATTTCCATTTGCATCCATGTGCATGCATGTGGATGTGCATATACATGTATTTAAGTATATGTTAATGTGTGTATGTGTGTGTGTGTGTGTATATATATATATATATATATATATATATATATATATATATATATATATATGCAATACTGCATGCATGCAAGTCTTTTTATGTGGTTGTAGAAATGTTTGTGCATATGCATGTGTATGCGTGTGTATGTGTAAGTGTATGTGCACATGTATCTCTATGTATATATGTGTGTGTATGTGCATGTGTATGTGTATATGTGTGAACGTGCATCTTCATCATGTATAAGTGTATATGTGCATATCAATAAGTGTGAGTATGCTATCTAATGAAAATAACAGAATTCAAATGATATACAAAAAATGGAAATTGTACTTACAATAGTTAGCCATACTTTTTGCTTGGTTAGCTTCTTGAATAACCTGCAATAAAGAGAGAGAGAGAGAGAGAGAGAGAGAATTCAAAGAGAGAAAGATGTAGAAAGAGAGAAACAGAGACAGAGAGAGACAATAAGATAGAGCTTAGGCAAAACAACAATTTTGCATATAATTGTTTCAGCTCGTAAGCGCAGCACAATTGCAAACGTTGGAGAGCTCTTCGATCAGATGCATGAAAATTCCGATCGAAGAGCCTCCAACATTTTAATTTTTTTCCGTCTACAGACTATCGTGTAAGCGATGGTAATGCTTCGTAAAAACCACAAGAATTGGCGTCGCATACGCGACATTTTTTAAGCGATGCTTTTTTAAACCGTCGCGTTAGCAAGGCTCTATGCGAGTGTCGCACAACCTGTCACACCACACGTCGAAAAAAACATCGTTTGGCTCATCGTTTAATCAATGGTCCGCGCTCGACGCTGCTTGCGATGCATTTTGCAATTTTATAGAGATGAAATTGTGTTGCCTTAATCGTCGCCATGCGCCCGTATTCCTTGTGGTGGTACGAGCATTCATGGCCACTACTGAAGATGCTTCCTTCTCCACATATACATGGGTCTTCGATTCTGGTGCTACCTATCACCTTGCATCTTCTGAAGATCTTTTGATTGACTATAAACCCCTTGAATATCCTCTTGAAGTTCGCTTTGGTAATGACTAGGTGAAATATGCCCTTGGCAAAGGCACTACCTGAACTCTCTTTTGGCCAAACTGTTCTTATAACAGATGTGTATTATGTCCCTCAGATTACTCGCAATCTGATTTCTGTGTCCCTCATTACTTCATCAAACACAACAGTTCTGTTCAAACCCTCATACTGTGAAATTCAGTATATCTCCCCTTACAGCCATTCACATAAGTTTAAGTGTCTACGCATTGGGAAATTATACTTGCTTGGACAAACTTCCCACACTCATGAATGCATGCTGCTTCGACTGATGAACAAGACCAGCTTAGACTTCTTATGTGGCATTACTGCCTAGGCCATGTTAACACTCAATGTATGGTAAAAATTGCTAACTCATGTTTGGCCACACATTTTTCTCTTCCTCAGAACACTCACATTGACATCTGTGAAGGTTGCCTTTATGGCAAACTTGCCTGATACAGCTTCCCTTAGAGTCGATCCAGCACGACATCTTCGCTTGTGGTATGCACGTGCTTCTCTCATGCCTCAACTTCAGCGCTCATTAAGCCTTCCGCATAGCCCAAGTCTACCTACCGATTCAAGTGCTGACCTTCCATTGCCATCATCTCCTCCTGTCCGTTATAGGCCTCTTTCTGAATTTTATGCTACGAACTTAACCTGCTCAGAACAACCTACACATGACAAGCTATGACTGAGGAGTTTCAATCCCTTCAATGTAATCACACCTGGACATTAACTCCGCTACCGTCTAATCGCAAAACCATCACCGTCTAATCGCAAAACCATCACCTTCCGCTAGTTCCTACACAAAAAAGTATTATCGCTGATGGATCTACCACTCGATACAAAGCTTGTCTTGTGGCCCGTGGTTACACCCAAGTCCCTAGCATGGATTTTACAAACACATTTTTCCCGATCATTTGACTTACCTCTCTCAGCATCCTCTTTGCCTTGGCAGCTCAATATGACCTCGAGGTAGTTCATTTAGATATACAAATTGCATTTCTCCACGGGGATCTTCCTAAGGAGATATTCATGATTCACAACTAGAATATTTTGAGTCCTCCCCCATCTTGACTACGTTTGTCAACTAAGACAATCCCTCTATGTGTTGACAAGACAATCCCTCTATGGACTTAAACAGTCACCCCGATTATGGTTCTAGCGTTTCAACAATTTTTTATTATCCTATGGCTATACTCGTATGACATCTGAACCTAACATTTATACACATCACGATGCCACAAGCTTGCTTATTGTGGCATTATATGTCGATGACATTGCTCTATTTGCCTCGAGATGTGCTCTTATTGACCAGGCCAAACACATCATCTGCTCTGAGTTTACCGCCACTGACCTTGGACCCATAACCTACCTTCTCGGTCTTCACATCTCACGGGATCAAACATTGGGAACGTTCAGAGTCCACCAATCCAAATATAGTACGGATTTACTGCAGTCCTTTGGTTTTAACTTTGTAAAACACGTCAATACTTCCTTAGCTGTCAAAGTCTATCACAATGTCCATGACTCTCCACCTACATCATCATCAGATCAACCTCAACCTCATGTGCTGATTTTGGTCTGCCCTTTGCTTGGGAAATTTCGCTATCTCGTGTCATGCTCACACTCGAACCTCTGCTTCACAATCAACTGTCTATCTCAGTTCATGCATAATCCTTCATTATCCCACTAGCATTCCTTAAACCATTGCATTCGTTATTTAAAGTACACTCAATCATTTGGGCTTCGTCTTCAACGATGCCATAGTCCTGAGTCCTCCCTCGAGCTCCATGGATGGTCGGATTCTGACTGGGGGCGGATTGGACTCATGCAAATCAACTGTAGGGGGTATTTTTGTTTTGGCAAGAAATGTTGTTGCATGGCTTTCAAAGAAGTAATCCTCTGTTGCCTTATCCTCTGCTAAAGCCGAATATGTGGCTCTAGCCCTCAGAGCAAAAGAAGATCTATGGATACAAACACTATTACAGGAAATTCTCCAACTGAAGCAAATATCTTTAACCATTTATTGCGACAATCAATCCTGTATACACCTCACCAGTAATCCTAAACATTCTCAAAAAACCAAGCATGTTGACCTCAAATACCACTTTATTAGAGAACTCGTTGAAAAGAAAAGATTTCGGTTGCAATATACTTCCACACATCTCATGTGGGAAGACATGCTGACCAAACCTTTGGCTGCAGACAAATCTTCATAGTGTAGAAAACACATTGGCATCATTGATTCAACATTGTAAATAATTGTCATTCTCACTCACGCACTGTGCTTAAGGGGGTGTGTTGGAACCATGTAAGCATAGCCACGTGGTGAGCGCACATACTATGCGAAAAGCTATGGCGTTTGAATTATGGGTGCATACGGTTCCAGGAGGATGCTCCTTATCATATTATATAAACACACTTTGAATATAATTAATTAAGCAATTATCAAGAATCGTGTGTGCCTCTGTGTATCGGGACATGTGAAGGTCTCTGCTACATTTCTCTACACTTAGGCCTCTACACATCCGCCAACTCTCTGCCCACGGATATGGCCTCTACACCTGCCACTGCTGCCACCATGCACGTTTCTCATGGGCTTGGTCATCCCGCCGTTACCCTCTGCAATAGCACATAACAAAGGCTTCCATATGCTTCTAGGAGACGTAGCTCCGCCATCCATTCATGTGCCCGCAATCCTCTGGCAACAGTGGCATACTTCCTCTGTGATGCTTGGGCATCCCTCCCCACAGCCTCCACTTGATGACTGTGGCCCATCATATGCCCGGACGCTTCAAGATCTAGAGTGGCTTCGACGATCCTCTCCACCCATACAGTTCAGTTATTATCCATCTGCAAACTGCTCTCAACCAATAAAGGCTCTCTTCCAACCTGATGCGGACCTTCCACCATACGTCATCTGCGGCCTCCCGCAATGGCCTTACCTCATTTTCCTCTACATCGATGATGCCATCCTTGGCCTGGACAACTATCTGAAGTACCTACCTGCGTACAAGTACCTGTAGTGACGGACCACCTCTTTGTGCTCTCGATTCAGCAAACTCTTTGGTACAACTACCCATACGATCCTGGTTCTTGTATTCTCCCTTGCTGCTTTTCTCGCCTTGTAGGGGGAATAATGTCTGTGATTTCAATGCTTCACAAAGCATGTCTCAAACACATTCCAAGATTGCACCAATTAGTGATTCGCTAACTAATGACCTCT
Organism: Ceratopteris richardii; assembly: GCA_020310875.1. Lineage (NCBI taxonomy): Eukaryota > Viridiplantae > Streptophyta > Polypodiopsida > Polypodiales > Pteridaceae > Ceratopteris > Ceratopteris richardii. The sequence goes on along the minus strand of CM035412.1, from coordinate 58,669,650 downwards.
TTGTGCTTTTGATTCAGCAAACTCTTAGGTACAACTACCCATACGATCCTGGTTCTTGTATTCTCCCTTGCTGCTTTTCTCGCCTTGTAGGGGGAATAATGTCTGTGATTTCAAGGCTTCGCAAAGCATCTCTCAAACACATTCCAAGATTGCACCAATTAGTGATTCGCTAACTAATGCTGCTCCATTCACGAACTACAAAGCAACAACATCAACAAATCTCATTAGCTTCATAGGAAATCTCATGACAACTTTTGTATCAGAGCACACTTCTGCTCATTTTTACTCCTAGAATCTCACTTTTAGTCATTCACAACAATCACATGCTTCATAGCCTCTGTATAGATGATGAGTGTTATGGGGGCGTGTTGGCAGATGTAAGCCACATCATCTGCATACATCATCGATCTGCGCACTCACTCCTAAGTGCTAACACATGTACAATGTAACTGACTCCATGTCATATAAAATTGTAACCCAATTGTAACCCGCGTACAAGGATATAACAGTTTGATAACTGAAGTCTTTCTCGTGTTCTTGATCTTGGGGGGTGTGCCTGTCAACAAGAAATACGTTGCAAAGAAGAAGACAACATTTTACTTCATGATCTCTTATGTTCATTTCATTGGAAACAAGATACATACAATCAGTAACTCGGAACGCACGGCATAAAGCTTGCAATTCCAAATCGTGTTTGATGATAACCAGTTTTTTCATCTTGCTCTGATGAAATCTCTTTCGTTATTCTGTCTGATGAAAGTCCAAAAATTCAATGAAACTGGAAAACAAGAAAAGGGAGATCGAGTATTGATTTCAGAAACTGTCCTTAATTACAATAATGGCACATGGTATACACGAGATTAAGCAAAATGGGAAGTTTTTTGCCACTTGGCTGCATAACTTGCGTACCTTCAGGTATACATTCTTTCAAAAAGAGGACTCAATACAAATAAAGAATGCCTGCGAGGCATCTGCTGCCCAATACAATCAGACATGTACTGACTCAAACAAAGCTTTGAAGTAGTCTAGATCACCCAGCTATAAGCAATAATCTGCGGTTTTCTATTTGCTTTGAAAGGCTTTGAAGAAATTATGATTACCCAGTTCCATCCTGGAAGTACATCCTGTCCTTGGTCCGAAAGATTATGCCTTGGGAGCTCTCATGTGAACAAAGAGAGAGCTCACTGCTGGCGAAGCCTCAAATCTACTACAAGTACACTGATGTTGTCTTCGCTACCCTTTGAGCAAGCCAGCTTTACCAGAGAAGAAGCTGCTTTTGCACAGGCGAGCTCATCCCGTTGGCATTGTGATCCGATATCACCTGCACAGGTAGAAGCAAAACATCTCCGCGCCACATCACAAGCGGTCTTGTTGTCAATTACATCCCACAGACCGTCACTCGCAAGTATCAGGAAGTCATCCTCATCAGAGCGTTCTAGACAAATGACATCTGGCTCAGAAATCACATACCGCTTCAAGTATCGATCGCCTACTTGAAACATCTCAAAAATCAGTCCTCCACCTTTCGCTGAATACAAAGAGAGTATACATGAGAGCATTACCTATAGCTCGAGACAATGCCAAAAGTCCCGCAACTCTATGACCTTTAAACGGTATCACACAGCCACCTGCATCTTCAATGCGCCTAGTTTCATCGACTCGATCGGGCTGCGACATCGCTAAAATTTTCCGGTGAGATTGCACTAGAAAACGAGGTTATTTGCACTTTATAAGAAAAAGCGGCGAAAAAATATCAAGTTCTGAGCTGTTGCCACCTTTCTTGACATACCTTGTGATCCTGTGATAAGGCTATGGCTTCACCACCTTTGCACAACAGAGCTCTGGAGTCGCCGCAATTTGCTACGGCTATCTCCGAAGAACTGATCACAGCAACAACAGCCGTAGTTCCAACGTTTTCTGGAGCGATGGTACCAGAGCAGCAATTCGCAGTGCTTTGAATATCGTTACAAGTATCGTAAGGGCATACGCCTCCTACCTCCTTGTCGACTTTCATGAAGCATGAGGACATGGCACGCTTCCAGTCATCTGTTCCACTAGAGCCAGTCAATGAACAGAGAGTAATTTCCTCTTTTAAGGCGTGGTGAAATCGTTGTGCACAATAGACAGACGCCTGATACGTAAAGAAAAAAGTGTAAAAAGCCCTGCAATATTGATGAGAGGTACAGAGATATGGCCGATGCTGACCTGTGATCCACCATGCCCATCGTAGACAGCGTAGAAATGAAGATCAGATAAATCTGCATCACTCTGTGCGTTCTCAGACGACGAGCACTTGGGAATTTTCATGAAGGATGGAGCAGAGACGGCTGTGTCTTCCATCTCTCTACGTCTCCCACAAGTGAGCATTTTGGCACTTGGAGGCGAACGTGCTTCGTTCACCATCAAGGTACAATCTCTGGAAATATTGCAAAGCTCTCCTTCTGTGCTTTTCACTAAGGCAGTCCTACCAACCAAATGGAGATCGTCTGTAAGTAGCTTCGGTGAAATGCTATCTCTCGTGTCAACCTTGTGAGTATACGTATCCAGATTGCTGTTTAACTCATGTGAAGGAGTTCTAATGCCATCAAAACTTTGTTTAGCGCGCTCGAGAGCATACATATCCACATTGCCGTTGGACTTCTGTGAAGGATTTCTTCCTCCATCACCACTATTTTTATCGCGCTCGAATGAAGCATTGCCGGGGTGCAGCAATGGAATGTCAGAGACTGCTTTCGCTAGATGGAGAGGAGATTTTCCCACACAATGTCCACTACTGACAAGTGGAGAAGGTACGTTTGATGTGTCTTTCGGCAAGGTTAAACCGACGCTGTAAGTCTGGAGACATTCAGCCTTATTCTCTTGACTCCTTATTCTTCTATATGGAATACCGATTCTAGTAACGCATAATATGCTCTTACTGATCTCATAAGAGTCTGTCGGGAATGACAGGGATCTCTGAAGTCCGTTTGCGAGAACCCTAGAAGCACGTCCTTCACTACATATGCTTCCCAGATATTTACACTCGAACGCCGTTGATTTATCACGTAGAAAGTTACCAAAGGAACATATTGAGCCGCCGCCATAACTTGAATCACCAGCAGGACGCTTCCTAGGACGATGAGGCATGTAAGACATGCGAGTCGCCCTGCGCTTCCTTCGTGCGGTCGACAAAAGATCATCATGAACGATGTGTCGCGTCTCCAAAACGAAGGGACTCCAAGGATCATTCGAATCCATTTCTCTCTCTCTGACTCTCTCTCTCTCTCGCTCTTACTCTCTCTTTCGCTCTAGGTTGAAGAAGAAACGGATCCAGTGCATGCAACAATTTATGAGAGTGTAATCGAGCAAGAGATTGTTAGTTCCTTTGTCAATGCTTGCTTGATGTACGAGGTCGACAGCCAGAACCTACAACTCGTTGCAACATGCAGTCGGATGGCGCATAACACTTGAGACGTAGAAGACTCAACAGGCAGGAGCGACGTGTGCGCAATGGGGAGCACAGACCCTTCGCAAGCCCTACGTAACTACGAGAGGAAGAGGAAACTTTGAGGGTGAAGTGAACGTCAGTCTGCGATGGTGAAAAAAAGATGTTTATGGACGACCAGACTTGGCCAGCTTTAATAATCTACGTGTCCGAAATCAGCCTTCGGGCTTCTGGGGTCGACTTGCACCTGTCCGTGTCCTTTCTATCTGCCACCTGTATTTCCATGGTGCGGGAGAAAAAGATCTCGAGAAAAATGTCACGTAGAAATACGTGAGATTTTCAAACTCGGAATGCAAACCGATGTTGCCCTACCGCTTTGAGGTGGCAGGAGTGCCGCACGACATTTTCCATGTGCCATATTGATAAGCAAAAGGGACTCTCTTCAAAATGCATGAGATAATGTATGCAACCTCACGTTGAACCACTAGTAGTTGGTATGGAATGCGAGAGAGCAAGACATCCCTTAATTAGACTCAATCCAAAAGAAACAAAAATAAGGAGAGTTGTCTGCGCACCTTAGCTGGGTTGGTTGGATCTTTCGACTCTTGAGGCGGCGGCGAAGGTTCAATCCCCATTTACAGCAAGACAGTGTGAACCTAAGGCCATTGTAAATCATCCTATTTTCAGTTAAAACTAGTCCTCTCTTGTGTTGCCTTAGAGTAGTCTAGCCCTTGCTTTGTGGGATATGGGGGGTCCCAGGGGTACTAGGCCCGTTCACTTGTACAATTGCAATTTCAAAGTTAAAGTCGAGGGAAGTAGGCTTCGGCTGAACCTCCATTTTAAAAAGAAAAATAAGGAGAGCAAAATTTTGCTCAAAGTATACTCCTATAAAAAATGTATGCACTCCAATTGGAACTATTTGACTTGGGTGCATAAGTTCTATGATCCATGCATGTCCACGAGCATATATACACCTCACAAAGACGAGTAAGATTATTACTGAGTACCCACAAATAACTTTATTAATATGCCATTCCCTTAACACCTTGAAAATGAGTTCTTGCTTTAAAGACATAGACGTGAAAATGGGAAAAAAAGAGTAGTGATAGTCTTTTGGATCAATGAGCGCATTGTCTCTCATTGGCTAGCAATAAGCAAAGGGATGATATCTCCCAAAATTGACTCATAGATTTCTCCAAGACCCATCTATGGCATTTTCTAGGCTTCGCACGACCTAATGCCGACCTATATATCATGTAATGTATTAAAAGTAACCTGTAAAACATCATTTTACATATATTACATGTTTCGACATGAATTATTAGGGCAGAAAACAGCCCAAAAAGGGTCGTGTAAGGATTTCAATTAGTTGTAAGAGATCATGTGACAAATGTGCTAGGTTTCAATATGTTGAGTAGTTTTGAGCGCATACATTTCTGTAATGAAATTATGAGTCAAAATGATGTTTTAAGACTATTGAAACTGAATGAAAATACATGCTTGAAACGCTTTGTTTTCCAAAAACTCATGACAGAAATGAATCTGTTACTAGAACCATCTCAAATTCAGAAGATTTGTGATACTGTCGGAGTGAGTAGGAAAGGTTATAGAGCAATCTCAAAAGTTTGGTGTGAATTTTTAAAATTTAACAAAGTTAAAAGTTTTGGATTGCATAAACCCCATCATGTAGGAAAGTTTCGGCTCTGCTTGAATAAAAAGATCACATGAGTATTTGGTGAATATAATCATATCTATGGTAACATGCCTTACGAAGTAGGAAAACAAAAGTTATATTTCACTTACAATGCATTTAACAATGTATGGATAGATATTATAAAACTTCAAACATACATGGTTCACTTCTATAATATAAAAGAACATGAATGTTCAGATCTGTTGAAATTTGTAATCAAACTTGATGAAGTTGAGCTTAAAAAACATCAAAAGATGGAGAGAATAAGTATTGCACTGATGAACAAAGTTTTGGACTATAGCCTTGGGAAATTGGATACTCCATCTCTAAAAGTACAATCACAAATGGAGTTATGGTGGGTTGGATGTGCTCAAGTTCAATCTGAGAGCCATAAAACACTTAAATGGTTATTCTCATAGACAAACATTCCAAATGTTATCCAAAGGCATCATGCAAGAGAATTGTTGAATGTCAAAGACTATGGGAACTTTCAAGTTGAGTGGCATTTAAGTGGAGACCTAAAGACGCTCAAATGCATGTTTGCTATAAGTGAGGGAGAAAATTCTAAGTACCCTTGCATGTACTGCATGCAAAGCCCAGTCACAAATGGATGGATTGCTACAGCTGAGGTTGAAGAGGCTCCTTCCAGAAAAAACGTTATTCTTCATAACTACTCATCTTCTTCAATGATTTGGGATCCCATACTTCCAATAGCATTGACAAATGTACACATATGTACACTACATGAAAAGTTAAGAATTATTGATAAGTTGGTCCGTCTTCACTTGGATTATGCATATTCTATCAAGCCTACAACTCTTGCGGATGAGTGCATAAAAAAATGTGAATGTCTTCTTTCACAAATGGTATTTCATGGTGGTGATGTTCATCTAAGAAAAGATCCAAAGCTTTCACAAAATACAAGTGATGTACTACAGAATGTCTCAATGGGAGGTGCAAAAGCAAGGAGATTCTTCAGCAATTACCATGATGACAAGCAACTAAATTCCATATGGAATTGTTGGAAAAAATTTTGTGAGGTCACGACTAATGTTAAAAGCAAACCAGAAATAGAAAAAAAGAGAATGGGAGTGTGGATCAAACTAGAATTTTTTTAAGATCATGAGGCAGTAGGTAACATCAAAAAGTTATGTGACAGATTTCAGAAAGGCGACCACAGAGCTTATAGAAACCATCATAGAGGCATGGGGTGCTAAATACATAACATATTACTTGGTGAGTTCCAAAGATAATTTATTCAATTTATTTTTTTTAATTGAAATAAAGATCTGATGAGATTCTTCTGCTCTTCTAGCATATTCTTCTTGTGCATGGTGCATTCTTTGCAGAAAAAGAACCATTTTCCATATGGAACACCCAAGGCATGGAAAAATCTCATTATCAAGCAAGGACAAGCTTCTTTAGGTGCACAAGGAAAGGAGAAGGAGTAACAAAGAGCAATGCCTTCAGAGAGCTTTTTGATTGGTTCTTTAGAAGACAATTACAAAGGACCTCATGCCAAATATAATCAGAAGAATATGACTATCACCAAACAAAATCATCATGTATCAATATCACAAAATGAAAAAGACTACATTTCAAACAGAGCTTTAATATTTTCAATGTCTTTCATTTCTTTGAGAAATAAAGATGTCATATATGTACATTTCATGATGTATTAAGCTTTGAAAAGGAATATGTCTATAACCATCAGATGACTTTGACCAGAGAACAGATCATGGATCAATAACAATTAATATTAGGACATGGATCAATTACACCAAAAAAATTTGCAATGTAAAATATCACATTGGGCAATTTCTGTATATGTACATTTGATGAGTAATAGAATTTGAAAAAATGAAGTCATTCCTTGAGTCTCTTTAAAGAGCTTGGCTCTAGCAAATCACCTCTATATTTGAGGAACTCTTTTCTCCTGTATCCAAAACTGCTTTTTAAATCTCACACCCCTACAGCCATTGCATAGCTTGAATAACAAAGAAAGTACCCTGCCCTTGAAGCATTGAGTCCTGGGGCATATCCAAAAATTCTGAATGCAGCTTCTCTTTCAAGCAGCAAAACTCTGAAAGCATTAAAGGGCATTGGAGTAAAACCCATGTATTTTGATAGAGTCCTCAAGGAGAACAATGCAAAGTCTGGCTCGTCCCTATAGTGCTTGTGAGTAACACAAAAAGTATCTGGGTTCAATTTTGGAAGATAGTGGATAATTGAATGAATATCCACCTTCGCTTTTCCTTTCTCTTCTATGGTTTTTCTTGTTCCCTTGCCCCTACCAAGGTAGTTGTCTTCATCCAATATAGTTAACTATGGTAAAAATGAAAAACAAGGTGAGATGAAGTGCAAGCACACTTAAGGAGTCATGAAAAGTAACTTGAATCAAACAGACAAAAAGCAAGAGACCCGACTGATGCAAGCGATTAGGATCTTCAGAGAAATTCAAATGGTCGATATCACTTGCATCATTCGTTATCAATATCTCTTTGCAAACTACCTAGAAACATGTTATATTTGTTGAAGAACGTGAATTCTTACATTGACATATGTCTATTATCAATGCTGCATGCAACTCCTAGACATGACCAATACAAGCGATAAGGCCCAATGGAAAATATCCGATGGGCCTTATCGCTTGCATCAGTCGTGATCAATTTCTCACACTTCAAATGGAGATCTTGGACAAAACCAATACAAGCTAAAGATGTTGCATCGGTCGCATCTCATTTCCTTAGCCTTAGATTCTTGAGAATATATTTAACTATATACCTTGACGTCATCTTCCTCCTCAAGTCCAAACACGACCGATGCAAGGGATAAGGCCCAATGAAAAATATCCGATGGGCTTTTTCGCTTGCATCAGTCGTGATCGATTTCTCACACTTAAAATGGAGATCTTGTAGAAAACCGATACAAGCTAAAGATGTTACATCGGTTGCATCTCATTTCCTAAGCCTAAAATTCATGAGAATATATATAACTACATACCTTGACCTCGTCTTCCTCCTCAAGTCCAAACACGACCGATGCAAGTGATAAGGCCCAATGGAAAATATCCGATGGGCCTTATCGCTTGCATCGGTCGTGGTTGATTTCTCACTTTATAAACGGAGATCTTGGACAAAACCGATACAAGCTAAAGATGTTGCATTGATCGCATCTCATTTCCTAACCCTAAAATTCATGAGAATATATTAAACAACATACCTTGACCTCATCTTCCTCCTCAATGAGCTCTTTTGAGTCAATACATATTGTTCCTTTGTCCTCAACAACATCCAAGAATGAATAGCCGTGCCCAAACAAGTATATTCCAAGTTGCTTCTTATGCTCATCAAACTCTTCATCAGCAAGTGTTGGCTTCTTTGAGATAGCTTTCTCAAAGCATTTTGAAAGAGCTTGTGATGAATCTTTGAATTCTTCATTTGACAAATCCAAATCAAGATGCAAAAAATCTTCTTTTCTTTCTCCTTTCTCATTGATGAATCTCCTTGCAACTTCTTGTGACTTAGCTATAGCTACAAGGCAGTAGTCCTCCCTAAGATTGAAAAGTTCGTGAATGTAAAATAGAGGGATAAACTCCTAAGAGATAAAGTAAGATGGTAGATTTGGGAGAAGTAGGGACTTCTCAGACACTTGAACTTCTTTAGTTGGCTCCCTTATTGCAGCCTCTACTTTAAAAGTGGCCACATCAAAACCTTTGACCTTCTCTTCTTCTGCTTGGAGATCGATCTCCTCAACAATCTCCATGACACCTTTCATAGCTTTTGAGCTTCCCTCAAGTTTCAGCTCTTAGAAAGGCTCGTCTTCAACATGAACACTTTCCTCCTTTTCAACTGAGATGTGATCAACCCATATCAAGAAAGCAATGTTTAAAGGGAGCAAGTAGCATTCCTTTTCATGCTCTGGGCATAAATCTAGCTTCCCTGGCAAAGGGGATATCCTTTTGCATTTTATTGTGATTTCTGCCCTATCTATTGGATCCTTCCCAAAGATGTGAGGATGGACATAGGTTTTCTGAGAAATAGAAAGAATCTTTCCATTGATCAATCCCAAGAAGTTCTCCCACTCATCCTTAAGAAAAGTTTTTGATTTCTCTAGGAGTTTTTCAAAATCAATCTTTGGGTTGAATATCGTCATTGCATCAGGAAAGTAATCTACGGTTAAACCCTCTTGAACCATGCCTCACTCCCACTGGTGTCACTCCCGCTGGTGTCACTCCTGCCGGTGTCACTCCTACGGGTGGTGCTACTCCCATAAGAGGTATGTCTCCTAGCTTTGTGACTCCACCACGACCATCTTTGCAGCCATCTCCTACTGGGTCTACTAGTAGACATGTGCGTTCGACACCTCAGCACGATACAAGTTCTGGCCCGTCTCGTAGATCGAGGTCACGCTCTGGAGCAGGAGGTTCTAGGAGTGGATCTACAGGTAGGTCTAGAGGCGGAGGAGGCGGCTGTTGTGGAGGCAATGCGACGGACGTTGTGTCGCCCGCTTCTAGTCCTAGGACGAGTACCTCAGATGTAGTTATGCCACACAGTACACCACGTGGAACACCACGTACACTTTGGGGTGCTCATGACTATGATGACTCCAAGGTGTATAGTATCTGAGATGGAGCTCCGGTGATGGATGCGGCTGGCAAAGCAATGCGTGCACGCATATGACAGCTTTGCTCCATCCAGTTTGGACACTCCATCATGCTGAAATGGAGTGAACAGTACCATTTCATTTATTGAATTTATTTGTGTTAAATTTCTCATGTATGTTTCTCTAATCTTTTTATATTTGTTTCAGGAGCTGGCAATGGGACGTCCTCTAACACGAACGGAGGAGACATACGGATATAGTCATGGGTTGATTGCACTAACTTGGAGGGACGCGGTGCGATAGTTTCATGGGAGCATTGCGATGAGGTAATTAATTTATAAACTTGGTTTTTACTTGTTGTTTGTAATTTTCATGTGAATTTATCTCATTCCATTAATGTTCTTTGTTGCAGGACTATTGATATGGAACGTTCTTTGCATGTGTATGGTAGTGGAAGACCAATATTTTGTATTTGATTTTCATATGGCAATACATTGCTTTGCCACATTTTGTAAAAGCATCATATATGACATTGGTTTGCCACACTCTTGTACATGCTTCATTATTGAAATATATAACTTCTTTTGTACATGGTTCATAGTTCATTCTGATTCTCTCTTTTGTGTCCAATAATACTCTGTTTCATGAAATCATATTTTGGTTGTCATTAGAGTACACACATTACATGTACTCGGTTTTGTTTGGGCAGAGTGTATTGTCTTTTGTTAAGCAACATCATGGTAATGTTGTTGTAGCAAAAGACAAAACACTCTGCCCAAAAAAAAATTTCCAGGGATGGTCGTCAGTATACGCGACGGTACTCTCAGTAGTGTCATCGGAATAACCGTCGTTACACCTAGCAGGCGACGGTATAGGGGACGGTATGTCCAGTAGAAGCTTCGGTATATGCGCCGGTATGGGCACCGGTAATACCGATGCATATACCGGCGCATATACTGACGCTTTGGTACCGATGCGCACACCAACCTTTACACCGGCGTCACGGCAAATAAAGCCGCGTTCATTTTCCTCGGTAAAAACCTCGGTATACCATCCATCTGTTGTAGTGACAAGGGCCAGAAAAAATCAATTGTGGATTGAATTCACCACACTAAGGAAGCAACCTAAGCAGGAGATTTCAGAGTTTGTGACTAAGATTAAAGATGTAGCAGATCAGTTAGCAAGCATAGAGAAGATATTGAAGAAGAGCAGATAGTAAGATAAGTGATCAATGGGATTAAAGCTGATGACAAATAGGAAAGCTTCACCACTGCCATGGACCTTTACATGGACATGCGGATTCCAGACCTTACCACTCTCATGGGGCAATTGTTCACTCATGAAGCCAAGCTTAACAAGAATGGAGACTCATCCAAAGGTAATAGCTCTTCTGCCCTATACACTGATAAAAGTAAAGCTAAAGATAAAGGCAAGAACAAGAAGATAGAGGATGAAGGCACTACCTCCCAAGCAAACTATGCAGGGAGAGGTAGATCATCAAGAGGAAGGGGTAGAGGAGGTAAGCAAGGTAGGGGGAGATCCTATAACTCCTCACCATGCAACATTTCTGGTTTATCAAATCATACTACAGATGAGTGTTTCAGGAACTACAAGAATCAGAGAGGAAGAGGATATCAAAGAGGTGGATACACAATCAAGAGGTAGATTCAACCATCATCAAGGGTACAACAACAACTACAACAACAACTACAATGGCAACTATCAAGGAGGATTCAAATCCAGAAAGGACTACAACAACTATACAGAAGAGCAAGATGACTCTCTTCTAATTATGAACATGACTTCAAAACCAGGTACAAATGATGACCATCTCTTCTACATTGACTCAGGATGCTCAAATCATGTGGTTGCCAATGTAGCTCTACTCTCTGACCTTGAAGAACCAAGAGGTAAGCATCAAGTACAAAGAGGTGATGACACCAAGCACTCAGTAGTTAAAGTTTGAAATGTTAAGACTTGTAATGGAAATCAAAACTTGTTGAGTAGGGTACTATATGTACCAACCATTACAAAAAACTTGATGAGTGTTGGACAGATTGTGGAAAAAGGTTTGCAGGTTAGATTCAACAATTTGGAGCATTTGTGGAGGATCCCAAGCAGGGGTTCAAGAGAATTGCTAAAGGAGAAAAGACAAGTAGACTTTTTACTTTTGAGCTAGAAGACACAAAGAATATTGCACTCTATAGTTATAAACATCAAACACTTTGAGAGCTTGATATTTGGCATAAAAGATTAGGGCATGTAGGAGAAAGAACCTTGAAACAGATATGCAGGGATCAATGTGTAATTGGAATACCCAATGTTTCCAAACAACACATGATATATAAATGTGGTGCTTGTTAGTTTGGAGAGTCTCACAGGTTACCCTTCTCAAGGAAAGGCTACATGCATGATGACTACCTAGAGCTTGTCCATACAGATGTATGGGGACCAAGCAAAGACCCCTCAATCTCAGGATCAAGGTACTAAACACTCTGTTTATCTTGCCAAAGACTTGTCAATTGAAGAATTAGGATCATATGAAGAAGTAAAGACCAAGACAGAATGGAAAGAAGCTATGGATGAGGAGATTGAATCACTCAAAGAAAGTGACACATGGGAACTAGTACCAAAGAAAGAATCCATGAAGCTAATTGGATCCAGATGGATCTATAAAATCAAAAGAAATTATGATGGGTTAGTAAGCAGGTACAAAGCTAGATTGGTGGCCAAGGGTTTTGCGCAAACCCAAGGCATTGACTATGAAGAAACATTCTCACCTGTGGCCAAGATGCCAACCATCAGGGTGTTGGTAAGTGTGGCTGCATCTATTGGAACATGTATGAATTGGATGTAAAACTACTTTCTTGAATAGATGGATTTCAAAGGAGGTATATATGTCACAACCTCCTGGCTATGAGGATCCAAACAAGGTAACATATGTGTGCAAATTGAATAAATCTCTTTATGGATTGAAGCAGGCACCTAGGGCATGGAATCACAGGTTAACCACATACCTTCAAGACGAAGGTTTTGTCATGAGCAAGGCAGACACTTCTCTATTCATCAAGAGAAGTAATTCAAAGGTAATATACCTATGTGTATATGTTGATGATATCATACTTACAGGTAATGATGTCAATGGAATCAGACAAATTAAGAACCAGATGATGAAGGTGTTCAAGATCAATGATCTTGGTCTACTAAAGTACTTTCTTGGACTTGAGTTATTCTATACTAACTCTGGAATTCACATTACTCAGAGAAAGTACATACACGATATGTTGAAGAAGTTTCATTTGCAGGATGCCAAAGTTGCAAGTATTCCAATGGAGGTAAACCTAAAACTAAGTGGCCATGAAGGTGATGAAATTGATGATATATTTACAGGTTACCAAAGCATAGTTGGAAGCTTGAACTATGCTACCTTGACAAGGATAGATATTGCATATGGAGTTTGTGTGCTAAGTTAGTTCATGCACAAGCCAAGTGTACCTCACTTAGAAGCTACCAAAAGAATTCTAAAGTACCTCAAAGGCACTCAACATCATGGTTTGTATTTCCCTTACACTTATGACTTGGATATCAAGATTTATTCAGATGCAGATTGAGCAGGATGTAAGGATAATAGGAGAAGCACTTCTAGATACATTTCATTTGCAGGTGATAAACCAATATCATGGTCTTCAAAGAAGCAACCTACTGTTGCTTTATCTTCTACAGAAGCAGAGTATAGAGGATTGGCAAATGCCACTCAAGAAGCCATATGGATCAAGTTATTGTATACAGAATTGGGTTTGTACACTAGCTCACCATTGATCTTTGGAGATAATACAAGTTCACTTCACCTTGCAGCTAATCCTATCTATCATGCTAGGACCAAGCATATAGAGGTCCATTACCATTATGTGAGAGAGAAGCTATTAAGCAAGGACATTCAACTAACTTATGTATCAACCAACATGCAATTCACAAGCCTACACATTTGGCTTGTAATTCATACATATATGAAGATGCATAGGAATCAATGCTAGTGGTTAATTACCACTCTATCCTTTCGTAAAAGTCACATTTCTCTTGAAATATTTGTAAACACCTAGCAACAAGAACTCATGAAAAAATTATCTTTGATTGATGGAATATCTTCTAGGATGTAGGAGCATGATTATAGAGAGCCAAAGTTTGAATTCAAATTCAAACTTTGAACTCAACTACTATAAAAGAGATCATCAAAAAGTCGCGGGTAGAAGAGTCACTTTTCGAGCTTCTCATTATCATTTTCTGAGTGTATGTGAGGCATGTACTCTAGCTCACACCTATCTACACCATTAGGCAATGATATTCATGCCTATGGCATGAATACATATATCTACATTGTTCATTTCTGAGTTCTCTGTCATAGTGTCAGAAAGTCTGTTAACTTGTGGAGAACATATCTCACTCACTTCTCCACCAAATTCAAAGATCTATAGCTTGTTGGAACCAACTCAATATTGTCTACATGCTATCAAAGTTTGAAGGATTTCTATTCAGCCATTTCAGAGAAAAATATGTCGAAGTGATTACTGGTAGAAGTCTGCAATAGTCCTAAAATATCAAGGGTAAAGGTTTACTTGCTAAATTGATTTCTCTGAGCATAGTTAAGCTTTTTAAGTCATTCGACTTGGAATAGTTAGCTGCTAAGCTAGTCAAATACCCCTAAAAGGAATTTTTCCAATTCCTACTGTGCTGGTCATACTGAGCAAAAGATACAGCAGGTATCTAGTAAAAAATAGAAGGTTTTCGTGAAGACTTGAAGTTCAAAGTTGTCTGTTTTGGATCAACTTTTTCATACTTCATTTCCAAAGTACATAGGCCATTTTATGGTGTCATTGGAAAGCTAAGAAGGTCTACTTATCAACTCTGAAGCATCAAAGGGCTGGTACAAAGTAGGATTTGGCAGTACCTACTCATCCACCTAAAATATTCATCCATCTTTCGAACATATCCTAACACTAGATATTGTCGATATATCTTATATGAAATTGAAAGTAAATTTGGACTAACTTTACATAAAAGGATGTCACCTAGTCTTTGAACTTCTTTGCTATCCCATTCCCTACCTAAAATATCATCAATCTCTTAAATGGAAAGTCTCATATTCAACCACATTGTTTTTGTTTTCTATTATAGCATATTTTTAAACATGCTACAAAAATGTGAAGAGGAAAAAACAATTGAATCTTAATCTTTTCAGAAATTTAACTTGTTGACATTGCCCTTGGAATGTCATCTTTTATCTTGCATAGAAAACTTGGAATTTTTGATTGCTCAAGAGAATCTCAATCTAATGAGGATATGCAAGGAGCATGTAGATGTAAAGGGTTTCCATATGCATTCGCCCATGATGGTACCCGATATTTTGCAAAACAGAAAGCTAATGGAATGCTATGGAAATAATATAATAATTTTTTTTGCATAGTCCTTATGAAGAAGCTCAAATGTTCCTATTAAACATTTGAAAAGTTTCCACTCTTTAACATTGGAAGGAAAAATATGTGCAACAAAAGAATAGATATCTTGTAAAACAAAAACAACTCAAATGATTTAAGAGCATTGTTAAAATTCACTTATAGTACAAGGGAAATGCATATGGTTGTTTAGCACCAGATCCTTAGCATTGTATGCATATTGAACTCTAGCAAACCAACCATGTCTTCTTAATTTGAAATTGAGAATACGAACTTTCCAATGGCTTTTCATGTCATCTCTTTTAGCTTGCTTCACTTTATGGGAACCTCTGCAACTAGGAAGCATAGTCACCTAATCATTCATCTTCAAAGAGAGAGGTTTTTATGAGAGATCTTCTCCTCTATTGTAAACCTCACATGAGGTTACACGATTGGGAGGAGGACGAGAAGAAATAATAATCAATGCTAAAAGTGGGGAGCTGAGACTCACAAACTTTGCACGTATTTATATGCAAAACTTTTTTGATGTACACTTTGAAAACTGAGACACTTTTGATTTGATGTATTAAGTATTACCGAAATATCATGGAATTTTGTGAACCCAAAAATACTTTGTATCTTAAAATGTCTAATCTCTCTTGGACATTTAAAGAATTGCATTGTGTGGTGTGCAACAATATCCATTATTGTTTGAAAACAAAAAATTTTACACTGAATACAAGAAATTCCATTGCCTTACCAAAACTTTTAGAGCACACATACTAAAAAGAAGTCTTTATTCAGAGGATTAAAAGAGGCAAGAATGTTATATTTTTGTACATGTAGAAAGACTCTATTTGTCTATTTTTTTAATCCATTATTTAACAAATGCTCCCTTTTTGGCCATTTTTTGCGCTAATGAAAGCATTGTCTAAATGCAACAATGTAATGTTAGAGACTGCTACTAACAAGTTGACAAGCTATGCTTGATGTGTGTGAACTATCGCCAGGACATGTTTTCGCCACGGAGGAAATCCTCAAACCATCTGTCGACAAGGTTAAACCGATTCTGTAAGTCTGGAGACATTCAGCCTTATCCTTTTGACTCCCTCCTATTCTTCTATATGGAATACCGATTCCGCTAATGCATTATATGCTCGTACTGATCTCATAAGAGTCTGTGGAGAATGAGAGGGATCTATCAAATCCGTTTGCGGGAGCCCTGGAAGCACGTCCTTCACTACATATGCTTCCCCGATATTTACACTCGAACGCCGTTGATTTATCACGATGACCGCAGCCATAACTTGAATGAGCAGCAGGAGTCAGGACGCCTCGTAGGACGAGGAGGCATGTAAGACGTGCGAGTCGCCCTGCGCTTCCTACGTGCGGTTGACAAAAGATCATCAAGAACTATGCGTGGCTTCTCCAAAACGCAGGGACTTCGAGGATCATTCGAATCCATTTCTCTCTCTCTGATTCTCTCTCTCTCTCTCTCGGTTGGAGAAGAGACAGATCCAGTGCATGCTTGTTGTACGAGGTCGACAGCCAGCAACTACAACTCGCTGCAGCTTACAGTACGATGGCATAGAACACTTCAGGACGTAGAAGACTCAACAGGCAGGAGCGACGTGTACGCAATGGGGAGCACAGACCCTTCTCAAGCCCTACGTAATTACGAGAGGAAATAGGTTTATGGTTGTGTCTTCATCATGCTGGAGATGCATTTTTTGGATGCTTGACTTACTTATGCATAACTCGGCTTGATATTTAGTTTGTTGTCTCTGAGCTGAGCATATGCATTGCCTAGGTGTCAAGCATTGGCATGTGGTTAAATGCATCTTTTTCTACTTGAGTGGTATCAGGCTACTTGGATTGTTTTATCCCAAGGGGGGATCACTACCACTAGAGTTACATGATTTTTATGTCTCTCACTCGGTTGGTTGCCATGACACTCATGTGTCTCCACTAGTGGTTTTTGCTTCATGCTTGGTAGCTCATGCATATTTTGGTTGAGCAAGAAGCATCCTAGTATGGCCACTTCTAGTTGTGAGGCTGAGTATAGGGAAACTTTCATAGCGATTGTTGAGTGTGTGTGGCCCATATGCCTTTTGGATGACTTTGGTGTTGTTCAAACTTTTACCACCACCATCTTCACTGAAAGTCAGAGCACATTGGGAGTTGCGATAATCCCTATGTTCCATGCTCACACTAAGCACATTCAGCTGTAGTATCATTATGTCATGAAGAGGTTCTCTATTGGAGATATCATTTTGGCATATGTACCCACATAGGAGAACATTGCATATGTGTGCGCGAACACAATTAGGACCATCGGGGCACTTATTTCCCTCTAAAGGAGGTTTATTGCCCCACTTAGCTTACATAAATATACATATTTTAGGTCTAGATCTTTAAGATTAGGATTTTAGGGTTTTTACATACATATAAATCAATTAAATTTATATAAAGAAAAAATTAAGAAAAGAATCAGAATATATAAATAAATAAATATATATATATATAATGTTTATGAAGTTTGAGTACTTTGTTTTTTATGTGAAATAGTTCAAAGTAGTCACCTCTGGAAGAAACGCAATAGCGAGGCGGGATTAAAGTGGTTTGCTTCAAGTCGACTCCACAAAATTATGGACGGATGAAAGAGATACATTTGTACTTTCCAAACACTGTGAGCAAGTTATTTTTATATCAAATTCGAGAGAATTAGAGTGGCTATTTGTTTTACAAGTAGCCCCACATAGTAGACAAATTTGTGAGAACATAGATGTAGAAGAAAGTCCATCTATAGTGGACTATGAGATTCATTCGATAGTCGAGGAGGAAGAGATCACTGTTCAAGAAGAAGAGGTCCTTGAAGAAGACGAGATACAGGATGAAGCAATAGATGATGATCAAGAAGAATCTAGCACACCAAGTATTTTAGAAGTCACCAATATAGAGATAGATATTCTCTGTGCATCGGATCTCCAAGAGGATGGTAGAATAGAGGAGTTTTGAATCAAATACTTATATATACTAATTTATGTTTATATTTTTGTTATGTTCTTTTGTACACTACCATTTCTCTATATTACCTTCATTATCATATGCTAATTATTTGAGTTCTTTTGTTACAGAGAACGATGGGAGACAATCCTCCATTCACTCCACATTCCATGATAGAGGAGCAGTTCTTAGAGTTCATATCTCAAGTACCTCCTGCGTATATGGCCATTGCATCACAGTACTGGATCGCTCGTGGTAGCACTGCCCCCAGCCTCACTCTTGACGGCCTCACTCCTGCCAGTCTCACTCCTGTCGATCTCACTCCTGCCAATCTCACTCTCGCTACTGTCACTCCTGCTGGTGTCACTCCTATGGGTGGTGCTACTCCCATGGGAGGTATGTCTCCTAGCTTTATGACTCCACCACGACCATCTTTTCATCCATCCCCTACTGACTCTAGTAGTGAACATATGTGTTTGACATCTTCGTGCGATACTCGTGTTGGCCCGTCTTATAGGTCGAGGTCACGCTCTAGAGCAGGAGGTTCTAAGAGTGGATCTACAAATAGGTCTAGAGGAGATGATTGTTGTGGAGGTAGTGTAACGGACGTTATGTTGCCCACTTCTAATCCTAGAGCGACAACCTCAGATGTAGGTACGCCACGTGGTACACCACGTGGAACACCACGTACACCTTGGGGTGCTTATGACCATGATGATTCCAAGGTGTATAGTATCTGTGATGGAGCTCTGGTGATGGATGCAGCCGAAAAGGCCATGCATGCATGTATAGGATAGCTTTGCTCCATATAGCTTGGACACTCTATCATGTTGAAATGGAGTGAACAAGATAAAGATCGGAAAAATTATATCACATAGACGATTTATCAGGAGTTTCGACCAGCACATGGACAACCTCTTGTCAGTTCAGAGTGGATTCTGCACACCGTACATGAAGTTATGTCCCATCCATGATCCGAGGCTCGTGATGCTTTCACAGCAAGCTTACCAAAGCCTATATGGTTAGATGCTGAGGAGTGGGATATGATTCACGACGAGCAGTAGCAGACTCCTGACCGATATCGCCAGCAGTGAGATGTCGCAGCCACACGTTTAGATACGGTTGTACCATCACATTTGGGCATCGGTGGATATGACACGATGCGTCACGAGTTTGTAAGTACCATTTGGTTTATTGAATTTATTTGTGTTAATGTTTTCTATATTTATTGCAAGAGGTGGCAATGGGTCGTCCTCCAACACAAACAGAGGAGTCTTATGGATATCTTCACGGATTGACTGCACTATTGGAGGACTTGGAGGGATGCAGTGCGGTCATTCCATGGGAGCATTTGTGATGAGGTGACGAATTTATAAACTTGTTTTTTACTTGTTGTTTGTAAATTCCACGTGAATTTATCTCATTTCATGAATGTTCTTTGTTGCAGGACTGCTGATATGGATGTTTCAATCATTCTGTGCATGTGTATGATAGTGGCATGCCATAATTTTATATTTGGCTCGTATATGACAGTGGTGCACTATAATTTTGTATTTGATTCTTATATGGCAGTGCTTTGCCACATTTTATATTTCTTGCATATATGATAGTGGTTTGCCACACTCTTGTACATGCTTCATTTATGAAATATATAACTTTTTTTCTACATGGTTCATGGTTCATGGTTCATTCTAATTATCTCTTTTGTGTTCGATAGTATTTTTTTTATGAAATCATATTTGGGATGCCATTAGAGTACACATCACATGTACTCGTTTTTTTTTTGGGGGCAGAGTGTATTATCTTTTACTAAACAACATCATGGTAATGTTGCTATAGTAAAAGACAACACACTGTGCCCAAAAAAAAATTTGCAGATATGATTATCGGTGTAAGCGATGGTACACCCAGCAGTGTCACTGGTATAAGCGATGGTACATCCCGTGGCTGCCGGTATGCATGATGGTACACCCAGCGGGCATTGGTATAGGCATCAGTATGCCGCTAGTATGGGTGTTGCAAATACGGATGCTTATATCGATGCATATACTGATGCTCATACTGACCCTTATACTGATGCCTATACCGGCACTATAATATCGACATGTATACCGATAGTTACACTGATGTCGGGACAAAAATATGCCCGTTCAATTTCCTCGATAAAAGCCTCGATATACGGCCGATATGTTGTAGTGTAAAAGAACATGGTTTCATCTCTATGGTGGGATTCACCTTGTATTCCTATTAAGTAGATGGGAATCTATAGTCTCATGCCCACCCCAATGATTTATAACACCATTTAACTTTGGAGTTAATAAATTGATAAGCATCTTTAGGCATAGAAAATGCACACACTACTTTTCATATTGGGCTTGAAATTCTATGTAGAATGTAGAAGAAGGTGTGCCATTAACTTTTGGTGCACTAGTGGTAGGTGTACTTGCCACTTGAGTTACACCTCTCTAGCCTCCAGTTAACTTACATACACTCAAGTTACAAGGCTCTAGAGCTTTTTGGGAAAAACCTTAAGTATATTCTCGAGACCTTTGTTCATTCACAGGAGTGAGCAAATGGTGTCCGATTTTAGACTTGTCAAAATGACCGGACATTCAAATCATAGGCTTTAGTCTATAACATTCATCCTTTAGAGAGATTTTTCTCCCAAAAATTAAATCTCTATACAAAACGTTTGCCATACACCCAAGCCTCACGTCCTAACCTACAAGAGCATATTTCATCTCTATAGTGGGATACACCTCATATTCTGATTGATGAGAGAGGAATATAGTATCTCATCTAATCATAGATTTTCATTATTACCATCAATTTGAAAAAACATCAATATAATCTCATTTTTATTTGTTTATTGATTCCTATCATTTCTTCTATTGTTAAAGCTGTGTTTTCATAAATGACATCATCTATTGATGGACTTATATCAATTTTTGGTAGTTCCTATTCATCATCTACAGAACTAGCAGGTAGGATTATTATCATTCTCATCAAGTAGAATGATAATAGGATTATTATCATTCTCATCAAGTAGATTATTATCATTGTCATGTAGCAATTATAATTTCTCTCTAATATGTCAATAAATCAATATTTGATGATGAAACATAAACACAAATTTTTTTAATCTCTCTAACAGTAAAGTCATCAAACAATGATTTGTTGACGACGTAATTGCTCCTACTTCATCTACATTTGTATCCGCATGAGTATATCTCCATTTTGTATCCAGGAGGCACTCCATTTCTAGTGTATTTTCATTTTATATTGTATTTCCTTTGTATTTGGGTACCTTACCATGTGCTTCTACTAGTTGTATTCATTCTCCTTTCAGGAGACTTATCCCACATATGATGTACTTTTGAGAGCCCCTCCCAAATCTATATAAGGAGGGCCTCTCCCCTCATTTGTACTTGGTTAGAAGCTTGAGGAGCCTAGTCCATGCTCTTGGCAAGCTCATTTTTAATCCACATGAGTTTACCCATTTCATGGTCTACTCATTTTGTGTCTCACACATTCTTTGTTTTGTGAGAGTACTTTACTTTTCATTTTGCTTCCGTGTGTGTACTCTCTACATGGTATCAGAGCGCTAGGTGGAGGTCTTGGTGGTCATTTTGATGGTGGTGGTGGTGCTTGAGTTTGGTGGTGTCACTCTCCACTCATTTAGAGAAGCATTTTGCCATCATTTTACTCTTTGAGGCTTCATTTTGCCCATTTCTCCACCCTCCCATCCATTTACTTTATACCTTTGTACACCATTTACCCCAATTTTCCCCTCCCACCCACCCTCTTTTGCGGAAATCTTTGTTGGCTTGTTCCATTTTATGATCAATTTCAAGGAGTAGATAATTAATCACAACATTTTGCAGTGTTTATAAACACTGTGAATTTCTATGTTTTGATGCTAATAGTGTTTAGAAACACTATTGGCTTGAACCTTTCTGTGCTATGGAAATCTTTTTGTAAACATCACGATATCTGTTCATCACTATCTGTATAGCATGCTTGAGCATGTCATGCAGAGCTAATAATATCCCATGTCATCGTTTGATGTCTTGCATTCTTTTTTTTTTGGAACATCGATCTATGCATCCTAAAGGTCGAAGTAACAATTCTCATCGTTCAAACATGTACATGCTGATCTTTTGGATGTTCAGAAGCTTCTCAGATTGAAACAACTTCATACAGCAACAAGGTGGTGGATTTCTTCAGAGCAGCTACACATTCCTTCTCTGCTCGGAGCACTTCTTGCAGTAGGTCCCATCTTTGTCTGCTGTTGAGCAACATACCATCTCTCCTCTGCACAGAGAGAGAAAGAGAATGTGAGGTCTGTAGCCACTCAGTGTGTACTCTGTCTGCCCGACAAAGGCATTTGCCTCCGCTGCAGCCAACAGCTAGACTTTCTCCAGCAGGCATGATCGAGTTCCTAGATAGCTGTTCGCCATCTAGAACTCAAAGGCAGATCTGAGAATCACCTCCTGTGGCATACACAATGACCTACTCACCGAGAGAGAGAGAGAAAGAAGACCAGGAGGAGGCATGAAAATTCTATACTTGGGGAAAATTATCTCTGATTCAGAGAAACAGCGAGCAAGAGAGAGAGAGAGAGAGAGAGAGAGAGAGAGAGAAAGTAAGCATTTCAGCTGTTGCAGATGACGCTCTACACCTCTAGCACAGAGAGCAAGAAAAGAGTGAGAGAGTGCACTCTGCTCTCATCTGCCCTGACTACCAGATCAACAAGTGCAGGTTCCCACGAAGGAACTTGCTTTTCATCTTTTCGCCTGAAACTCTCTTCGTCATTTGCTCTACCTCTATGTTATGTGCCGAAGGGAAGTCGACACTCACAGTCCTCTGAATGCATAGCCTCTCTGTAGCATAGAGAGAGTGTGTGTGGCACTCATCTCTGCAACACATACTTCAGCTTGAGCAGTCGACCATCGTCTGCACGTGTTGAGTTTTGAACATTGTCTATGGCTTATTTTCTACATGGGAAAGAGAGAATGGGCAAGGAACACTAGATGAGTTGTCGGCCATATGCTACTATTGTGCTTGAGTAGCAGAAGGCACACAGGGCGAGAGATTCACTCTGGAGTTTCTACTCTCCTCCATTCCAGTGCATATGATTGCCACGTGTCCTTTTTGTGTGTGAGCCTTGAGGGAGCTGTCACCTGACAGCTACCGAAAGTGCTCTTGATGCATATTCAGTACATGCACCTTGAACACTTATTTCTCTGATGGGCAAACATAAAAGCAGTGCTGTCAGCGCCAAAATTTTTTAGCTATTTAACTCCCTATTTTGTATTTTGGGTACGACTTGGTTTGCATAACGTGGATATTCTCTATGCCATTCAGGCGATACAACACCTCAGTTCTATATTATTGGTAGATTTTTCTTAGATGATCTCTCCTGTGGGCCATTCAATTGATGCAAACACATTCATGTGAGAGAGAAGAGTCGGGACTCACTCTTCTTATGTTTCCAAAATGCGTGCCAATCATTGATAACTGGATTTCGTCCTTTTTCCCATCCTTTATGATCATTTGTAATTCTTCTCATTTGTATTAGCTCTCTACTACTCAAAAGAGCTTGTGGTTCATCTTTGCACTAAGTGCATTACACATTACCTTTGCCTTCCATTATCCATAAGGTATTAACCCTTCTCTTTGAGCACACCATTTGGCACTAAGTGCCTCCCTCTTTGTACACGCAAAATATAAAAAGAATTATTGTATGTGTGCGCACCCTTGTGGGTTGGAGGCTAGTCTAAGCCCACCTACACAGTTTCTTGCGTACCCAAGCCTACTCTAAGGCTCAGTTGATGTGCAACGGGCTACTCTAAGCCCTCCTCTCGCATCGACTCATCTTGGTGTTGTACAAGTGCAGGGCTACTCTAAGCCCCTTCCTCCCCAAGAATTTTAAGTGTGGTGTCCAATTGTTCATTTCAAGCTTTGGAAGTGGTATTTTTGGCAAGTATCTTTGATAGTGTTTCTAAACACTTTATCCTCAAAGCTTTGTAATGACCATAAGTGAAGGTAGCTCATTATCTATGGCTAACTTCTTACCCTCTTTCACCCCTATTTTTATGCCTAAGGATGAATGCCTCAATGGACAAAATTACACTCTATGGAAAGATGTCATGCACGCATATCTCTATACGAATCTTCTTCATGAGGTAGTAGACGGGTCAGACCCCGAACCCAATAGGGATACCAACTTAGACAATTGGCATGTGTGGAATGTCAAGGACAAAAGAGCTTTAGGTCAGATATTACTTGCTTGTGACGAACTGGCGAAAGGACATATCACATCCTGCAAGACATCCAAGGATGCTTAAGATACATTAGCCGCTTTGTATGAAGACAAAACCCCTTCAAAAATATATGCATTAGAGGCCGAGTTTCATAATTTGACCATTCGATCACACGACACAATTACCAAGGTCATAGCCCAATTTGAGGACTACCAGTATAAATTAGCACTATGTAGTAGGCAGATCTCTAGTGAAGACATGGCCATTAGACTTCTTAACAAGTTACCTAAGTCGTACGAGACATTTATCACAACTTTGTATAATCGCGGCCAAGTCTTAACTTGGGAAGAGGTTCGTCGACTATTGCTCCTTCACGACTCGCGATCCAAATCGACTTCCTCCCAAGAGTCTGCCATGAAGGCCAAAGGGTCATTCAATAAGGGAAAAACCACAAGTTATTATGCTAGCAATGGATCTAAGCAAGGATCGCATAATTCATCGAAGAAGTTCACCTGTAGTTTTTATGGAAAATCAGGACACTTAGAAAAGTTTTGCTATAAAAAGAAACAATCATCGAAGGCTTCTACGTCTAGGCAAGCATCCAAAGGATCCCAACATAGATCCCACTGCTCGAGTGAGGAACTCTTCATCTCTACAGAAGCCAATGCCCTAGTTACTTCTAGCTCCTTGCATGAGTGGATCTTTGATAGCGGAGCTACCTCCCATATGTGCAAAGACAAGGACTCCTTTCAAGAACTCGAAGAGCACACGGGAGAAGTTTATCTTGGCAACAACAAAAGTTTACCCATCGAAGGAAAAGGGAAAGTTCAAATTACCAACCATCAGGGGGAATGCAAGTCTTTATCTAATGTTCTTTTTGTTCCAAATTTATGTATGAATCTACTTTCCGTCAAGGCCATTACAGATCAGGACAAACAAGTATGGTTTGATAACACCTCAGTTAAGGTAGTTGATCCCCATACAAAGGATGTCATTGCTCAAGGTATTGAAGAAAAGGACCTCTACAAACTATCTTGCTTTATATCCAAAGAATCAACCTCAAGTTTGTGGCACCAAAGATTTGGCCACACTTCTTACTTATCAAAAATCTCTTCATCCCACCTTGTGAAGGGATTGCCAAAGACATGGCAACTTACTGATGTCTGCCAAGCTTGCACCCAAGGCAAGCAACATAGGGCCTCAGTTCCCAAGGAAGCTTCAACACGAGCGAGGAACCCTCTAGCCCTTATCCACATGGACTTATGTGGACCAATGAACACCCCATCCCTGAGTGGATCCCTCTACTTTTATCTTTTAGTAGATGACCATTCTCGCTATATTTGGGTGTACTTTTTGAAGTCAAAGCCAGACACATTCTCTAAGTTTCAAACTTGGATCAAGGAAGTTGAGAATGAAGCTTTGACTAAAGTTAAAACCATTAGATCAGATGGAGGTGGTGAGTTTATTAATCATGACTTTGATAAATTTCTTGAAGGGATCAAAAGACAAGTCACTCAGCCTCATACTCCATCCCAGAATGGAGTAGCTAAAAGAAAGATATGCATTGTGATGGAAATGGCAAGAAGTATGCTTCATCACAAGGATCTACCCTACAAGTTCTGGGCAGAAGCCGTGCATACTGCCGTTCACATTCTTAATCAAGGATTTACAAGTGCATTACACAACAAAACACCCTTCGAAGCATACTATGGAAGAAAAACAAATGTGAATTACTTTTGATTCTTTGGTAGTGAAGCTTTTGTTCATGTACCAAAAGAAGATAGAAACAAATTACAATCAAAGTCCAAGAAACACATATTCATCGGGTACAGTGACCAATCAAAGGCATACCATCTATATGATATGGAAAACCACTCCATCACCATTTCGAAGGATGTGATCTTCAATGAAGCTTCCTCATACTCAAGAAAAGATTCAAGTACAAGTCTTAGTCCACCTATCTACTCTTTAGAGGGGGACTCAGTATTTCCAAACTCCAACTCAAAAGCAAGTACTTCAAGTCATCCGAGAAGATCTCAAAGACTTATTGACAAGAGACAGTGAGAACAAAGTCATTATGTCAATTACGCCTTAATGCATTAGATTCAACAAATCCCAGAACCATCTAATTACAAAGAAGCTTAAGGACAACCTAAGTGGGAAGAAGCTATGCAAGTAGAAATGGATGCAATCGAGAAGAACAAAACTTGGACTCTTGTACCTAAGCCCACAAATCATCAAGTCATAGGAGTTAAGTGGTTTTATAAAGTTAAGTACAAGTGAGATGGCACATTAGACAAGTACAAAGCAAGGTTGGCAGCTAAGGGATACAAGCAACAACATGGCATTGACTATGAAGAAACCTTTGCTCCTACTGCAAGCCATAAGAATCATCTTAGCACTAAGTGCTCACTTTAAGTGGCCCACTTACTAGCTGGACGTCAAAAGTGCATTCCTCAATGGAGATCTTCAAGAAGAAGTATATGTTGCACAACCTGAAGGCTTCAAGATCAAAGGCAAAGAAGATCAAGTCTACAAGCTTCACAAGGCACTTTACGGACTCAAGCAAGCTCCCAAGGCCTGGTATGAAAAGATTCACAAGTTCTTTGAAGACAAGGGATTTCAGAGAAGCAATGCTGATGCTAATCTCTATATCTATCAAAAGGAGTCTTTAGTAGCGATCATCATTATCTATGTAGATGACTTGATCTTGACAGGCTCAAACAAAGAACGCATCCAGTTTATCATCACACAACTTCATCTTGAGTACTCTATGAGAGATCTTGGATTACTACACTACTTCTTGGGTATGGAAGTTTGGCAAACAAAAGAAGGTATATTCCTATCACAGAAGAAGTACTGCTCTGATCTACTTTCTAGATATAACATGGAATAGTGTCACTCAGTTTCTACACCACTTGATCCAAACATCAAGCTTACACTAGAGGACTCATCATCACTTGTAGATGTGCATACCTATCGACAGCTTGTTGGCTCATTACTCTATCTTGCCAACACTAGACCAGATATTGCTTCTGCAGTTGGTATACTCAGTCAATTTGCACATCAGCCTCGTTAGATTCATTGGGATGTTGCTCAGAGACTACTTCGATACCTTACCCTCACCCGACATCATGGTCTTTGGTATAGAGGGGGCATCGAACTCACCGGATATTCAGATTCTAATTGGGGTGGCGATCCTGATTCTCGACGGTTTACTTCTTGGTATATATTCTTGCTTGGCTCAAGACCTATCTCTTGGGCAAGTAAGAAGCAACCTACAGTTGCTCTATCATCCACAAAGACCGAGTACCGAGTATCGAGCTTTGCAGCATGTGAGGCCATCTGGCTTCAATGTTTATTATCTGACATTGGTGTTTTGCAAGATACTCTGACATGCATTCGCACGGACAGCCAGTTAGCCTTGGCCATTGCCAAAAATCCAGTGTTCCATGCTCGGATGAAGCACATCGAGATCCAGTACCACTTCATCCACGAGAAGCTCATATCTCAAGAGATTATTCTGGAGTAGTGTACCTCTCAAGAGAACCTCACGGACATGTTCACGAAGGCTCTACCTCCGGTTCCACTTCAGTGATTGGTGGACCTCTGCAGCATTCGACCGCTCCAAAATGGAGTTGTAGAGGGGGTGTTGATGGCATGATTGCTCCTACTTCATCTACATTTGTATCTGCATGAGTGCATCTCCATTTTGTATCCAGGAGGCACTCCATTTCTAGTCTATTTCCATTTTATATTGTATTTCCTTTGTATTTGGGTACCTTGCCATGTGCTTCTACCAGTTGTATTCATTCTCCTTTCAGGAGACTTATCCCACATATGATGTACTTTTGAGAGCCCCTCCCAAATCTATATAAGGAGGGCCTCTCCCCTCATTTGTACTTGGTAAGAAGCTTGAGGAGCCTACTCCATGCTCTTGGCAAGCTCATTTCTAATCCACAGGAGTTTACCCATTTCATGGTCTACTCATTTTGTGTCTCACACATTCTTTGTTTTGTGAGAGTAATTTACTTTTCATTTTGCTTCCGTGTGTGTACTCGTTACATGATTAACCTCTAGGCTAAACATAAATGACTTGCCACTAGGGATAAGCATCAGGATGTTTATAAAAAAATTTCTTGCTCAATATTCCTAGGAAGAATATATTGTTCTTTTGTAAATTGCAATACTTTCAAAGATTGAATCGACAAAATCCTAGATAATTCACTTCTCAATGTGGAATCAGTACATTTATACTCAGCTGAAAACAAGTTGGCCTTCAAAATAACCTATCAAAAAATAGAAAACAAAACTTTATTATTATGTGCTCAAAAGAAAAATAAAGTATAATATGAGAAATATAAAGTTTGTTTATCTATTTGAAGATACAAAATAATATTTCGTAGATACCAAGAATGGTCCCTACATAACCAAGCTTAATGTCTATAACGTTCATATCTTCCGAACTAGCATGTGAGAATTGCTTGGGACAAGCAACATTGCTAGAATCCTCTATTTTATGCAAAGAATCAATAACTTTGATTCGGAAATGTTGTCCATAATCCCACATATTTATCCATGGAGTGCTTACAACTCCAAAAATCTCTATTTTGTCCACAAAATGGATCAATAAATAAACTTGAATTTCAAAAAATGAAGTTAAAATCTCTTTCTCCTTTGGACATAATAGCTCTATGCAGTCACATGGGAGTGATTCTTTACCAATCTCTTTTGATGTAATCCACCTACTATTAATCATAAATTAAATCATAAAGAAATTAATTTGTAATAAAAAGATATCAAATATTCTTATATATTAAAAATAAAAGAGTGATAATTACCTTGTAAGTGATCCAAGATGATAGATCATGTATCCTACTCCTTTTGTTGCACATCCATTAGGAGGTTGAATGTGCTTCAGAAAGTTATGCCAATAATGCATTTTTAACCGAGATAAGCTCTTGTAATCCAAACTAAACATGTTTCAGAAAGATGTTCCATATCATGTAGGTGTGCAAATTGAATGAATCCTATTATTGATACTTGTATCTATTTTGTTGTAATTACCCAAGCAGCAAGTCCATAGGTCGTTTCTTGTCAATTTTTATCATAAATTGGTCATAACTTTGGTTTTAAGTTTTGATCCTTTAAATCGTTTCTTGATGTTATTGTGTCTTTCAATCCAACAAGAGGCTGCCATAATGAAAAACCAACATTCTAAAGTATATGCATAGGATCAAGAGGACAACAAATCTTTAACTCTCTCCAATATTCCAAAGAATACTAGTATTGACTATATAAAATTAACAATACACACTAAGAAAACTCAAATATTTGTGAAACTCTTTTAATCACATTCAAATTTGATAATGAAATTTTCTTTTCTATGCTTACGTCTTTAGATTTGTGGTTTAAGCTCATTTTTCATTCATGTATGGAATAATAATGATTATTATTCATGTATATAGATTCAAAGGTCTTATTTTGGTAGTCTTCCACCACACAATTGAGAGTTATCAATAAGACCTCATTTATCAAAAGCATCCATGAGGAGGATACATGAAAGTGATCCTATAGAATTCATAGAATAAAAAGATCTATATTCAAAAGATGACAACCTATAAGATGCATGTGATGATAATGATGATGTCATTGCAAATTTTATTGAATATTGTTATTAAAATGATACGGAAGAGTTCATATTCATAAAAATCAAAAATATCTTCTAGAAGAATGTTTGAAGAATATCTATGAAGGAAGTCACTTCATGCAACTAAGAGAAAGTTTACTTATTCTCAATCTTCAAAATCATTTTGGATGTAGTAATGTATTTGTTTTGGCACTATTAAGGTATATTTCTTATTCTCTCTCTCTCTTTAGCTCTCTCTCTATCTCTCTCTCTCCCTCTCTCTCTCTCTCTCTCTCTCTCTCTCTCTATATATATATATATATATATATATATATATATATATATATATATATATATATATATATATATATATATATATATATATATATATATATACATACATACATACATACATACACACACATACATATATATATATATATATATATATATATATATATATATATATATATATAATATATATATATATAGTTGGAGTTTAAGGTCTACGGAAGCATGCAAACAACACAATGAAGAAGAAGAAGCTTGGAGCACAACACACAATACTCAATGTATTACTACCAGAATGTATTACCGCTAGAATGTACAAAGATATTTCACCTGTTAGGGTTATAGGGGTATATACAAACCAGGGGAAAACAGACAAAGTATATCTTGGATAATCTAGAAAGTTTTGGGCATGAAACAATGCAAATCTTTATCAAATCTTATGTAGTTCAACATAAATCTTATTTCATATGAAGGGGTGAAGTCAATGACTCCACTTTACATAGATCAGTTATAGGTTCTTTGATTTATGCGAACCTAACAAAACCAAACATTGCATATGTAGTTGGAGTACTCTCTCAATACATGTGGAGTACCACTAGGGATACACATCTATAAGAAGTTAAAAGAATGTTAAGGTATTTGAAGGAATTTATAAATGAAGGTTTATAATACCCTCTGCATGATGAGTGCAAGTAAAAGAATATTCTGATGCAGATTGGGCACAATGAAAAGAACATAGAAGAAGTACAAGTGGATATGTAGTTATGCTTGGGAAGAAGGTGATCTCTTGGTGCGCACCTAATAAACCAACAATACCCATATGTACTTATGCTTGGGAAGAAGGTAATCTCTTGGTGCGCAACTAAAAACCAACAATACCCATATCATCAATTGAAGTTGCATATATGGCATTGACACAAGTCATTTGTGAATCCGTGTGGCTAAAGAAGGTTTTTGAAGACTTATAAATGTAAATTGAAGAAGTTCCAATTTAACTTGATAACATAAGTTTTTAATTGGTAGTAACCCTATGCTTCATTCTAGTAGTAAACACTTTGAAGATCATCATCATTTCATGAGGGACAATGTGCTATCAAAGTATGTATATTCTACCACATCAGTACCAAAGAGAAAGTTGAGGTATGTTCACAAAGGCATTGAAATTTACAAAGCTAAGCTAGTTCACACATACTTATACACATTCACATACTCATACACATACACATACACATACACATACACATGCACATACACATACACATACACATACACATACACATACACATACACATACACATACACATACTTATACACATACACATACACATACATATACATACACATCCACATACACATACACATACACATACACATACACATACACATACACATACACATACACATACACATACACATACACATACACATACACATACACATACACATACAACATACACATACACATACACATACACATACACATACACATACACATACACATACACATACACATACACATACACATACACATACACATACACATACACATACACATACACATACACATACACATACACATACACATACACATACACATACACATACACATACACATACACATACACATACACATACACATACACATACACATACACATACACATACACATACACATACACATACACATACACATACACATACACATACACATACACATACACATACACATACACATACACATACACATACACATACACATACACATACACATACACATACACATACACATACACATACACATACACATACACATACACATACACATACACATACACATACACATACACATACACATACACATACACATACACATACACATACACATACACATACACATACACATACACATACACATACACATACACATACACATACACATACACATACACATACACATACACATACACATACACATACACATACACATACACATACACATACACATACACATACACATACACATACACATACACATACACATACACATACACATACACATACACATACACATACACATACACATACACATACACATACACATACACATACACATACACATACACATACACATACACATACACATACACATACACATACACATACACATACACATACACATACACATACACATACACATACACTACACATACACATACACATACACATACACATACACATACACATACACATACACATACACATACACATACACATACACATACACATACACATACACATACACATACACATACACATACACATACACATACACATACACATACACATACACATACACATACACATACACATACACATACACATACACATACACATACACATACACATACACATACACATACACATACACATACACATACACATACACATACACATACACATACACATACACATACACATACACATACACATACCCATACCCATACCCATACACATACGCATTCGCATATGCATACGCATACGCATACACATACACATACAAATACACATACGCATACACATACACATACACATACACATACACATACACATACACATACACATACACATACACATACACATACACATACACATACGCATACACATACACATACACATACACATACACATACACATACACATACACATACACATACACATACACATACACATACACATACACATACACATACACATACACATACACATACACATACACATACATATACACATACACATACACATACACATACACATACACATACACATACACATACACATACACATACACATACACATACACATACACATACACATACACATACACATACACATACACATACACATACACATACACATACACATACACATACACATACACATACACATACACATACACATACACATACACATACACATACACATACACATACACATACACATACACATACATACACATACACATACACATACACATACACATACACTTACACATACGCATACACATACACATACACATAAACATACACATACACACACGCATACACATACACATACACATGCACATAAAAAGACACATACGCACACATACATGCATACATACACACATACATATACACATATGTGCATACACACATGCACATGCATACACACATACACATGCATACTGTTGGAGTTAGACGTTTGCGGAAGCACGCAAAAAACACAACGAAGAAGAAGAAGAAGCTTGGAGCACAACACACAATACTAAATGTATTACTAGAGAATATACAAAGATAAGTAGCCCATTAGGGCAATAGGCGTATATACAAGCCAGGGGAAAAGAACCTCCTAAAGAGGGAAAAAAGTGCCCGAGTGGTCCTAGAGTGTTCACACACATCACTACCTAAATCATCAACAAATCCCCCCTAGGAGTGATGCGGTGAACAAGTAGCTGGCACTCATGTATAAGGAAGTGCCAAGCTATGTGGAAATCACTCCACAAAAGGAAGTAAGCCTAAAGCTTTGCGGAAAGCTTGAAACTTCTCCCCAAGAGCCTTCGTGAAAAGGTCTGCAATGTTCTCCTGCGTGTAACCCTTTGCAACAAGCCTAGCCTTATACCTGTCAATTGTACCATCGAGTTTACGCTTCAGCTTGTATACCCACTTAGTGCCAATGGCCTTCTTGCCAGGAGGCAAGTCACATAAAGACCAAGTACCATTCTTCATTATTGCATCATATTCAGATTGCATAGCAGCCATCCAATTTTTTTGAATTTTGTGCTTCATCAAACGAAACAGGCTCATTCTCATCACAAAGACTAGATGCACCCATAGCATAGCAATCTGATGCAAAAGAGGCACTATGAGAGCCTGAAGGAGTACGATATGACAGAGGTTCATCTAATTTGTTGGCACACAAGGTTTGCACTAGCCATTTTGGCATAGTTCTTGCCTGCTCAATATCTACTCTCTCATCAATAAGTGCATCATGTACATCTGCATCAGAAATGGAATTATCTGCATCATCACATGAAAACTGCAAAGGTTGAGAAGTTGCCTCATTGGGACCGGCACTAGACTGTCCACTTGTAAAAAGAGGCAGCAAAGTATCATACATGTCTTTGGAGCTAACAGATGCCTCCTTAGTACATGAAAGCAATGGCTGAATAGCATCTTCCACAAAAACAACATCACGGCTAACCAGAATGTGTTTAGTATGTGGATGATACAGACGATAGCCTTTACTTTCCGAACTGTACCCAACAAAAATACATTTTACTACTTTATCATCCAATTTTTTGCGACGTTGTTCAGGCACTAATGCATATGCCAAACAACCAAAAACATGCAGATGAGCAACAGATGGCTTGCGGTCATGCCAAGCCTCATATGGAGTGATAGATTGCAGTGCTTTAGTGGGACACCTATTCAGTACATATGCTGCACACATGACAGCCTCAAGCCAGAAACTATGTGGTAAAGCCTTACTCTTGACCATACACCTCACCATCTCTATGAGTGACCTGTTCTTTCATTTAGCAACTCCATTCTCTTGAGGTGTATACGGCACTGTGCACTGGCGTTTTATTCCACGTTCAACCAGAAATGCATTAAAATCAGAAGACATATATTCCCCCTTGTTAAGAGATGGATAGGTATGTGCTTGAAGATGAAGAGGTGTTGCAAAATCCTTGATCTGTACCAGCCAAATGAACTCCAGGAGTATATGGTGGGCCCTTTTAGCTTGCCAATGGATGTATTAGACACCCTATGTACCTTGGAAGATCACTCTCAAAAAGATAGATCAAAACAAATAAGTTGGAGTTAGCTCAGAGGTGAAAAACTTGCTATTTTGGTTCATACACCTGTCCACTGTTTTGCATACTTCTCTAAGCACAACAACAATTAGCTTAATTCCTCTTGGGGAAGTCTAGTTAACTTAAAGAGCTACCTTTCAAGATTAATCCCATCAAAAATAATAAACCACACACTGAGAATGGGTTTTAACAAGTGATGACATCATCCCGATTTTCACTGGTTGCTACAGTTTGAGACTAGTGAGTAGAAAAATGGAGATAACTCAAAATCTAAGAATCCAATGATTATGCAAATTTTTATGGTTATACTAAACAGTAAGCTGAATCCAACAAGCTTTAAATCATTGAATTTGAATACGTAACCACTGAGAAATGGCTCTGTCAAGGTGAGTGAAAAAGTTGGGTACCTGACAGAGAAGTGAAGATGAACAGACTTTGTTGACTTCAACTGAACATAACTGAAGATTGCAACATCCAAATGACATGAAAATTTGTGAGCATATAGTAGACTTATAGATCTACTTTACCAAGTTATATCACTAACAATGATGCACCAAGCACAGAGGAACCATCTCTGCAATCTGACTGCAAAAACTGAGAGATATGGCAGTGAGTAGTACACTTCACAAGAACATGGAAATATGAACTCAAATAATCATGAAAATGAAAGTATATTGCTTTTACAATACAATTACTTATTGATACATATGTGTGCCTTGTAATCACACCTTGATATGGCATAAAGCTCAGCTCTTGGAAGTCTTCACATAGGTCTCTCTAACCACGACTAAAACTGCCATCTATTTATAGTTGAGTTTGGGAGGCTAACTTCCCTCAATCACTCTCCAATCAATCAATGATTGATTTGATTCTCTACCTAACACAAATCACGAATTTGTGGCTCCTCTTTCCCTTTTTGATCAAGTGGACTCAACCACTTAAGATTCTTTCACTTTTACATTAAGTAAACTCTTTAAAAGTTACAAGAGGTAGTTCACAAGTGAACTTTACATAGTCTTCATTTTAAAGCTTCTTTTATGACTTTGTGGGACTCAAGCCAATACTTAGGCTTGTCATAGACTTGCTCCAACAGCTCCCCCTCAAGCCAAGTATGCTTGAGGTCTTCATTCTTCCAAGATTACCTGCAAACCAATCATAGCCTTGAATTTGCAAAGCTTTGTACCATCCAATGCTTTGGTTAGAATATATGCACATTGTTGATGAGTGCACACATATGATATTTGAATCTCTTTGCTTAGAACCTTCTCTCTTACATAGTGATAATGAACTTCAATATGTTTAGTCCTTGCATGAAAAATAGGATTAGCAGCTAAGTGAATAGAACTCATATTGTCACCAAAAATAGTTGGAGTTCCAAACTCTAATCCAAGATCTTTGAATAATGTCTTCATACATATAGCTTCCTGAGTAGCTATGGCAAGACCTCTATATTCAGGTTCAGTAGAAGAGAGAGCAACTATGGGTTGCTTCTTGGATGACCATGAAATAAGCTTTGAACCTGCAAAGGTAAGATAACCTGAAGTGCTCCTTCTATCTTCCTTGGAGCCAGCCCAATCTGCATCAGAAAATAGCTTCAAACCTAAATCAGATACATAAGGATAATAAAGTCCTTCATTTATGGTTCCTTTGAGATACTTGAGAATCCTTTTGGTAGCATCCATATGTGGTTTCCTTGGTGTATGCATAAATTGACTTAGCACACTCACACTGTAACATACATCTACTCTTGTCAATGTGGCATAGTTGAGACTACCCACTAGACTTTGATATGATGTGATGTCCTCTATGAGTTCACCTTCATGTGAGCTCAATTTGTGATTGACCTCCATTGGAGTACCTGCAATCTTACAATCTTGCATCTTGAATTTTGCCAACTTGTCCTTAATGTACTTTCTTTGAGTGAGAAACAAACCATGATCTTTGTAGACAACTTCCAAACCTAGGAAGTAGGTAAGTGAACCCAAATCACTTATCTTGAACTCTTCTCTCATCTGATCTTTGATCTTCTTCATACCATCTGCATCATTTCCTGTCAATATAATATCATCTACATATACACATAGGTAGATGACCTCAGAGTTACTCTTTTTGATAAAGAGTGAAGGATCTGCCTTGCTTGGTTGAAAGCCTTTGTCGTGCAAGAATGAAACAAGCCTGAAATTCCAAGCTCTTGGAGCTTGCTTGAGACCATACAATGCTTTGTCAAGTTTACACACATAATCAGGATAAACTTGATTCTCAAAACCAGGTGGTTGTGCCATATATACCTCTTCTGTTATCCAACCATTCAAGAATGCATTCTTTACATCTAGTTGAAGTATCTTCCAATTCTTGGAAGAGGCAATACTAAGCAAAACCCTAATAGTAGGCATCTTTGCCACAAGAGAGAAGGTCTCCTCATAATCAATTCCCTGAGTTTGTGCAAAGCCTTTTGCTACAAGCCTTGCCTTATACCTGTTAATTGAACCATCAGAATTCTTCTTGAGTTTATAGACCCATCTTGAGCCTATTACCTTCATGGATGAAGTCTTGGGCACCAAATCCCAAGTGTTGTTTTCCTCAAGTGCTTCAATCTCTTCCTTCATTGCATGCTTCCATTCTGTTTTTGCTTTGGCCTCTTCAAATGATGATGGCTCCTCTTGGTTTATGTCATGTGCTATGTAGATAGAATGTTTAGTTACTAATGAGGTGTCAAACCCATACCTTTCTGGTTTTTTCTTTTCCCTCATAGATCTTCTTAGGCCATGATGTGATGATTCTTCCTCATGTCCAAGTTCCTGCAATTTTGCTTTACCTTTAGACTTCCATGCTTTGATCTTTTCCATCTAAGATTCTTCATCATCCTCCGAGGTGTCTTGTTCTTCAATCTTTGGTTGTTCTCTACCAAGCTTTGGAAAATCTTCTTCAAGATCATATGGTAAATTGATCTTCCTGCATGAATCTTCATACCATGAATTGTTTTCATAAAAAACTACATCTCTGCTTACCAAGAATCCTTTGTTGGTAGGGTTGTATAACCTGTAGCCCTTTTGATTGTTGTCATATCCAATAAATACACACCTTTCTGCCTTTGGATCCATCTTGCCTCTAACTTGTGAAGGAACATGAGCAAAAGCAATACATCCAAAAATTTTACAATGATCTAAGCTTGGTATTCTTCCATTCCAAGCCTCATATGGAGTCATCCCATCAAGGGATTTTGAAGGCAACTTTTTAATCAAGTAAGTGGCTGTAGATACAACCTCAGCCCATAAGTAATTAGGTAAATGCTTTTCATTTAACATAGACCTTGCAGCTTCAACAATTGTCCTATTCCTCCTTTCTGCCACTCCATTTTTCTCAGGAGTGTACCTTGTAGTTACCTCTCTTTTGATTCCTCTTTCTTGAAGAAAAGAATCAAACTCATGGAAGAAGTATTCTCCCCCTCCATCTGACCTTAGCCTTTTTAGTGATTTACCTGTTTGATTCTCCACAAGATCCAAATATCTTTGGAAACATGAAAAAACTTCATCTTTGTGTTTCATAAAGAATAGGATAGTCCATCTGCTGCAATCATCAATAAAGGAGACATAATACCTTGATCCAGATATTGAAGCTTCCTTGCTAGGTCCCCATACATCTGTATGAACCAACTCCAAGAGATCTTCATGCATATAACCTTTCTTCATGAATGGTAACCTGTGAGACTTTCCAAATTGACATGCACTACACTTATAAATCATATGTTGTTTTGACAAGTCAGGGAGTCCAAGTACACTTTGGTCCCTACAAATTTGCTTTAATGACCTTTCACCAATATGTGCTAACCTTTTGTGCCATACTTCCAATTCTGTGAGTGTCTGACTACCATAATTAAAGAGAGCAATGTTTCTAGTGTCTTGTAATTCAAATGTGAACAATCTACCTGTCTTTTCACCTTTTGCAATTCTTCTCAATCCTTGACTTGGATCTTCAACAAATGCTCCTGCCTTTGTGAACCTGACTTGCAACCCTTTCTCTACTATCTGCCCAACACTTATCAAATTCTTTGTAATGGTAGGGACATATAGTACCTTACTGAGTAGGTTGATGTTTCCATCAGGTGCTTTGACGTTGCCTATTTTCTCCACATGATGTTTTGTATCATCTCCTGTTTGTACCTCATACTTATTCCTTGGATCTTCTAATCTGATAGGACTGCCACATTTCCTGCCACATGATTTGAACAACCTGAATCTATGTAGAAAATATGCTCATCAGATTTACCTTGTGGCATAGCCATGTTCATGATCAATAATGAATCCTCTTTGTTCGAGTCTTCTGTGTAGTTATTGTGGTCTCTCCTTCCTTTGTAGCCTCCTTGATAGTTTGAATGATTGTAGTTGTTGTAGTTTCCATGATAGTTGTTGAACCTTCCTCTTGAGTAGCCATAACTTCCTCTATTGTATCCTCTTCCTCTTTGATTCCTGGAATTCCTAAAGCAATTTTTAGTTGTATGATTAGTTAATCCACAAATAGAACATGGGTTGGAGTCTTGGGATCTCCCCCTGCCTTGTCTACCTCCTCTTCCTCTACCTCTGCCATGTCTTCCTCTACCTGCATAGTTAGCTTGATATGTACCTGCTTCATCATCCACTTTCTTTGCCTTTCCTTTGTTATCTTTGGACTTGCTTTTATCAGTGTATAAAGCTGAGGATTGATTACCTTTAGAGCTTTCTCCATATTTGATAAGCTTTGCCTCTTGGGTAAGTAGTTGTCCAATGAGTGTATTGAAATCAGGTACATGCATGTCCATGTACAAATCCATAGCTGTGGTGAATGCTTCCCACTTGTCATCTGCCTTCAAGCCATTGATGACATGCCTTACAATTTGCTCTTCATCTATTGCCTCTCCAATGCTTCCCAACTGATCCGCTATGTCCTTGAGCTTTGTGACAAAATCATTCACATTTTGTTTGGGAGCCTTCTTGAGAGTTGTGAAATCCATCCATAGTTGATGCTTCCTAGGTTTGGTACTTGAAGAAAAGAAAGCTTCAAGTGCATCCCACACTTCCTGAGATGTCTTACAACTTCTAATGTGAGGCAACAAAAGATCTGAGATAAAGTTGAGGAGATAAGACTTGCAAGTGCATTCTTGGAGCACCATGTGCTCAATCTTTCTTGCTCTTCTTGTGTTGGTTGACTTTTGTTCCTAAAACTTGGCATAACTTCATCTCCAGCCACATAACCATATAAACTTCTACCTTGGAGATAAGCTTCCATTCTTAATGACCAAGCTGAGTAGTTACCTCTATCCAATTTGTCAATTGATGAAGGAAATCCATCAGCCATGTTGTCCAACCTTGCTCTGATACCACTGTGAAGAGATGGATAGGTATGTGCTTGAAGATGAAGAGGTGTTGCAAAATCCTTGATCTGTACCATCTAAATGAACTCCAGGAGTATATGGTGGGCCCTTTTAGCTTGCCAATGGATGTATTAGACACCATATGTACCTTGGAAGATCACTCTCAAAAAGATAGATCAAAACAGATAAGTTGGAGTTAGCTCAGAGGTGAAAAACTTGCTATTTTGGTTCATACACCTGTCCACTGTTTTGCATAATTCTCTGAGCACAGCAGCAATTAGCTTAATTCCTCTTGAGGAAGTCTAGCTAACTTAAAGAGCTAACTTTCAAGAGTAATCGCATCAGAAATAATAAACCACACACTGAGAATGAGTTTTAACAAGTGATGACATCATCCCGATTTTCACGGGCTGCTACAGTTTGAGACCAGTGAGTAGAACAATGGAGATAACTCAAAATGTAGGAATCCAATGATTATGAAAATTTGTATTGTTATACTAGACAGTAAGTGGAATCCAACAAGATTTAAATCATTGAATGTGAATAAGTAACCACTGAGAAATGGCTCTCACAAGGTGAGTGAAAAAGTCGGGTACCTGACAGAGAAGTGAAGATGAACAGACACTGTTGACTTCAGCTGAACATAACTGAAGATTGCAACATCCAAATGACATGAAAATTTGTGAGCATATAGTAGACTTATAGAGCTAACTTTACCAAGTTAAATCACTGAAAATCATGCACCAAGCTCAGAGAAACCATCTCTGCAATATGACTGAGAAAACAGAGAGATATGGTAGTGAGTAGTACACTTCACAAGAACATGGAAATATGGACTCAAATAATCATGAAAATGAAAGTATATTGCTTGTACAATACAATGACTTACTGATACATATGTGTGCCTTGTAATCACACCTTGATATGGCATAAAGCTCAGCTCTTGGAAGTCTTCACATAGGTCTCTCTAACCAGGATTAAAACTGTCATCTATTTATAGTTGAGTTTGGGAGGCTAACTTCCCTCAATCACTCTCCAATCAATAAATGATTGATTTGATTCTCTACCTACCACAAATCACGAATTAGTGGCTCCTCTTTTCCTTTTTGATCAAGTGGAGTCAACCACTTAAGATTCTTTCACTTTTACATTAAGTAAACTCTTCAAAAGTTACAAGAGGTAGTTCACAAGTGAACTTTACATAGTCTTCATTTTAAAGCTTCTTTTATGAATTTGTGGGACTCAAGCCAATACTTAGGGTTGTCATAGACTTGCTCCAACACCCCCCCCCCCTCGATCTGAATAGAGGGTACCCATTGTACATGCTGACAGATTTTCAGCCAAAACCAAAAACTATTTGAAGCACATGAATACTTCGGACTTTTCCTTCAATGGATATACCCATGCATGCCTGGAAAAATTATCGATGAAAGCCACGAAGTAAAGATAATTCCCAAAAGAAGGTGTCTGCATAAGACCAAGACATTAGTATGTACAAGCTACAATTTCTGAGTAGCCCGAACTTAACCATCTTTTGGAAAGGATGAATGTTGCTGTTTGCCCAAAATACAGCCTTCACAA
This sequence comes from Ceratopteris richardii, assembly GCA_020310875.1. NCBI lineage: Eukaryota > Viridiplantae > Streptophyta > Polypodiopsida > Polypodiales > Pteridaceae > Ceratopteris > Ceratopteris richardii. The sequence continues at coordinate 58,627,524 of CM035412.1, read as the reverse complement.
ACATGTTTTCCAAGTGCCTCAAGTTTGGGCAAAGAGGACACCATTTCAGATTTTTGCAGGTGTAGAAAACTAGCAAAATTCAGATGACCAAAGCGTGCATGCCAAAGCTTTGCATCTGACATAGTCTGAGAATCATTTACTGCACATGCCAAATCATTTACAGATCTTTCATAGTCTATGAGCTTATACAGCCCACGACATAAAATGCCGGAAGTAATAATCACATTGGCATTTGACAGATCATGAACTGTACATCTCTCATCGACAAATTTCACAACCAAGCCAATCTTAGCTAATGCAAAAACTAATAACAATATCCATAGAATCACCTTCATTCATGTGCTCACTCTCCAACTATTTTCGGAGGTAAGCAACACGAGCCTCATTCCTAGCTTGGTACAATGTGGTAAGTGCATCCCAAGCATCCTTAGCTATTTTGCAAGTCTAGCGAATATGAGGAATAATGGCACGTTTGATAGACAAAGCTATCAATGCATGTGTTGGGCATCTCTGCCATCCCAATGAATCTGCTCTATAGTAGGTGTAGTAGAAACTACAACACGAACAGGAATATGCAGAATACCATCATCTTCGACACCTTCTACATCAGCTTTAGTACCTGCAATTGTAACAATTGCAGGTGTGATAGGATGTTTTTCAACACCCTGCACAATGTTCCACAGTCCTTTTGCAACCAACACATGTTGCATCATATAAGCCCATAACGGGTAGTTGGTACCATCCAACTTATCCTCAACAACCAACATACGAAATACATCACTGCTTTCATCCATGGCCGGTGACTAAAATACCTTGATGCAAAAAATTGACTGTATCTCAAAACGTTGACCAGAACTGCCCAGATGAATTTCGCTAGACCTATAGTAGACTTCGAGACGCTTATACTGGCAAATAGAAACTGGTATATACCTTTGGCACAAAAAGATGAAATAACTTGCACAAGCACTACGATAATGCATTCGGAGGCCAAAACGAGCTCAGATCACGATTTCGGCACCACAGAGTGAAGCCATTTTGATCTCTAAAACACCTTGAGTATGCTCACCAAATTTCATGCGAATCTGAGAGTGCAAACGGAGGAGTGTCGATGGCACCCTAGATGAAGCGACGACATGCTCTAATACCAATTGTTGGAGTTAGACGTCTGCGGAAGCACGCAAACAACACAAGGAAGAAGAAGAAGCTTGGAGCACAACACACAATACTGAATGTATTACTAGAGAATGTACAAAGATAAGTAGCCCATTAGGGCAATAGGTGTATATACAAGCCGGGGGAAAAAAACCTCCTAAAGAGGGAAAAAAGTGCCCCGGCGGTCCTAGAGTGTTCACACACATCACTACCTAAATATATCAACACATACACACATAGACAAATACATTTCACTGTTATCATCATATTTCATGCATTGTTGTCAATGCACTAATGCATATACGAGACAAAAAAAGGCACACATATGAAGAACAAATGGCTTGGGACCATGCCAAGCCTCATATGGAGTGATAGATTGCAATGCTTTGGTGGAGCACCTAATAAAAGCCTCAATTTAGAGGCTATGTGGTAAAGTCTAACTTTTGACCATACACCTCCCCACTCCCTGAGAGACCTATTCTTTCTTTTTGCAACTCATTTTTTTTTAGGTGTATATGACATTGTACATTGCTTTTTTATCCCACACCCAACCATAAATACATTAAAATCAGAAGGCATGTACTCTCCCTTGGATTAAAATGGAGGATGGCCAATTTACATGCTCACACATTTTCAACCATAACCAGAAACTATTTGAAGCACATAAAAACTTTGGACTTTGCTTTTAATGGACACACCCATGTATGCCTAGAAAAACCATCAATAAAAGTCACGAAGCAAAGGTAGTTCCCAAAAGTAGGTGTCTACATAGGACCACAAAAGTCACTATGAACAAGCTACAATCTATGAGCAGCTCAAATTGAACCATATTTAAGGAAGTAAGAATGTTGAATTTTGGCCTAAATATAGTCTTCAAAGACATGTTTACAAGGTGTCTCAAGTTGGGGTAGAGAGGACACCATTTTAGATTTTTGTAAGCATAGCAAATTAACATAGTTTAGATAACCAAAGCATGCATGCCAAAGCTTTGCATCTAAGATAGCCTGAGAATCTTGAAGTACACATGTTGAATCAATCACACATTTTTCATAGTCTATGATGTTGGAGATGGTGGATAGTCACAAGGGATGAAGTGGTGTAGTTGGATCCTACTTAACACCTACTAAGAATGATGGTTGGAGAGTGTAGTGGGCCTCTTTAGTTAGGAAATGAGCATAAATGACCATATATGTTGCTTGGAAGATGTTGCAACATTCAATGGATTAAAACAGATATGTTGAAGTTGATGCAAGAACAAAAAACTTGTTATTTTTGTTCTTACACATGTTCAGCATTGTGAACAATTCTCTGAGCATAGAAGCAATTGGCTTAATTCCTTTTGGGGAACTCTGTTTAACTTAATAAGCTATAAATCATGAGTAATTTCATAAAAAATGATGGACTACATGCAGAGAAAGAAGTTTAGCAAGTCATAGCTCCATCCCGACATTCACCTGCTGCTACAGTTATCAAACCAGTGAGCAAAGATACATTAATATCTCATGATCCCGAGATGTATCGCTAATGAAGCTTTGTAGGAGTGTAATAGATAGTATGCTCAAACTAACATGCTTTGAATCATGGCAAAGGAGCAACTACACACTCAGAACAAGCTCTGAGAAGATCACTATTCTGATGGAGTTATAATAGAGAAGTGGAATGAGAATGTAATGATCCTATATGTATTAAAACGTGTAAACTAGAATGTCATTGGCAATCATACATTGTTCAATGTGTGAGAGCTGAATGAGATATGATATGAGCTCTCACTTCACAATGATTGTCTTCCAAAAATGATCTCCCAAGGTCGAGATACACACGAGTCTTTTTTATCCTCCTCTTATAGTCATGCTTGGAGCCAAAGTTTGAATTCAAATTCAAACTTCTACCTACAAGGTGAAACCAAAAGTATAGGAAAGACTCTCTCATGACTCAACAACCAAGGTATTCATGATTTTAGAGCTTCCTAACTCCATGTGGGTGTAGTCCACTTTTACAAGGATAAATATGAAGGATTTTTACAAGAGACTAATCAAATGAAGTCTTGCATAGGTTATGCAAATAAATCAAGCATAAGTGACTTAACCAAGTATATGGGCTTGGGTTTAATTACAGAAATAGCTCCCTCTCAAGCCAAACATGCTTGGTCATTGCTCCTTGATTTCTTGCAAACCAATCATCAATTTGAACTTGTTCATCTTTGTCCCATCCAATAACTTGGTGAGTAGAGTTGAAACATAAGATAGTTGAATATCCTTGCTAAGAAATTTCTCCCTTACATAATGATAGTACACTTCAATGTGCTTAGTCCTTGCATTGTATGCAGGATTAGTAGCCAAATGAAGTGAGCTAGTGTTATCTCCAAAGATTATTGGAGTGTAGGAATGTATCTACAAATCTGCATATGGTTGCATAAGCCACATAGCTTCTTGAGTTGCATTAGCCAAATCTCTATATTCTGCTTCAGTGGAAGATAAGGACACAATTGGTTGTTTCTTAGATGACCATGATATAAGCTTTCGACGAGCAAAGGATAGGTACCGTGAAGTGCTTCTCCTATCATCCTTGGAGCCAAATCTGCATTAGAATACATCTTTATATCTATGTCAAAGGTGAAGGGATAGAACAACCCATCATTCATTGTACCCGTTAGATACTTAAGTACCCTCTTTGCAGCTTCCATAGCAAGCTTCCTTCGTGCATGCATAAAGTGACTCAATGTACTCACTCCATAGGCAATGTCTACTCTTGTTAAAGTAGCATAGTTTAAACTTCCCACAAGTTGTTGATAACCTGTAACATCATCCACCTTCATGTGAACTTAGTTTATGGTTGATTTCCATAGGAGTGCCTGCAATTTTAGTGTTCCCATCTTAAATTTTACCAACATATCATATATGTACTTCCTTTGAGTGATAAATATACTAGAATCTGTATACACAAGCTCTAAGCAAAGAAAGTAGGTTAATAAACCAAGATCAATGATTTTAAATTCCTTCATTAATTGAGCCTTGACCTGCTTGATGCCATTAGCATCATTCCTTGTAATAATGATGTCATCTACATAGAAACATAAGTAGATAACTTTTGATTTGTTCTTCGGAACAAATAAAGAAGAATCTGCCTTTCTTGCCACAAAGCCTTGGTCCTGCAAATAAGTAACTAGCCTATGGTTCCAAGCTCTAGGAGCTTTCTTGAGACCATAGAGGGCCTTCCTTATCTTGCATACACAACCAGTTTTATATTCATGTTTAAAACCTGGTGGTTGTGCCATATACACTTCTGCTCATATCCATCCATTTAAGAATGGATTCTTGACATCTAACTGATATAAATTCCAATTTCTAGAAGCAAAAACACTTACCAAAACCCTAATTGTTGGCATCTTTGCGATAGGTGAAAATGTTTCTTCATAGTCCACTCCATGAGTTTGGGCAAATCCTTTTGCCACTAATCTTGCCTTGTACCTGTTTATAGAGCCATCTGAGTTCTTTTGGTCTTGTATATCCACCTGGATCCAATTACCTTCATGCTTGGATTCTTGGGAACTAGATCCCAAGTATGATTTTCCTATAGTGCTTCCACTTCTTGTTGCATAGCTTCTCTCCATTCTTTCCTCTTCCTAGCCTCTTCAAGTGAAGAAGGCTCTTCTATCATCTAGTCTTCAGTGATATACACAAAGTGCTTGATGACTAAAGATGTATCGCCATTAAAATTAAAAAAATAATTAAATTATATATATATAATAAAAATAAAAAAAAAAACGTGTTTCCTTTTCTTTCTTTTTTTTTTTTGAACGCCCAGATGAAAAATAAATAAATAAAGTAAGTAAAAACAAAATAAATAAAAGAAATAAAATAAAAATAAAAAGAAAAATATTAAAATAATAATAAAAAAACGAAAAAAATAAACAATAATAAAAAAAGAAAAAAAATAAAATGGTGGGGGGAGGGGGGGGTTGTCAGAACGGGGGGGGGGGGCCAGGGGGGGTGCGGGTTTTTTTTTTTTTTTTTTTTTGCAGAAAGAGAAAACGCCCCCTATGGGGCCTCTCTTTTTTTTTTTTAATTGTCCCAAAAATCAAAGAAAATACATAAAAAATCCAAAAAAATTGCAAAAAAATTCAAAAAATTTTCAAAAAAATTCTCAACAATTTTGCTACAGGCCTAAGCTAGAATTTTGCAATCAAACCTACTGGGAGCTTCCTTTATTCCTCAAATTTGGCAAGAAAATGACATCGGAAAGGGATAAAAATGCCAAAAAAAAAAGCTAAAAATGCTAGAAAAATTTCCAAAAATACCCAAAAGTTTTACTTTTGGAGAGCTTATGGAATGCCTTCTAGGTTTTCTAAAAACCCCAGTATCAAGAATGAAAATGATAAAGAAAACTACTAAAACTGAGCAAATTTTGATGAGAAAGCTATGTACAACCTGGACAGATTTTGCAGTTCCAGGTGATCCATACTTCTTCAAGTGTGTTGATGATAGGCCTTGAGCCTTGATATGTTGACGAGTGGCAAGGCCTCTCCTTTCAGCGTCTCTGACTCCACAACACCCCAATTCAGCATTGTTTTGACTCTATAAGGTCCTTCCCAATGTGGAAGCCATTTTCCTCTCAGTTGTGTATGAAGATGAGGTCTATGGAGAAGAACTAACATGCCTGCTTCAATGTTGTTGTTCCACAGATGTCAATCGTGTGCCTCCTTCCTCTTCATCTGAGTCTCTATCAATTGTTTCGTTGCTAGTAGACGAATCTCCTCTACTTTATGTAGTGCTCCGAGCCTCTGAGAGACCTCACAATCCTTCTTGCCCTGCATGAATGCAATCTTAGGTGAACCATGTAAAAATTCAAAGGGCTCAATGGGCAATATGCCATAAACTAGTTGGAATGGAGAATATCCTGTGGCCTCTTTGTAGGCTAACCTGTATGCCCACAGTGTACCTTGATAAGCAATGCCCCATGAAGTGGGCTGCAACATACACTCCTTTCTTAACATTGAGATTAAAACCTTATTTGTCGACTCAACATGTCCATTGGCTCTTGGATAGTAAGCACAAGAGGTCCTATGTAGAATTCTATACCTGTTGAAAATTTTCTGCAGGACCTTATTGACAAAATGTGTACCTTGATCTGTACAAATTTCAAGTGGGCATCCAAACCTGCAAATGATGCTACTAAAAATGAAATCGGCAACAGTTTGTGCAGTGCAATCGAGGGAGGCAATAGCTTCAGCCCACTTTGTAGCATAATCTGTAGCTATCAAGAGATATTTTTCTCTTTTTGGAATTGCGGGAGGGTAGATGGGCCCTACAAAATCTAGCCCCCACTTCTCAAATGGTTGCCAGGAAGTGGAAACAACCAAGGGGTTATGCCTCTGCTTTGTTGGCTTAGGTCCACACCTCTGGCAAATATCACATGCCTTTCCCCATTCATCTGCATCCCTAAATAGTGTAGGCCACCATAGACCAGCATCCAGTATCCTCTAACTCATAATATGCCCTGGAAGGTGCCCACCACCTGTTCCTTCATGTGCAGAGTGAAGGACTTCCCTCACTTCTTCTTCGTCCAAACACTTCCTGAACCTGTCATCCTTGCCCTGTCTATACAATTTATCTTCAATGAAGGTATATGGTCTACTCTTGATTAGCAGTCTCTTCTTTTGTACAACACTAGCCTTTTCTGGATACAACCCAGTTTTAATGAAATTTTTGATGTCATAATACCAACCTTGAGCTTGTACAGCAAACAGATGAGCATCTGGAAAGTCATCATTGATTCCACTAGTTTGATTCATCATATTGATTCTGGATAAGTGATCCGCCATAACATTTTCTTTACCTAGTTTATGGACTACAGAAAAATCAAACTCTTGGAACAACAATAACCACCTCCATATTCTACCAGTGGCTTGTGGTTTATTGAGTAGGTATTTTAGTGGTTGGTGATCTATTATAATAATAAATTTTACTCCCAGTAAGTAATGATGGAATTTTTGGACAGCAAAGACCATTGCTAAGGCTTCCCTTTCTGTAGTACTATAATTCCTTTCAGCCTTGGTCAAGATTCTACTGGCATATTGAATTGGTCTGTCCACTTTAAATTCTTCACTGGGTTGGGTCAAAACTGCCCCCACTGCATAGGCACTGGCATCTACATGTATATGAAAGATTTTTGACCACTCAGGTGTGACCAAAATAGGAGCAGACACTGACCTTGACCGTAATGTTTGATATGCTTTTTCCTCCTCTTCTTCCCATTTAAAAGGTACTTCCTTACCTGTAAGTCTAGCCAGAGGTCTAGCTATCTCTGCATACATTTTTATAAACCTTCTATGGTATCCAATATGCCCCAAGAAACTCTGAATCTCTTTAGGGGATTTACGTTTAGGCAACTTTAATATAGAAATGATTTTGTCGGGATCTGGGGCCATACCTTTAGCCGACACCACATGTCCTAAGAGAGTTCCTTCTCTCACAAGGAAATGACATTTGTTTGGATTGAGCTTTAACTTAGTCTCCCTGCATCTTTTGAAAACATTCTGTAGCTGCCTCAAGTGGTGGTCCAAACAATCTAGAGGAGTTTCTTTGTGAGATCCTGAAAACGAAGAGAAGTCATCCATGAAGATTCTAAGTGATTCCAGCAATAGGGGGCCAAAAATGAGATTGACTGTTCTGTTAAAGGTGGTTGGAGCATTTCTGAGCCCAAATGGCATTTTTACATACACATATGTTCCCCAAGGTGTGATAAAAGCAGTCTTGTCACGATCCTCTGGATGTATTGATATTTGGTTATAGCCACTGAATCCATCCATAAAGCTATATAATGCATGCCCAGCCACTTCTTCAATGACCTGTTCTGCAAAAGGCATTGGGAAACCATCTGGAATGGTCACCTTGTTGAGTGCTCTAAAGTCAACACAAAGTCTGATTTTATTAGTATTCTTCTTTGGTACTATAACCATAGGTGAGAGCCACTCTGAGTGTTCAACAGGAATGATGATTCCTGCATCCTCCATCTTTTGGATTTCCACATAGACAGCTTTAGCATATTTTGGATTAAGTCTATAACTCTTTCCTCTTATGGGTTTGGCTCCATCAACCAGAGGGATTCTATGCTCTCCATAAGTTGCACGCACTCCTTCTAAGTCTTTATAATGCCAGGCAAAAACATCTACATACTGGGTCAAGAATGATTTTACCTTTTCAAGGAGCCTTGAGTGGCTCCACAACCAAGTGGCCACCAAAACTGGCCGATTATTGTCTTGAGTGCCTAATTGTATTTCTTGGACATGATTTCTCTCTACCATATTATCTTCGTTGTGCATCTGCTTCCTTTTCTTCTTCTACTAGCTTTTCGTACATTGCTTCATAAGCAGGTGTATTTTGGACTTCAATGTGTTCCTCCTTGTCTTGCATCCATCCTGTAGGGATTTCTTGAATTGGGAAAGACCATTCTTCACTAGAATTTTTTACCTTGCCTTTAGCTTTAGAAACTTCTTTATCTGTGGTTGTCATATCCTCCTCCAAGTTGTATTTGAGGGGTGTCTTCCTGCCCCTTCTGTGGTCTGTGATGGGCTCTCCCAATCCATCAACCTGGACTTTTTCCTTACCTTCATCATAACCTTCAGTCGTGCAAGAATTATTAAGAAAAATTCCAAAACAAGAGGAAGAGTTGCCTGCTTGGAGCCAATTTAGAATATCCTCTTCTTCCTCGAAATCTATTTGGGGTTGATCCTCCGATTCTGTTTCCATGCAAATGCCAACTATTTGCATCATGCTAGTGTTTCCTTGATTATCTGGGCCCTCTTCTAAATGAATCTGTGTCAGCTCTTGCCCTTTCTTTTGTACCCACATAGTGTCCTTGCCCCAATCATGAATGACACTTGCATGCCTCAGCCATGGTCGTCCAATTAAGAGAGGAAATCCTCCTTCAACCTGGGGCAATCTAAAACCACAAAATCCAGAATGAATAGATTACCTTGTACTTCAAGTGGAACTTTTGGGATCACTCCCAAGGGCCTTACTTTGCTCTGATCTGCCAAAGTAACAGTGAAATTTGCAGGCCTTGAAGGATGGAGTCCAATCTTTTTCATTGTGTGTTCAGGCATCAAGTTAATGCCAAAACCACCATCCACAATAACTCCTTGAAATTCATGACCTTTGATAGATACTGTCAGCCGAGGACTTTTATAATCTGTAAGGGGTGCTTCCCCTACAAATTTTCCTTTATGTAAAACAGTAGCCTTTGCCACCAAACTTGTAGTGGAAGCCTCATCAATTATCTGCAATAACTCTGATCTGAATTTCCCATCCATCTTTATTAATTCAAAAATACTAACCTCCTTCTTCATGGACTTGAGTAGTTTTGAAGCCTCTGATTCCTTGAGAGCTTGGACTCCAGTTGACTTATCAAGCTCCTCATGAGCCCTATTGAAGGCATGCCCAATGGCATCACTGGTGCATATGAGATCTCCTTTTTGACTTGTATCTGCACCTGTGGTGACTTTATCTTCAGATATTTCTCTATTTTGATTCCCTTCCTTAATCTTTGATTCTTGTCCTATGTCTACTTGAGCCTTCCCCTTGCTTCTTGTCTGCACAGTCAAAGATTCTATTTCTTCTAATTGCACCACCCTGGTAGATGGAGATGGTTCATTGATTGGATCACACACTTCTTCCTTGTGCACAGAAATCATTTGAATGTGGGGCCCGGAGGAAGAGGCTTGATTCTTAGGACAACAATTTGTATAATGGTATCTTGCATCAGGGCAGTTCCTGCAGGGAGGGGCATTTTCTGGTAGGGTGCACCTACTTTGATAATGCCCACATTCTCCACATCTGAAACAGATGATTGGCCTCCTAGGCCCGTTTCCAAAGTTATTCCTTTGTCTAGGATTATAGTTGTTACCTTGATTTGGTGCAGCAGCCATCACATTTGCTGATGTTGGGGGTCCTCCTTGTGTCCAGTATGTCGTTGCCGGCATTCCTCTTGATTGGCATTCATGGGCCTCATGGCCAACCTTCCTGCATAATTGACAAGTCACACTTAACAGAGGACATTCACTTACTATGTGACCTTGCTTGCTGCACATGGAACACCAAAGTCCACTCTTGATGCCACCTCCTTTGAGCTCCTGCAACTCCTGTCGCAGCTGAGCCAATTCTTCTGCCTGGGCCTCCTCCTCCTTTTGGAGCTTTAGTACTTCAATTTCCCTTCTCAACTGAGCAACAACATTCTCTTCCTCTTTGTAGGGCTTATTTCTTTTTAAGCCTTCCACCTCTTTCCTTAGCTGTATCACTGGATCCTCCATTTCTGCACCATATGTTGGTTGGAAAGAGGTTGCTCCATACTGGTACCTTATCTGCTCCAAGCGTGTGGCTGTGCTGATGAACTCCTCTATGGAGGCTGTAGGTAGCACTAATTCCTTTATTTCGAGTCACAAACTCTGGGAACTTTTCTCCTAGACCTAATCTTAAATTTTCTAGCTCTTCTATGATAATCTCCGCAGTGTTGCCATGCTGGAACTGATTTTTAAAAGCATCTTTCATCACATCCCAAGTGGTAAAATGGTTTTCAGCAAACTGACTGAACCACTTATAAGCTAATCCCTCTAATGTGGCAGGGAAGAGAATAAAAAAAGCATCCTCTCTACCCATTAGGCCTCTAGTCTTACATAGTGCCAAAAACCTCCTAATGTGTTCATCTGGATCCTCCTGAGCTAGGCCTTTGAAAGAAGGAAATTGTATATTTAATCTAGAGAGCAAAGTTTCCAAGTCTACCTGACCCGCCATGCTCTTGACTGATGATGTGGAAGATAGTGGACTGGGGGACCTTCTAACAACCTTCCTCCTTGTCTGCTTGCAGGTGACCCTCAATACTTGGGACCGGGTTGCGGTCATGAGCAGCTCATAGCCCACTGAATGTAAGACACTTGATAAGAATATATTTACCTTTGTTTGATGAAGTAGCACTGTGGTTCTGTCGACACTTGATCTCTTCTATGCTTGGCACTTGGTTTCTCCTAAGCTCAAATCTCCTTGGAAGTCCCACCGTGCGTGCCAAATTTTGTTGGTGGATTCTTAGACAAGAAGGAGTTTGAGGGTTTGTAGGAGAAAAGGGGAAGAAACAAGAAGAGAAAATACACCTGGAAGCTTCTGCCGATTGATTACAGTAAGACAATTACAAGGTTTGAAGTACAAGACAAGCCAATACCTCTGTGCACAATCCCACAGAGTGCCCAATTACAAAATACCAAATATCCCAAAGTCTTCTTGCCGCCGGCCTCCTCTGCACCAGACCTCCACCTGCTTCAAGCTTATCCTTGTGCACACCTTGCACCAAGCTTCCACAAAGGGGGAGGAGTGAATACCTTATGTCGGCATGCGCCCACTGCAATGGGACCTTGAGATACTTGGGGGACTAGCTTAGCACTCTCTGCACAATCCCTTAGGCACCCCCTATGCACTCCTTCACTTCCACTTCTCTGCGTCGTCGTACTGGTGACTCTTGCACTTCTTCCTCTTGCTCCCTTAGACTATGCTCTCTTGCTTACTCTCAGATTGGTCCAAGAATGGCCCTTGCCTTGATGTGAGTGTGCCGATCACGTACGCTCCTAACTGCAATGGGATCTTGGTGCTCACTTTGATGTCCCAAGATTGTCTTCACAAGTGGCAGCCAGCGACTCACTGTTTTGTCCTGTAGTGACTTTAGTCTAAAACCAAAAATTTTAATGGGGGGCCATACTTTCACATGTGCGTACGCTTGCCGCTTCACATACCTCCACATATTCCTTTTAAGTCTTCACAGAGGGGGTTCACCTGAACCTTCCAAAACACTTTAAAACACACTTTCAACCTTAGGGAAATTAGAGAAAATACCTCTGCCACCTGCAACCCACTTTCTCCAATTTACCCTTTGTGGACAATTCATTGTGCACTACCTGTGCACTTTGACACCTGCACTTACGCACTTTGACTTTGCACCTGTTGACTTTGAACTTGACCTTGTTGACTTTGACCAATTGACCAGTTGACTTTGACTATAGTTGACTTTGACCAACATGACTTTTATGGGCTCAACAATGCCTCTATCCTGTAGAAATGAATCAAATTCATTTGAAAAGTACTCACCATCTCCATCAAATCTGATCCTCTTCAAGCTCCTTCTTGTTTGATTTTCAACTAGTGCCAAGTACTTATTGAAACATGTAAATACCTCATCCTTACGCTTCATGAAATAAAGGATTGTCTATCTACTCTAATCATCAATAAATGAAACATAGTACCTTGAGCTTGTGATGGATGGATCTTTGCTAGGACCCCACACATCATTACGTACAAGCTCCAAATAGTCTTCATAAATGTATCCTCTTCTGTTGAATGGTTACCTATGAGCTTTCTCAAATTCGCATGCTCCACATTTGTATATCATATGTTCCTTGGTCACATTGGGAATGCCAAGCACACTTTGATCCCTGCATATTTTCTTCAATGTTCTTTCTCCTATGTGTCCTAACCTTTTGTGCCATATTTCTAACTCAAATAAGGTTTGATCTCTATAACTCAATAGTGCTATGTTCCTTGTGTCTTCAATTTCAAATGTGAATAATCTACCAGACTTCTCACCCTGGCAATCCTTTTGAAGCCTTGTTGAGGGTCTTCCATATATGCTCCATGCTTAGTGAATCTGACCTATAAACCTTTCTCAACAATCTACCCAACACTAATTAGGTTTTTTCTTATAGTTTTGACATTTCCAATTTCCTTGACTGAAAATGGAGGACTCCAAGTGTTTAAAGGATGTGGAAGGACCCTCTCTTCCTGTAAATTTGGATTCCCCTCATGAAACCATAAGCAGGGATGATCCACACTCATATGATCAAGAAGGAGATGATCAAGAAATACCAGGTATCATTGATGTGGAGAATAATGTCAAATCGATGGTCAATCATGACAATGCATCACCCATTTGTACTCCTAGAGATTCAATGTGTAATACGGACAAAAGTATCGATGAATCTCTAGATCAATCTCCAACCACACTACCCATTGAACCCTTGCATAAGTCTGATGCATGTATAGAAGATCAACCTTCGTTGCATTCCCCATGTAAAGATGAGTTTTCTCAAAAAACTCACATAGAAGGCCCCAAAGACCCTTACATCAAGAAACAGAAATCACAATCTCTTGGTAATCTCAAGCAAATTTGGGTGGCCAAGAAATTACTTAGAGCCCAACCAAATCGCACTATGATATGGGTACCAAAGAAAGCCCTTGTACAAAATCAGCCCCCTCACACTAGACTTCAAAATGTATGGTCGAGGCCTATCATGACTTATCTTCAAGAAAGACCACTTCCAATCAAAGGACCCAAAGCAATCAAGCCTAAACTTAGAGAGAATCCAGGGAGGGACTTCAAGGCAACAACCTGTACAACAAAGACACCAAGGCAAGGTAAGAGACTGCATCAAGCACAACGCTCCAAAAAAGATCAAAGAACACCTTCTACAAGGATATGGGTATGGAAACCAAAAGCATCGATAGGCCCCATAGAACCACAATGCCAACCACGCAGGATCAAAGCCTCAAGAAAGTATCCAAACATGGAGCCACCAAAGGAGATCACTAAACAAGCGAAGACCAATCTCAAATGGATCCCTATAAGGAGGAAGTATCAATTGTCATTTGAGGATCCAATGGATACTTCTAACAAAGGCTGCCATAGCATGTGCAAATAACATCGAAAGCCTCGACGAGCGACAACCATGTGTTCCTTCCACAACCCTGTCTTATGCACCATTCAGGTCATGCATTTCCAAAGTATGCATTATTATAGGGCCACATTACATGGCCGTGCATAGACACATTTGAGAATCCCATGCACAAGAGCATAGTGACATATGTCAAACATTTCTATTGATACTAACTTTTGTGTTCTTGTTTTGTGATATCCTTTTCCTCAAAAAAAAAAAAAAAACAACAAAAAAAAAGAGAAGAGAGAAAGAAAAGCGGGAGAGAGCTTGTTCCCAGGTTTGGCTTATGAAACATGAATGAGTCATGCTTAGTTGAAGGTGGAACTGTTGATTACTAGGCATTTATCAATTTGGATAGAAGTGTGTCTCGGCCAGCAGTAATTATTATTGCTGCCTTATCTGGTAGATGACAAGCATTTGGCATGAACATGGCATCTACAACTATGATTTTCTCTTACCATGGTAGGAATGAAGAGCTTGAAGGTCCGCAACTTGAGTGATGCTTAACTACTTCATGTACCAGACCATCCAAGGAGATATCTACACAAGGTAGTTCTGGAGGAGAAGACTCCTGCATATGGTGAGCTAAAGAGAATATGTGACACTCAGCTTGGTGTAGTTACCCGATGTTGCTTGCCAAGGAATATAAAGCAATTCAATTCTCAGTATTTGACAAATGTTGCTTTGAAAAGAGGAGAGAGGATCCACCACTCAAAAGATCTCATCAGTGGACAATCAACATGGACATTCATCAACAATGTTCCATCCCAAAGGCCGAGTGTACAACACGAAGAGACAAACATCCATCAACCTTCTCCATGGTAAGTATCTTTACTCTGGAAACACCATAACCATGATAGTTTAGGAAACCTCTTCGTCAGCATACCCTTGAGCACTTAGCTCAAGACCCGCAACTTTTGCACCATGCTTCTTCCAATGCATTTTCCAAGTAAGCATGCGTAGGGCTACATTACAAGGCCGTGCACAAGGCACATACTTTTTTCAACCCAGGCACGAACACACTTACCCATCATTCATTATGGGTTATGAGTAGTTGGCATGACTGCTCTCAACATCATCTTTAAAAGAGCTAGCGGACATCATGGGAACAACATCCATATCTTGGAAGCAAATTGAAGCCAGTAGTTGCTCCAAATCACTCTTGACAACCTCTTCTGAGCAACTTGCAGTTTTGAAAGCTCACAACGACACATTCTTGCTGGAATCCAAGGAACCAGCTCATACAACGGATGGACACCACCTCTCAAAGCACTACACAGAACAGCCCTTCCAACAAGGGTCTGTCAGGGACGACAGACTCGAGAGGGGGGGGAGTGTTGAAGCTCAACGTCAAGGACAAAGCATGGAAGCACATCAAAAGGTGGACACACGAAGAAAGGGAGCAAGTAGGGAGCTCCAAGAAGTGTATGTCAAATTTTCAGAAGAATCCCCTACAAAAATAGTGATTTTCATCACTAGAAACCATTGTAAATACCATTATCTATTTTTAGTAACTCCATTTTGTCAAGCCGAGGAGTCCTCGAGCTTGAGGAGTATTAGAAGTACCATCGTACCAATTTTCATAATTTTTAGACTTCGTTTGAGCCCTCAAATAAGCCCTGGAACCTAATTTTTAACTAGGCCGGACACTAGGTCTGGACAGGGCCAAAACTAGTCAAAAAACTATAAAAAGAGCTAGAGAGCTCATTTTTGGGGTTAGCTTGTTAGAGAATAGAACTTTTGTAAGAGAACTCTTTTGCAATCTAAGCTTTCCATTGTTCCTCTCTTTGATCTTACTTGTGTGCGTGTGTGTGTATGTGTGTGCATGCTTGTGTGCTCTCACTCACGCACTTGTGCCTTCACTTGCTCGTGGTCTTCATACCGGTCCTCACGTCTCCGCGGATTGACAAGTAAAGGAGGTGGTGCTTACGCTTGAGCTACACCACTATTGGAGGAGATGGTGGATAGTCACAAGAGATGAAGTGGTGTAGCTAGAAATTGCTTCACACCTACTACGAATGATGGCTAGAGAGTGTAGTGGGCCTCTTTATCTAGCTAATAAGAACAAATAACCATATATGTTGCTTTGAAGATGATCCAACAATCAATGGATCAAAACAGATATGTTGAAGTTGATTCAAGAACAAAAAACTTGTTATTTTTGTTATTACACATGTTTAGTGTTGTGAACAATTCTCTAAGCATAGAACCAATTGGCTTAATGGAACTCTAATTAACTTAATAAGCTATCAATCATGAGTAATGTCATAAAAAATGATGGACTACATGCAGAGAAAGAAGTTTAGCAAGTCATAGCTCCATCCCGACATTCACGAGCTGCTACAGTTATCAGATCAGTGAGAAAAGATACATTAATATCTCACGATTCCGAGAAGTATTGCTAATGAAACTTTGTAGGAGTGTAATAGAAATTATGCTTAATCTAAAATGCTTTAAAGCATGGCAAATGAGCTACTACACACTAAGAACAAGATCTGAGAAGATCACTATTCTGATGGAGTTATAATAGAGAAGTGGAATGAGAATGTCATGATCATATATGTATTAAAACATGTAAAATACAATGTCATTGGCAATCATACATTGCTCAATGTGTGAGAGATGAATGCTCTATGATGTGAGCTCTCACTTCACAATGACTGTCTTCCAAAAATGATCTCCCAAGGTTGAGATACACGCGAGTCTTTTTTATCCTCTTCTTATAGTCATGCTTCGAGCCAAATTTTGAATTCAAATTCAACTTCTGCCTACAAGGTGAATCCTAAAGTATAGGAAAGATTCTCGCATGATGCAAAAACCAAGGGATTTGTGATTTTAGAGCTTCCTAACTCCACATGGGTGTAATCCCCTTTTACAAGGATAAATATGAAGGATTTTTACAAGAGACTAATCATATGAAGTCTTGCATAGGTTATGCCAATAAATGAAGCATAAGATAATTAACCATGTGCACTTGGGTTTAATTGCACCAACAGCTCCCCCTCAAGCCAAACATGCTTGATCTTCATTGCTCCTTGATTTCATGCAAACCAATCATCAATTTGAACGTGTTCATCTTTGTCCCATCCAATGACTTGGTGAGTATATATGCACATTGTAAATGAGTTGAAACATAAGAGAGTTGAATCTCCTTGCTAAGCAATTTCTCCCTTACAGAATGATAGTGCACTTCAATGTGCTTAGTCCTTGCATGGTATACAGGATTAGCAACCAAATGAAGTGAGCTAGTGTTATCTCCAAAGATTATTTGAGTGTCGGAATGTATCTCCGAATTGGCATATAGTTGCTTAAGCCACATAGCTTCTTGAGTTGCATTAGTCAAACCTCTATATTCTGCTTCTGTGGAAGATAAGGGCACAGTTGGTTACTTCGTAGATGACCGAGATATAAGCTTTGGACCTGCAAAGAATAGGTACCCTGAAGTGCTCCTCCTATCATCCTTGGAGCCATCCCAATCTGCATCAGAATACATCTTTATATCTACGTTAGAGGTGAAGGGATAGAACAAACCTTCATTCATTGTACCCTTTAGATACTTAAGCAACCTCTTTGCAGCGTCCATATGAGGCTTCCTTGGTGCATGCATAAACTAACTCAATGTACTCACTCCATAGGCAATGTCTACTCTTGTTAGAGTAGCATAGTTTAGACTTCCCACAAGTTGTTGATAACTTGTAACACCATCAAGTAGTTCACCTTCATGTGAACTCAGTTTATGATTGAGTTCCATAGGAGTGCCTGCAATTTTAGTGTTCTTAAATTTTACCAACATATCATGTATGTACTTCCTTTGAGTGATAAATATACCAAAATCTGTATACACAAGCTCTAAGCCAAGAAAGTATGTTAATAAACCAAGATAACTCATTTTAAATTCCTTCATTAATTGAGCCTTGAACTACTTGATGCCATTAGCATCATTCCATGTAATAATGATGTCATCTACATAGACACATAAGTAGATAACTTCTGATTTGTTCTTCTTAACAGATAAAGAAGAATCTATCTTGCTTGCCACAAAGCCTTGGTCCTGCAAATAAGTAACTAGCCTATGGTTCCAAGCTCTAGGAGCTTGCTTGAGACCATAGAGGGCCTTCCTTAGCTCCTCTCGTATATTCATCTTCAAAACCTGGTGGTTGTGCCATATAGACTTCTTTTGATATCCATCCATTTAAGAATGCATTCTTAACATCTAACTGATATAAACTCCAATTTTTAGAAGCAACAACACTTACCAAAACCCTAATTGTTGGCATCTTTGCCATATGTGAAAATGTTTCTTCATAGTCCACTCCATGAGTTTGGGCAAATCCTTTTGTCACTAATCTTGCCTTGTACCTGTTTATAGAGCCATCTGAGTTCTTTTTTATCTTGTATATCCACCTGGATCCAATTATCTTCATGCCTCGCTTCTTGTGAACTATATCCCAAGTATGATTTTCCTGTAGTGGTTCCACTTCTTCCTGCATAGCTTCTCTCCATTCTTTCTTCTTCCTAGCCTCTTCAAATGAAGAAGGCTCTTCTGTCATAGAGTCTTTCATGATATACACAGAGTGCTTGGTGACTAAAGATGTATCATATCCATACCTTATGGATTTCTTGCTTTCTCTTTGTGATCTCCTTAGTGCTTGAGTTGAAAACTCTAGTATGACGTCTATTGGGGGATTCTTGTGCAGAAAGGGATTTGAGTGTTTGTAGGAGAAAGCAGAAAGATAAGAAGAAAGATACAGACACCGGAAGCTTCTATAGATTCATTATAAGGAGAAAAGTACAATGATGATGTACAGTACAATCCAAATGCTCTCTGTGCAAAATCCATAGAGTTCACAATCAAAAAAGTTACAAAATACCCAAGGTTCTTGCTGCCCCCAGCTTCTCTACACCCAGTTTCCACACCCAATTTCCACCTTCTCTAAGAGCTTGCGCTTGTGCACACCTTGCACTCAAGCTTCCAATAGGGGAGGGATGGGCACCTTCTTTTAACGTGCACACAGCTTCAATGGGACCTTGTGACCTTTGATTGCATAGGTTAGTACTTGTCTGCACACTTCTAAGTCACTCTTCTTGCACACCTTGCACTTTCACTTTTCTGCGTTGCACACTCCCTGTATGTCCCTTGCTCTTCTCTTAGTGTAGACTATGCTCACTTTGCTTAGTCTTCCCAAGAATAATGCCTTGCCTTGAATTGAGTGTTGGTTCATGTACGCTCCTAACTGCTAGAGTATCTTGGTGCTCACTTTGATGTCCCAAGATTGTCTCCAAAAGTGGGTAGCCAACGAATCCCTGTTTTGTCATGTAGTGACTTTAGACTAAAGCCAAAAATTTTAATTGGGGGGATACTTTCACTTTTGCATATGCTTTCGCTTCACATACCTTCACATTTTTTCCTTTTAATTCCTTAAGAGAGGGTTCACCTGAACCTTCTAAAGACTTTGAAAACACTTTGAACCTTAGAGAAATTATAGAAGGACACTCTACAACCAACTTTCTGCAAATATACCCTTTGTGAAGAATTAATTGTGCACTACCTGTGCACCTTGACACCCGAACTTTGAATGCTTTAACTTCATCCATATTGACTTTGACCTTGAACATATTGACTTTGACCACTTTAACTTCATCCCCACCACCTAATGGGCTGTCTATCCTAGAGAGCTACAACCAAAACTCTGAGCAGAGATGAGACCATGATTTCTGTGCTGCAAAATCTTCAAAAGGACACTTGAGCAGCGACCAAATCCACTAGGAGCAATAAAGAGCAAAGATATAAATAAATCAAATAAAAATAAAATAAAAAATAAAAAATAAAATAAAAATAAAAAAATCATGGGGTTGGGGGAGGGAGAGAGAGAGAGAGGTGTTTTTTGAAATTCAAGGGGGTGAGGGTTTTTTTTTTAAATAAAGGAAATCCATGGGGGGTCTTTTTTTCAAAATTAGATAAAAAATACAATTAAAATCCAAAAAAATCAAAACAAATCCAAAAATATCAGAAAAAAACCTCAAAAAAATGCCTAAATGTCTAGGCTACTTATCTCCCTCAAAACTACAGAAATCTTCCTTATTTCCTCCATTTTATTAAGAAAATGGCATTGAAAAAAGATAAAAATTCTATAATAAAACAACTAAAAATGCTTTAAAAATTCCCAAAATTTCCTAAAATTTTGTTTATGCAAAGGGCTGAGAAATTGCCTCTAAGTTGCATAAAAACTCAAGGAAGAAGCATGAAGATGGATAAAAACTACTAAAAGCAAAAATGGAATGAGAAGGCTATGTACAACCTAGACAAATTTTGCAAGTTCCAGGTGATCCAAAGATCTTCAATTATGTTGATGATAGGCCTTGAGCTTGGATACGTTGGCCAGTGGTAGTACCTCTCCTTTCAGAGTCTCTAACTCCACTGCACCCCAATTCAACATCGTCTTGATTCTATAAGGTCCTTCCGAGTGTGAAAGCCATTTTCCCCTTACTTGTATCTGGATTTGATGTCTATGGAGAAGAACTAACATGCATGTTCGTAAGTTATTGTTCCATAGATTCTGATCATGTGCTTCCTTCCTCTTCATTTGAATCTCTATCAATTATTTTGCAGTATGTAGACGTATCTCTTCCACTTTGTGTAGTGCTCCAAGCCTCTAAGGGACCCCACAATCTTTCTTTCTTTGCATGAATGCTAGTTTTGGTGACCCATGTAGAAATTTAATGGGTTCAATAGGCAATATCCCATAAACCAATTGGAATGGAGAGTATCACATAGCTTCTTTATGAGCTAATCTGTATGCCCATAGGATACCTTGATAAGCAATGCCCCAAGAAGTGGGTTGTAACATACATTCCTCTTTTAACATGGCAATTAATACCTTATTGGTGGATTCTGCCTGTCCATTAGCTCTTGGATAATAGGCACAAGAGGTCTGATGTAGAATTTTGTACTTGTTAAAAATTTGAGTTAGGACCTTGTTCAGAAAATGAGTACCTTGGTCTATACAAATTTCAAGGGGACATCCAAATCTGCAAATGATGTTACTATAGATGAAATCAGCAACTGTTTGAGCAGTGCAATCAGGGGAGGCAACAGCTTCACCCCACTTTGTTGCATAGTCAGTGGCGATCAATAGATATTATTCTCTCTTTGGAACCTATGCAGGGTAGATGAGACCTACAAAATCTAGCCCCCACTTCTCAAATGATTGCCAGGAAGTGGAAATAATCAAGGGATTGTGCCTCTGCTTTGTTGGCTTGGGTTCACACCTCTGACAGACATCACATGCTTTTCCCCATTCCTCTGCATCTTTGAATAATGTAGGCCACCATAAGCCAGCATCAAGGATTCTCTGGCTCATAATCTGTCTTGGAAGGTGCCCACCACCTGCTCCTTCATGTGCAAATTTAAGGATTTCTCTCACTTCCTCTTCTTCCATGCACTTTCTAAACCTGTTGTCCTTGCCCTGTCTGCATAATTTTCCCTCAATAAAGGTAAAGGGTCTACTTTTGATGATTAGCCTCTTTCTTTGCACGGAACTTTCCTTCTTTGGATACAATCCAATTTTAAGAAAATTCTTGATGTCATCATACCAACCTTGTGCTTATACAACGAACAAATTAGCATCTCAAAAATCATCATTAACTCCAATTGCTTGATCCATCATGTTGATCCTATATAGGTGGTCTACCATGATATTTTCTTTACCTGATCTATGGACTACAGAAAAATCAAATTCCTAGAACAAAAGTAGCCACCTCCATATCCTCCCAGTCGCTTGTGGATTGTTCAATAAATACATGAGTGGTTAATGATCAGTGATGATAATGAATTTCACACCTAGAAAATAACAATGAAACTTTTGTACAACGAAAACCATTGCTAGGGCCTCCCTTTCTGTGGTGCTATACTATTTTTCAGCGTTAGTCAAAATTGGACTAGCATACTGAATAGGTCTGACAAGTTTGTATTATTCACTGTGTTGAGCCAAAACTACACCCACTGCATATGCACTGGCATCTACATGTATATGAAAAGTATTTGACCAATCTGGTGTGATAAGAATCGGTGTAGCCACCAATTTGGACCTTAATGTTTGATAAGCATTTTCTTCTTCTTCTTCCCATTTAAAGGGTACTTCTTTACCTGTAAGTCTAGCCAATGGCCTGGCTATCTCTGCATACATTTTAATAAATCTTCTATGGTACCCAGTATGCCCCAAGAAGATTTGAATCTCTTTAGGAGATTTGGTTATAGGTAACTTTAGTATAGAAAAAATTTTATCAAGGTCCGGAGCCATACCTTTAGCAGATACCACATGTCATAAGAGGGTTCCTTTTATCACAAGGAAATGACATTTATTTGGGTTCAGCTTTAGTTTAGTCTCCTTGCATCTTTTAAAAACATTTTGCAGTTGTCTCAAGTGATGGTCTAAGCAATCCAAAGGGGTCTTTTTGTGAGATCCTAAAAATGAAGAAAAGTCGTCCATGAAAATTCTAAGTGTTTCTAGCAATTAGGGTCCAAAAATGAGGTGGACAGCCTTGTTAAAGGTTGCTGGAGCATTTTTGAGTCTAAATGGCATTTCTACATACACATATGTGCCCCACAGTGTGATAAAAGTAGTCTTTTCACTCTGCTCTAGGTGGATGGATATTTAGTTATAGCCACTTAAGCCATCCATAAAGCTATATAATGCGTGTCCAACCACTTCTTCAATGACTTGCTCTACAAAAGGCATGGGGAATCCATCTGGAATGGTTACCTTGTTGAGTGCTCTAAAGTCAACACAAATCCTGATTTTGTTGGTATTTATCTTTGGTACTATAACCATTGGTGAAAGCCATTCTGAGTGTTCCACAGGAATGATGATTCTTGCATCCTCCATCTTCTGTATTTCCAAATAAATAGCTTCAGCATATTTTGGGTTAAGTCTATACTCTTTCCTCTTATTGGTTTAGCTCCATCAACAAGAGGGATTCTGTGCTCTTCATAATTGGAAGGCACTCCTTCTAAGTCTTTATAATGCCACACAAAAACATCTGCATAGTGTGTCAAGAAAGATTTTATCTTTTCAAGTAGCTTAGGGCGGCTCCACAACCAAGTGGCCACCAAAATTGGATGATTATTTTCTTGATTGCCTAATTGTACTTCTTTGACTGGGTTTCTATCTACCATGGTATCTACATGCTCATCTCCAACTCTATTTTCCTCCAATAGCTTTTCCTACATTGTTGCATAAGTAGGAGTGGTCTGGATCTCAATGTATTCCTCTTTCTCCTCCATCCATCCTACACGGATTTCTTGAATTGGCAAAGAACATTCCTCACTAGTATGTTTTACCTTGTCTTTAACTTTAGTAACTTCCTTCTCTGTTGTTGTTGCATCCTCCTCCAAGTTGTGCTTGAGGGGTGTGTTCCTCCCCCTTCTGTGGTTTGTGATGGGTTCTCCCAATCCATCAACCTGGACTTTATCCTCATTTTCGTCATAACATTCATCTGTGTAAGAATTATTTAGAAAAACTCCAAAACAAGAGGCAGAGTTGTCTGCTTGTAGCCAATTCAGAATGTCTTCTTCCTCCTTGAACTCTAATTGTGGTTCGTCCTCCATTCCTTGTTCCATGAAAATGCCAACTGATTGCATCAGGCTAGTGTTTCCTTAATGATCTGGACCCTCCTCTAAATATATCTATTTAAGTTCCTGTCCCTTCTTTTGTACCCACATAGTGTCTTTACCCCAATCATGGATGACACTTGCATGCCTCAAGAATGGTCTTCCAATCAAGAGGGGAAATCCTCCCTCTACCTAGGGCAGTCTTAATACCACAAAATCCAAAATGAAGAGATTACCTTGTACTTTGAGTGGAACTTTTGGGATCACCCCCATTGGCCTTACTTTGCTTTGATCTGCCAAAGTGACGGTGAAGTGGGCTGGTCTAGATGTGCATAGACCAAGCTTCTCTATGGTATGCTCAGGCATCAAATTTATGCCAAACCCACCATCCACAATGATTCCTTGTAGCTTTAGACCTTTAATTGTTACTATCAGTCTTGGACTCTTATACTTGGTCAGAGGTGCTTCTTCTACACCCTTCCCTTGGCCTAAGGCAGTAGTCTTGGACATTAAGGTGGATGAGGGAGCCTCATCAATAATCTACACTACTTCAAACCTGAATTTTGCATCCATGTTTATCAACTCAAGAATACTAACCTATGTTTTAATTGAATTGAATAATCTTGAAGCTCCAGATTCCCTAAGTTCAATTTTGATTTTTGATTTCTCAAGTTCCTTGTAGTCCTGGTTGTATGCATTCCCAATGAAATTGTTAGTATCTAAAAAATCTTCTTTTTGTGTTACCTCTTCACATTGTTAGACGGCCACCGGAGTAGGACAAATGTATGCCGAATGTAACGGAGTTTTTGAAATTTGCGTGAAAAGTTGGTACGCGCATCCTGTAAACATCTTTATAAAGCAATGAAAAAAGAGTGGTCGAGAGCCCGTTTTTCTGGACTTGCCAGAGTGATTGTCGAAGCCTGTGTGATGTATTGTTGTGTAGTCTGAGTCTTGTTAGTGTTCTGATCATTCCGCCTCGCCAACTGATACTGTGGTGCATAGTAACGAATCGTAAGTAAAAGGTTGTGTGTCTGCTTGTTGGCGTTGTGTTTGGTTGTATAAGTTCCCAGGGTTTACGTATTGTCAGTCATTTCTTTGCATAATCTAATTGATAGTGGGATTTCCGAATAGATAACTGGAAGTGTGTTCTCGTATGCTCTGTTGTGCTACCGGATTCAGTACCTTCGGTATCATTCTCTGGTAATCCCGATTATGAGGAAGAGCTAGTACCTTCAGTAGCATGAATAAGTTGATTGAAGAGTACTGATAAGTTTTGTGACAAATGAATCTATCGATTATAGTATCTTCTGGTTGATTTACTGCCTATTGTGAGTTTGTATGCTATCCGGCATATATACCTGTCATGAAGAAGTTGTGTGTTGATTTACGAGAATATAATACCTATTAGTTGTTAGTATTGTTGTAACACTCGGACTACTGCTCTGTCTCAATAACCAGTTTAGTCTGTAAGAGTTAGATACACAGATTCCCAGAAATCGGATATTGTTTGATGAAGGCTAATAACTGAGCTAAGACGTGTTAATGGTTATTTACTGTTGTGCAAAGATTTGGGAAATTAGTACAGGGCCTCTGTCTAACAGACCCCTACCACTCCCAAGAACCCACGTTGTTTCGGTGACGATACTGGAAGTTTAACACAGTTTACGATGAATCACTGTTTTACATTTGTTCGGTAACGATTTCGGCTAGCAGTAACACATCGTACGTGTAACACTTTAACACTTATTTAACACTTGACCTTAACAACATTTTGTTGAGCTTTCTTTCTCTTGTTTTGCATCTTCATATATATCTGATTTGCTCTGATGTATCCTCTGGCCTTTGTGACTTCCAAAAGTATTTGATCCCTGATTTGGTTCTTCTGGAATTTCCCCTTTGTTTCTTCTCTGCATGACCATGGAGTCAATTTCTTCTAATTGTACCACTCTAGTGGATGGTGATTGTACAACATTGGCTCCTTCTAGTGCTCCATGATTATTTATCAGGATCATCTGGAGATGGGTCCTAGATGTAGATGCTTTGTTTTGTGGGCAACAATTTGTATAATGATCCCTCGCATCTGGGAAATTCCTACAAGGGGGAGCATTTTCTGGTAGGGTGCATTTACTTTGATAATGTTCACACTCTGCACACTTGAAAAAGATAATTGGCCTTCTAGGCCCATTTCCATAATTACCTCTAGGTCTTTGATTATAGTTGTTACCTTGGATGGGGGATGCCACCATTACATTGGTTGAGAATTCAGCACCTCCTTGTGCCCAATAAGGTTGTGTAGGCATCCCTCTTGATTTACCATGACCTTTCTTGCTGCACATGGTACACCATAGCCCACTTTTGATGCCACCCCCTTGAGTTCTTGCAACTCCTCTCAAAGCTGAGCCACCTCTTCTGCTTGGGCTTCCTCTTGCTTTTGTAGCTTCGATTTCCCTCCTCAACTGAGTCACAGCACTCTCCTCCTCTTTATGGGGCTTATTTCTTTTTAAGCTCTCAAGCTCTTTCCTTAGCTGAATTACTGGGTCTTCAGGTTTTGCAGGATATGACAAATTGGAAGAGCTTGTCCCATCTTGATGTCTAATTTGTTACAATCTTGTAGCTGTATTGATAAATTCTTCTATTGTTGCGATCGGTAAAACTAACTCCTTTATTTTACATTGTGTTGATATGGGAAGTGGTTTAGCCAACCACTTTTTGAAAAAAAAAATAATGGGAAGGGTCTGGAAGTTTGGCCATTAATGCCTTAACTCTCGTAACAAATTTTGGGAAGGTCTTCCTAGGACCTAGTCTTAAATTTTCTAATTCTTCAATAATGTTTTCAGTTGTGTTCCCTTGTTGGAACTGTGTCCTAAATGCTTCCTTTATCAAGTCCCATGTGGTGAAATGGTCGTCAGCAAACTGACTAAACCATTTGTCTTCTAGCCCTTCTAATGTTGCAGGGATTGCTTCTCCTATGCTAAAATCTCCTTGTGGTCCCACCGGGCGTGCCAAATGTTTTTGGGGGATTCTTGTGCAAAAAGGGATTTGAGTGTTTGTAGGAGAAGGGAGAAAGATAAGAAGAAAGATACAAACATCGAAAGCTTATGTAGATTGATTATAAGGAGAAAAGTACAATGATGATGTACAGTACAATCCAAATGCTCTCTGTGCAAAGTCCCAAAGAGTGCACAATCAACCAAGTTACAAAATACCCAAGGTTCTTGCTGTCGCCGAGCTTCTTTGCACCCGACCTCCACCTTCTCTAAGAGCTTGCACTTGTGCACACCTTGCACTCAAGCTTCCAATAGGGGAGGGATGGACAGAGCTTCAATGGGACCTTGTGACCTTTGATTGCATAGCTTAGTACTTCTCTGCACACTTCTAAGTCACTCTTCTTGCACACCTTGCATTTCACTTTTTTGCCCTTGATTGTAGTTATGGTTGTAGTTTCCTCCACCATTGTTGTATCTACCTCTTGAGTACCTATAGCTACCTCTGTGGAAACCTCTTCCCCTTTGATTCCTTGTATTCTTGAAGCATTCTTCTATGGTGTGGTTGTTAAGACCACAAATGTTGCAAGGTGAGTTGCCGTGGGGTTTCACCCTGCCTTTCTTTCCTACTCTACCCCTTCCTCTAGCACCCCTTCCTCTTCCTGCATAATTAGCTTGAGAGGTACTAGACTCTTCTTCATGCTTCTTGCCTTTACCTTTATCCTTAGCTTTATTCTTATCTGTATAAAGGGCAAAAGATTGGTAACCTCAAGAGTTGTCACCATTCTTGTTGAGCTTTGTTTCATGGGTGAAGAGTTGCCCCATCAAGGTGTTGAGGTGAGGTATTTGCATATCCATGTAGAGGTCCATTGATGTGGTGGACTCCCATTTGTCATGATTCATTTTGGTTACATAGTCAGCCACTCCTTGCTTTTGTTGTTTGTTTAGAGTTATAAATTCCATCCATAACTGATTCTTCCTAGATGTGTTTGACAAGAAATATGATGAGAGTTCTTCCCAAGTCTCTTGGGAGGTCTTGCAATTCCTAACATGTGGTAAGAAGAAATCATAGATTGAGTTTAGTAAATATGACTTGACAAGAGCATCCTTTGCACACCATATGGTCAACCTTTCTTGTTCTTCCCTTGTAGGTTGTTGCTTGCTCCTGAAGATTGGCATCTCTCCATCCCCTAAGATGTATCCATATTGGCTTCTCCCTTCAAGGTAGGCTTGCATCCTAAATGACCATGCTTAGTAGTTTTTCTTGTCCAATTTGCAAATGAGCAACTACACACTTAGAACAAGCTCTTAGAAGATCACTATTCTGATGGAGTTATAATAGACATACAAAACATGTAAAATACAATTTCATTGGCAATCATACATTGCTCAATGTGTGAGAGGTGAATGAGCTATTATGTGAGCTCTCACTTCACAATGATTGTCTTCCAAAAATGATCTCACAAGGTCGAGATACACACGATTCTTTTTTATCCTCTTCTTATAGTCATGCTTGGAGCCAAAGTTTGAATTCAAATTCAAACTTCTACCTAAAAGGTGAGTCCTAAAGTATAGGAAAGATTCTCTCATGACTCAACAACCAAGGGATTCATGATTTTGGAGCTTACTAACTCCATGTGGGTGTATTCCACTTTTACAAGGATAAATATGAAGGATTTTTACTAGAGACGAATCATATGAAGTCTTGCATAGGTTATGTCAATAAATCAAGCATAAGTGAATCAGTCAAGTATGTGGGCTTGGATTTAATTGCACCAACAACTCCCCCTCAAGCCAAATATTCTTGCTCTTCATTGCTCCTTGATTTCCTATAAACCAATCACCAATTTGAACCTGTTCATCTTTGTTCCATCCAATGACTTGGTGAGTATATCTTCAGATTGTAAATGAGTTGAAACATAAGATAGTTGAATATGCTTGCTAAGCAATTTCTGTTGGAGTTAGAAGTTTGTGGATGCACGTGAACAACACAAGGAAGAAGAAGAAGGTTGAAGCACAACACAAAATGCTGAATTTATTACCACTAGAACATAGAAAGATAAGTAGCATGTTAGGGAAATAGGCGTATATACAAGACGGGGGTGTTGGGAAAGATGGATGGACATTCCAGAAAATGAGTTGGTACTGCTAATCCATGCTTTGTACCAGCCCTCTTTAGCTTTAGAGTTGATTTGTAGGCCCTCTTAGCTTTCCAATGATACTTAACAAGTGCCCATGTACTTTGGAAATGATGTGAGTAATGTTTGATTCAAAACAGACTACTTCCAAGTTCACAATCTAATGAAAACCTTCTATTTTGTTTCACACACATACTGCTTGTTAAGCTCAGTTCCTCTAGTACAATAAGAATCAGAAAAATTTCTTTGGGGATATTAAATTAGCTTAATAAGCTAATGATTCCAAGTAGAATCACTTAAAATGATTGAATATACACAAAGAAATCAATTTAGCAAGTGTAGCATTACCGGCGCTTTTTAAAGACCTGTGGAGAGAATGACCAATGGGTACTTCGACATGCTTTTCTCCCAATCCGCTAAATGGAATGTCTTCAAAATTTTTCATCATGTAGTAGACTTAGAGCTAATTCTAATGAGCTATAGAACATTAAAAATGGTAGAGACTTGACTGAGATATGAGCAATACAAAGTGATAGTTTTGAGTGATAATAACAGTGAGCTCAATTGATATAATGAATGACCTAATGTATTATGAAAAAATGTTGTGCAAGATCATTGGCATGATAATCAATGCCCAATTATGACGAGAAGTGTAGGCTATGAAGTGAGCCTCACTCTCTTACAATGTGGTCAACAAGACTCTGAATAGGAGTGATTTGTCCCGCGAGTTTTACATTCATCTTTTATAGATGATTCATTCAAAATTTGAATTTAAATTCAACTTTGGATCTCACTAAAAAGTGATCCAGTAATCTAGGAGATATTCTCTCTAAAAATTCCTAGCTTCATCAATCCGACTAACTCCACAAGTTTAGTGGCTTTTACAAATATTCCTTCAAGTCAATTTGACTTTTACAAATGGTAAAAGGTAAACAATCCATAGCAATGGTTCTCATGGAACCACAATTATTTCTCATAAGGTCTTCACATGCCTAGCCAAGTGTGTAGGCTTGGCATTTGCACCAACATCTCCCCCTCAAGTCAAACATCTTGGCTTTGTCTTCTTCTTCAATCCTTTTGAATGTCTTGCAATCCAATCATAACTTTGAACATCCAAAGTTTAGTACCATCAAGTGCTTTGGTTAATAAGTCTGCACATTGCATGTTGGTTGATACATATGCCAACTGAATTTCCTTGCTTAATAGCTTCTCTCTCACATAATGATAGTGGACCTCTATGTGCTTGGTCCTAGCATGATAAATAGGATTTGCTACAAAATTTAAAGAACTTGTATTATCCCTAAAAATCATTGGAGATATGGTATGCAAACCCAAATCTGCATATAACAATCTGATCCATATGGCCTCTTGAGTAGCATTGGCCAATCCTCTATATTCTACCTCTATTGAAGATAAAGCAACAGTAGGTTGCTTCTTGGAAGACCATGATATAGGTTTGTCACTTGCAAAAGATAGGTACCCTGAGGTACTTCTTCTATCATCTTTGCAACCTGCCTAATCTGCATGTGAGTATATCTTGATATCCAAATCTGAAGTATAAGGAAAATATAAACCTTGATTTTGAGTTCCCTTAAGGTACTCTAAACTCCTCTTGGCAGCTTCCAAGTGAGGTGCCCTAGGTTTGTGCATAAATTGGCTTAAGACACTTACTCCATAAGCAATATCAATCCTTGTCAATGTAGCATAGTTTGGGCTTCCCACTATGCTTTGGTATCCTACAATATTTTCAGGCATATCACCTTCATGAGCACTTAATTTCTGGTTTAGCTCCATAGGAGTGCTTGCTGCCTTTGCATCCTGCAAATGAAATTTCTTCAACATGTCCTGTACATACTTTCTTTGAGTAATGTAAACTCCAGAATTAGTATAGACTAACTCAAGTGATCTAAGATCACTGATTTTGAACTCCTACATCATTTGATTCTTAATTAGCTTGATTCCATTAGTATCATTACCTATGAGTATGACATCATCAACATATACACATAGGTATATTACCTCTGAATTACTTCTTTTGATAAATAGAGAAGTATCTACTTTATTCACGATGAATCCTTGATCTTGAAGTTATGTAGTTAACCTATGGTTCCATGCCCTAGGTGCCTGCTTCAATCCATAAAGAGCTTTGTTCAGTTTACACACATGGTTTACCTTGATTGGGTCCTCATATCCAGGAGGTTGAGACATGTACACCTCCTCTGAAATCCAGCCATTTAGAAATGCATTTTTTACATCCAATTGGTACATGTTCCAATTCTTTGATGTAGCCACACTTACCAATACCCAACTGGTTATGATTGACTATACATAGAGCAATCAATTTAGCAAGTGTAGCATTACCCTCGATTTTTTGGGACCTCTGCAGAGAATGACTAGTGAATACTTCGACGTGCTTTTCTTGTAATTTGGTGAATGGAATATCTAATTTTTCAGCCTATAGTAGACTTAGAGTGATTCTAATGAGCTATAGAACATTAAAAATGGTGGAGAATTGATTGTGATATGAGCAATACAAAGTGACAGTTTTGAGTGACAATAACAGAGAGCTCGATTGATATAATGAATGATCTAATGTATTATGAAACAATGTTGTACAAGATCATTGGCATGATACTGAATGCCCAATGATTATGAGAAGTGTAGGCTATGAAGTGAGCCTCACTCTCTTAAAATGTGGTCAACAAGACACTGAATAGGAGTGATCTGTCCCGCAAGTTTTACATTCATCTTTTATAGATGATTTATTCAAAATTTGAATTTGAATTCAACTTTGGCTCTCACTAAAAAGTGATCCAATAATCTAGGAGATATTCTCTCTAAAAATTCGTAGCTTCGTCAGTCCAACTAACTCCACGAGTTTAGTGGCTTTTACAATATTCCTTCAAGTCAATTTGACTTTTACAAATGGTAAAAGGTAAACAATCCATAGCAATGGTTCTCATGGAACTGCAATTATTTCTCATAAGGTCTTCACATGCCTAGCCAAGTGTGTAGGCTTGGCATTTGCACCAACAGGGGGAAAAAACCTCCTAAAGAGGGAAAAAAGTACCCCAACGGTCCTAGAGTGTTCACACACATCACTACCTAAATATATCAACAAATCCCCCTTGGGAGTGATGTGGTGAACAAGGAGCTTGCACTCATGTATAAGGAAGTGCCAAGCTATGTGGAATCAATCGACAAAAGGAAGTAAGCCCAAAGCTTTGCAAAAAGCTTCAAACTTCTCCCTAGGCAGAGCCTTCGTAAAAAGGCTTGCAATGTTTTCGTGTGTGGGCACATATGCCAAGCTGATCTCCCCAGTAGAGAACCTCTCCCTGACATAATGATAATGCACCTCAATGTGTGCAAACTCTAGACTTCAACATCTTTCTTGGATAACTCTTCATTCAAGAGGCCAAGAATAGCATAAAGGAGGGTAACTCCTATCATGGTAATTCAACTAGTGCTCTATATGAAAATAAGAAGGACAAGAAGTTGAAAGACAAGAAGAAGGAAGAAGATGAAAAGCAGACTTCCCAAGCCAACTTCACACACAAGGGCAAGTGGAAAGGGAAGAAGAAAGGACCAAAGCATGACAAAGCCAAAGTTCACAATGTTTAACCTTGTGCCATCTATGATAAGACCAACCATACCACTCAAAGTTACTGGTTCAATGGGAAGACTCATAAGGGCAATGGAAGAGGTGGATATGGCAGCAATAGGGGCAGAGGTGGACACAAATTCAACAATAACAATAGAGGCTATAATAGAAGGGAATTCAACAATTATTTAGAAGATCAACCACATGAAGACTCATTGCTTCTAATGAATATAAGCCACAAAGAAGGTAAAGAAGATTTGTTGGAAGCAATGTCAACATGTCTAAAACTGTTGCAAAAATAAGTAAACTAGTTCTTCATTATAGCTCCTCTACAAGGAAGTGACGTTGGCAGCGTGGCTACAAGAAGAAACTTTCATGGAATCAACCCAACTTCGAATCCAATCTGAAACAACAACGAAGAGCATTTTTGATAAATCAAACAATGAGTTGTTTTATTTTTAAGCGCACACACGGATCACCGTTTTCGTGATATGTTTTTGTTCGTAGCTTTCCGATAAGCTTTTCAGATCGCTTATTTTATTGCTTTTGAAGAGGAACAAACTGTAAGAAAATAACAGCACAGCGGAATAGACCTGTAGACAGAGTTGAGAGAAAAACGCAGACAAAGATAGACGCAGACTGAGAGGTAGAGAACTCAAATTCTCAGATTGCAAAGCATAATGCAGTTACAATGATGGTGCTGTCCACCCGTGCGCTCCCACTGTGGAGCTTAGATGGCGATCTAGACAGACTCTAGATGAAGGGCTTACTAGTGCGCAATGCTATATAAAGCTCAACCTGGGCTGTGCTTATATAGCTTTTACAAGGCGGTTCGGTATAGATAAACGTAGTCGGGAGATACAAATTAGTCGGTAAAATATATGATCCGACAATATCTCCACGACCAGAAGTCCTACCGTCTCGGCCCTACGGGCCGGGGGGATAGACCCCCCGGACCCTGCAGAAGGGGGCAAGCCCCCCTTTGCACTCCCCCCATTAAGGTTCTATGGGGAAACCGCACGACACCACAGGGCCTTTATTTTCACCTTAAATGATAACCCAATGGCCTGGAAGTTTATGCCCTACCTAACCTGACGGCTAGGCTCACAAAGATCATCTATAACCATCAACGGTCACACATAGACCTCATCTAACTTGGAAGTTAGGGTTCCACAAATGTCCGGGCTCTCATAATGGCTTCTCCTCATAATGGGGGCCTTACAACTTAGAGCACCATGGATCATTTGTGGTCACATGAGGGTGGAGTATTGAGCATATCTAACACCCCCCCTCAATGTCCACCCAATGATGAACTACCTCCTTGGTCCAATCCCAAGCTTTGGAAAGTGTCGAAGAAGTTGCTCTCTCCGAAGAGCCTTGGTGAAGATGTCTGCTCCATTTTGTTCAGTAGGGCAATAGGTTATCTCCACGACCCCGTCCTCAATCAACTCACGCACATAGTGATACTGGATTTTTATGTGCTTCGTACGTGCATGGAAAACAGGATTTTTGGCGATGGCCATGCAACTTTGGTTGTCACACTTCAACTCTGTAGCCTCTTGTCCTTGTATTCCTATGTGCCATAGGATCCTCCTCAACCATACTGCTTCACATGCTGCAACGCATGCAGCTTTGTACTCAGCTTCAGTAGAAGATAATGCTACAGTCGGTTGCTTCTTACTGATCCAAGAGAAAATCCCTGATCCTAAAGAAAAGCAATATCCAGAAACTGATTTTCTGGTATCAATATCTCCTGCCCAATCTGAGTCACAGTATCCGGCAAGAGATGATCCTTCCTCATAAAGAATACCATAATCAGTGGTTCCTTTCACATACCTGAGTATCCGCATGCTTGCCTTCCAATGAGTTTGGCAAGGTTTATTAGAGAACCTGCTTACTACTCCAACAACATAAGAGATGTCTGGTCTGCTATTGCACAAGTAGATGAGACTTCCAACTAATTTCCTGTATCTTCCAATATCCACTGGAGGTGAAGTATCTTCAATAGATAATTTTGTGTTGACCTCCATGGGTGTAGAAATTTCCTTGCAATCCTCCATGTCGAATGCCTTCAATATCTGCCTTGCATACTTTTGTTGAGAGATGAAAATCTTCCCTGGTTCCTGCCAAACTTCAAGACCTAAGCAATAATGCATTAAGCCCAAGTCTGTCATTTCAAATTCTGAACTCAGGGCATCTTTTGTTTGTTGAAGAAGAGCATCATCATTTCCTGTAATCACAAGGTCATCTACATAGAGTACAAGCACAATTGTCTTCCCTCCTTTCTTTAGAACATACAAGTTAGCATCAGAAGCACATCTTTTGAACCCTAGATTCAAGAGATACTTATCTATCCGTTGGTACCATGCTCTAGGGGCTTGTTTTAGCCCATATAATGCCTTCTTCAGCTTACATACCTTGTTCTGTGAATGGGGAGCCTCAAACCCTGGTGGCTGAGACACATATACCTCCTCCTTGAGGTCTCCATTCAGGAATGCTGATTTAACATCCATGTGATAGACTGGCCAACGCTTATGTGCAGCCACAGCTAGTACTACTCGGATAGTAGTCATTCTTGCAGTCGGGGCAAATGATTCACAAAAGTCAATGCCTTCAACTTGTGAGTAGCCCTGTGCAACAAGTCTTGCTTTATATTTTTCTAGAGTACCATCAGCCTTGTACTTTAGCTTCCAAACCCACTTGGTGCCAATGACTTTACGCTTAGGGGGTCGATCCACTAGCTTCCAAGTTCCATTCTTCATGATATTGTTGTATTCTGTTTGCATGGCAGCCCTCCAATTCAGATCATGGAGTGCCTCTTCCACATTGCTTGGTTCCTTCGCTTCTTCTTGAATGAGATCAGCCATCAAGGCTGTGTTTTCAATATGGGTGCTTGCCCGTCTCTGTTCCTCTATTCTATGTGATCGCCTCGGTCCATCTGCAACCTGTTCTAGTGACTGTGGGATGGGGTTTGCAGAATCATAGAGCTGCCTCACCCAACGTGGCAATGGCTTTTCCACTTGGGTGTCGACAGGTTGGTGACTTTTAGACTCATCATCTGAAGATGATGCTTCCTTCTCTTGTGTAGAAGGGATAGCTCTTGGGCAAGGTTCATAGTGGATTGCCCCTTCGCCTGATGATAAAGTGGAAGCTCTCTTATCCTCCTCCACTACATGTGGCTGCTCCTCCTTGAACACCACATCACGACTCGCCATGATCTTCTTAGCCTCAGGGTCATAAAGCTTATAAGCCTTCTTATCTTCGCTGTACCCCAGGAAGATACATTTGATGCTTTTTGGTTGAAGCTTGTTTCTCTCCCTATCTGGAACATGTACATAACATTCACTTCCAAATACTTTGAAATGGGAAACAGAAGGCTTTTTACCCATGTAGGCTTCTTGTGGAGTCTTTCCATCAAGTGCCTTGGTGTAGCTTCGATTCAAGATGTAGACAGTAGTGTTGACAGCCTCTGCCCAAAACTGATTAGGCAAAACCTTTCCTTTCAACATGCACCTTGCCATCTCCATGATGGTTCGATTCCGGCGTTCTGCAACACCGTTCTGTTGAGGACTATGTGCCACTGTGAGTTGATGCTTGATTCCCTTACTCTTGCAGAAATCTTCAAACTCTATTGATGTGAACTCACCACCACCGTCTGTCCTGAATTTCTTCATCTTCTTCCCTGTTTCAATTTCAACAAGCTGAAGCCATTCTTTAAACTTACCAAAAGCTTGAGCCTTATCGCGAAGGAAGTACACCCACATCTTCCTGCTATAGTCGTCGACAAGTAACATGAAGTAGGAAGATCCGCCCAAGGCCTGTGTAGGCATTTTTCCGCACAAGTCAGCATGCACCAACTCTAGAGGATAGCTTGCCCTGTTCTTGCTTTCTTGTGGAAATGCCTTCCTCTGTTGCTTGCCCATCATGCAAGCTTCACATGGTTCCTTCATTTCTGCAATTGATGGTAGGTGTGCAACCATACCTCTGCAATGCATCTCCTTCAGTACAGGGTATCCAATGTGGCCGAATCTCTCATGCCATAGCTTACTTGTGCCCACATTTGTAGTGGCTATAAGAGCACACAACTCATATAGGTTGTTCCTCCTTATGCCAGTCCCAACAATGTTGTTGTTACCGTCCATAATCTTAGCTCCTGTCTTACTGAAAGATACTTGATGACCTTGATCAGTTATAGAAGCTACTGAAAGTAGATTTCGTTTTATTTGTGGAACATATAGCACATTTGAAAGCTTTCTGATATCGCCATTAGAGTTAATGAAAGAAACCGTACCTTCGCCCTCTGCAGGACATCTTGCATTGTTTCCTACCTTTACTGTGATGGGTTCCTTTAGAGGCTGTAAGGAACTGTAAAGGTCTTTTCTACTCGTCATGTGACGAGATGCACCGCTGTCCAACACCCATGAGTCATCTGTTCCTGAATCTTCAGCCGAGGAGCACACCTCCTCTATCGTAACAAATAACTCAAGCTTTGTTTCTGCTGTGTTGGCAGACTCCTTGCCCTTGCCACCTTTTGAAGAGCCACTCTTCTCTTCTGCCTTCTTGATGCGACAGTCTTGGATTTTGTGTCCCTTCTTCTTGCAGTGGAAACACTCTCCCTTGAACTTCTTTTTGTCGTTCTTCTTTTTGTCTCCATCTTTTGAAGAGTCTGTTTTGCCTCCTTTGGCATTTGCTGTGAATGCAGCATCTCCTTTGCTACCACCACTCCTTGCCTTGAGCCGCAACTCCTCCTCCATGAGTAAGGCACTGAATTCTTCAAAAGTTAGTGGTTGAGGTCTGATTTGAGTGTTAAGAGTAGTTACCAGACCATCAAACTTACGTGGACAAATTCGAAGACAACGTCGAGCTAGCTCTTCACTTGACTTTTGAACACCTGCTCCCGCCATTTGATCTTGTAGATTCTTTATGCGAGTGATAAACACCTCTGCAGTCTCCCCATCAGCAAACCGTTCTGCTGCAAGCTGATACTCCAAGTTCTGAATCCGTGTCTGATTACGAGTTTCATATTGATTTCTCAATATGTTCCATGCTTCACATGCCTTCGTAGTATGCTGAATGAGAGTCAGAACACTATCAGAAGTACTTGTAACAAGAGCACAGAGTGCATCTGCATTTCTACGTTTCCAAGCACGTAGAAGATCAGCATCAGGAGGAATCATTCGACCAGGAGTATTTGGATCAGGTCTTTCTTGGGGCTCATGATCAGTCCCAAGAACAGTCTCCAAAAGCTCATATGAATCAAGAATAGAAGTGATTTTGAACTTCCACAGGGTGTAGTTCGTACCATCAAGTTTACCTTCTGTGAAGGCTGGTGGCCGTATCCGCAATGTTGGGATGATCGGCATCATTGCTGCTCCTGCTTGTGCGCCACCTACTCCTGTTGATGAACCACCTTGGCCCCCAGTCATAGATGATGACGCACCACTTGACATCTTCTCTCTTTTGTTCTTCAGAACTCTGCAACCTCTGCGTTTCTGCTTCTGCACCACTCAGAGCCTCCTGAGCTCTGATACCATGTAAGAAAATAACAGCACAGCGGAATAGACCTGTAGACAGAGTTGAGAGAAAAACGCAGACAAAGATAGACGCAGACTGAGAGGTAGAGAACTCAAATTCTCAGATTGCAAAGCATAATGCAGTTACAATGATGGTGCTGTCCACCCGTGCGCTCCCACTATGGAGCTTAGATGGCGATCTAGACAGACTCTAGATGAAGGGCTTACTAGTGCGCAATGCTATATAAAGCTCAACCTGGGCTGTGCTTATATAGCTTTTACAAGGCGGTTCGGTATAGATAAACGTAGTCGGGAGATACAAATTAGTCGGTAAAATATATGATCCGACAATATCTCCACGACCAGAAGTCCTACCGTCTCGGCCCTACGGGCCGGGGGGATAGGCCCCCTGGACCCCGCAGAAGGGGGCAAGCCCCCCTCTGCACTCCCCCCATTAAGGTTCTATGGGGAAACCGTGCGACGCCACAGGGCCTTTATTTTCACCTTAAATGATAACCCAATGGCCTGGAAGTTTATGCCCTACCTAACCTGACTGCTAGGCTCACAAAGATCATCTATAACCATCAACGGTCACACATAGACCTCATCTAACTTGGAAGTTAGGGTTCCACAAATGTCCGGGCTCTCATAATGGCTTCTCCTCATAATGGGGGCCTTACAACTTAGAGCACCATGGATCATTTGTGGTCACATGAGGGTGGAGTATTGAGCATATCTAACACAAACAACTATATAATAAGGGCTTGGTTGGGTGGTTGGGCCTTTCGCCTCTTGAGGCGGGGGTGAGGGTTCAACCCCTACCGGCAACATGTAAGGGAAATATGAACTTGGAAACCTTGTATTGTGGCTGATGTGCCACTGTTTATCCTGCTATGCAGTAGATGTGACTGCAGTCTAAACCAGCTATGTAAACCCCTCTTCTTGTGGGATAAGGGGGGTCCCATGGGTACTATGCCCTTCCTTGTACAGTTGCAATTTCAAAGTTAAAGTCTAGAGGAGTAGGCCTCGGTTGAACCTCCATTTTAATAATAAAAAAAAACTATATAATAAGGGCCTTGCTCATTGTTATACTCACTCACTTAAAGATCTAGAGTTTGGAGGTCTTCTTGAAGAGAGAATGTTCACACACTCTTGAGGAGGTGGAGTTTTGGTGAAGGAGAGGCTACTCTCTTGGAGCAAGAAGTCTTCTACAAGGTGGTGGTAACTATCTTTTGTGAGTTCACCTTGTGGTTGATTTACAATTTTTTACACTATTTTGTGAGAATAAGGTTAGCTTCGTTGTTTCATTCACTACCCCACATCTCCACCAGACATATTAGTTTTGGAGATCTCAAGAGTATCAAAGACAGAGGTATGGTTGAGAGTTTACCCTCATTCAAGCTACAAGATGATTCAGATGTATTTGAAGATTGTCTTTCAACAAAGCCTTATGGGCAACGTGGTTAGAAGAACACCTTGGAGATGGTACTATTGATATATACAAGGCCAGATTAGTTGTCAAAGGATATGCACAACAAAAAGGTATTGATTATGATGAGACATTTGCTCCTACGTCTAGGATGGTTGTTATTAGGTCAATACTAGCTCTAGCAGCACATTTTGGTTGGCATATATATCAACTTGACATTAAGACTGCTTTTCTAAATGGTGATTTACATGAGGATGTGTATATTCAGCAGCCAGAAGGTTTTGAAGAGACAGGTAAAGAACACTTAGTGTGTAAGCTTATAAAAGCTTTGTATAGTTTAAAATACGCACCTAGAGTATGGTATGAAAAGATACATACATATATTTTATCCATTGATTTCTATAACTCAGATGCAGCTCCAACTCTTTATGTCAAAGCTGAAATAGGTATGATGATTATATCATTCATTTATGTGGATGATATTATAGTCATAGGTCCCAGAGATGAAGATTTGCAGATGTTCAAAGAACAATTGAAGCAAACATTTGATGTGAATGATTTAGGAATTTTGCATTATTATCTTGGGATTCAATTTCTGTTTCAAGATGAGTGTATCTATATGACACAGCAGAAGTACATTGAGAAACTTTTGGAAAGGTTTCAGATGGGTGATTCTAAACCTATGCAAACACCTATGGATCAGAACGCATCTTTACAGATGGTAGGAGATGCAGATCCATTTGATGCTACTCTATATAGTCAAGCAGTTGGTTGCTTGATATATCTTTGTAATACACATCATGATATACAGTTTGCAGTTTCTCAAGTATGGTTCATGCAGAATCCGACAGTGTTACATTGGAAAGAAATAAAGCGGATCTTTCGATATTTGAAGAGAACTTCAAATTTTGCTATGGTATTTTCGAAATCTACACATTTGTTACTAAAAGGATTTTTAGATTCTGATTGGGCAGGTGATAGAGACACAAGAAGAAGTACTAGTGGGTTTTGTTTTTATCTTGGAGATTGTCTTATCTCATGGCTTTCAAAGAGACAACCCATTATTGCCACTTCATCGTGTGAAGCTAAATATCGTGCAACATTTACAACTACTCTAGAGTCAGTATGGTTGCAGAAGATTTTTAGTTATCTTGATGTGAGAGTACATGAACCCATTCAGATATTTTCAGATAGCCAAAGTGTTATAGCTATAGCTAAGAATCTAGTGCATCATGCAAGGACAAAGCATATAGAGGTACACTACCACTATATTTGAGAGCAGATAGCAAAGAAGCACATTGAGCTCGTTTATGTTCCTTCTAGTGAGAATGTTGCAGAAATATTTACCAAAGCATTGACTAAAGATAGTCATGAGAATATTTGCAGGTTACTGAAGCTTGTACCATTGTGACATTGAAGGAGGGATTGTTGGAATCAATGCTCACATAGTCCAACAATAACCTCAATAGAAGATCTTTGTTTAAGCCCCAGAACAAAGGATATAGTGTATACTTTTTGTATTGTGGTACAACAAAGCCTTATGGGCAACGTGGTTTGGAAGAACACTTTATCATACTATGCGCCAGGGTTCGAAACCCGCAAGCGGCATCGCAAGGTCAAAGTTCTCTTTTGAACAAAGCAACGATGAAAAAAGCACACACAGGCAGTGCCGATTATTCGCGATTGTAGCTTCGTTTTTTTCTCAAAGATTTTTGCGTACGAACACGTATGACTGTAGCTTTATCGTGGCTTTTTAAATTAGCTTTTGGAGGGATAATCAAAACTATAAAAGAAGGCCATGGGTTCATTATGTGATCACTCACTCAAGGATCAAGGAAAAATATGCAAACTAGATATCCAATAGTGTAAACATCAAGCAATCATTTGTTTGACAACAAATGTAGCAAGTAGTAAGGCAAATCTTTTGATATTTGAAGGGAACTTCAAATTTTGCTATGGTATTTTCGAAATCTACACATTTGTTACTAAAAGGATTTCCATATTCTGATTGGGCAGGTGATAGAGAGACAAGAAGTACTAGTGGATTTTGTTTTTATCTTGGAGATTGTCTTATCTCATGGCTTTCGAAGAGACAACCCAGTATTACCACTTCATCGTGCGAAGCTGAATATTATGCAACATTTACAGCTACTCTAGAGTTAGTTTGGTTGCATAAGATTTTCAGTTATCTTGATGTGAGAGTACATGAACCCATTCAGATATTTTCAGATAGCCAAAGTGCTATAGCTATAGCAAAGAATCCAGTGCATCATGCAAGGACAAAGCATATAGAGGTACACTACCACTATATTTGAGAGCAGATAGCTAAGAAGCACATTGAGCTAGTTTATGTTCCTTCTAGTGAGAATGTTGCAGATATATTTACCAAAGCATTGACTAGAGATAGTCATGAGAAGATTTGCAGGTTATGGAAGCTTGTACCATTGTAACATTGAATGAGGGATTGTTGGAAGCAATGTCAACATGCCTAAAACTATTGCAAAAATAAGAAAATTAGTTATTCTTTATAATTCCTCTACAAGAAAGTGACGTTGGTAGCATGGCTACAAGAAGACACTTTCATGGAATCAACCAAAGTTCGAATCCAATCCGCGACAACAACGAAGAGAGTTTTTGATAAAGCAAACAATGAGTTGTTTTTTTTCAAAAAGCACACACACAGATCACCATTTTTTGCGATATGTTTTTGTTCATAGCTTTCCAATAATCTTTTCATATTGCTTGTTTTATTGCTTTTGAAGAGGAACAAACTACTATATAATAAGGACCTTGCTCATTTTTATACTCACTCAATCAAAGATCTAGAGTTTGGAGGTCTTCTTGGAGAGAGAATGTTCACACACTCTTGAGGAGGTGGAGTTTTGGTGAAGGAGAGGCTACTCTCTTGGAGCAAGAAGTCTTCTACATGGTGGTGGTTATCTTTTGTGAGTTAACCTTGTGGTTGATTTACAATACACTATTTTGTGAGAATAAGGTTAGCTTCATTGCTTCATTCACTTCACACACTTAGATTATTTCGACATAATCTAAATTTTGTATCATCATCTTCTTGGATATTCTTCC
Source organism: Ceratopteris richardii (assembly GCA_020310875.1). Taxonomy (NCBI): domain Eukaryota; kingdom Viridiplantae; phylum Streptophyta; class Polypodiopsida; order Polypodiales; family Pteridaceae; genus Ceratopteris; species Ceratopteris richardii. Next base: position 58,585,265 of record CM035412.1, on the reverse strand, counting down.
ATTAGTGAGTGCACCACTTTTTATGGTTGAGTAGTACTCGCAAGTCGTAATTTGGCCATCTATTTTTTAGTGAGTAAGCATCGTGCTTACGTTCCCTATCCTTGTCTCAAGATCTTTCTTTATATCTCTCACTTCTCATCTTGTCAATTGAGTTGTGTATGCTCAGAAGGTTTTAATATTGGAATGATCCTGGTGCCCCAATTCCAACAAGATGATCATTTGATCTACATAGATTCAGGATTTTCAAATCATGTTGCAAGCGACATTGCTCTTCTCTCTAATTTGGAAAGTCCACAACACAGACATGAATTTCAAATGGGGGATGAAACAAAGCACAATGTGGAGAAGATTGGTAATGTCAAAGCTTCCAATGGTATGCCAAACATTGTGAGTAAGGTTCTCTATGTACCCACTATCACTAAAAACCTAATAAGTGTAGGCCAAATAGTTGAAAAAGGCTTGCAAGTTAGGTTCACCCAACATGGAGCTTTTGAGGAAGATCCATTTCAAGGCTTCAAAAGATAGCCAGAGGTAAGAAGCATGGTAGGCTTTTTACTTTTGAAGTAGGAGAAACCAAGAACATAGCTCTATTCACTTTTGGGTCTCAAAACCTAAGTGAGTTTGAAGTGTGACATAATTGCTCATGTGAATGAAAGAAACTTGAAGGATATATGTAGGGATCAAAATGTTCTCGTACTACCAAACATATCAAAGCAATGCATGATCAATAGGTGTGATGCATATTAGATAGGAAAGGCACAAAGACAACCATTCAACCACAAAGTCTACATCCACAACAACTTAGTGGACTTAGTACATACAGATGTATGGGGACCAAGTTAAGAACCTTCATTGGCAAGATCAAGGTATTATGTCTCATTTATTTTTTACCATAGTAGATGAAATATTCTATACTTTATCAAGAGTAAAAATGAAGTGTTTGATTGCTTCAAAAAGTATCTAGCACATGTGGAGAATCGTATAGGTAGATGACTCAAGAAGCTCAAATCTGATGGAGGGGGAGAATACTTTTCCAAAGAGTTTGATGCATTTTTGCAGGATAAAGGTATCAAAAGGGAAGTGAGTACTAGGTACTCTTCTTAACTGAATGGAATTGTAGAGAGGAGAAATAAGAAATTGGTTGGCTCAACTAGAACAATGCTTGAAGATAAGAGATTGCCACATTATCCATGGGCAGAGGCTAGTTCAACTGTTGTGTACCTTGTCAATAGAATACCATCCAAATCACTTCAAGGTATGACTCCTTATGAAGCATGGCATGTAAGCAAACCTAGTCTTGGACATTGCAAGTGTTTGGTTGTTTAGCTTATGTTCATGTACCATCACAAATAAGAGGTAAGGTAGATGAAAGGGCAACAAAGGCATCATTTATTGGATATGACTCAACCCAGATGGGTTACAGGTTCTATAATTCTTCAACCAAGAAATTCACTACAAGTAGAGATTTGTAACTTACAAATATTTCTCAGGTAGGAGGGGAACATGATCCCTTCAATCACCCAAAGTGCGACAACAATCACACTTTTTTGCCCATATGGCAGGTCCTAAATGATGAGTTGTATGGTGAAGCATGGGGTGACCTGAACGGAATGTCACCCCACTAAATTTTCAGATTAGGTCACCGACTATTCATTCAACTGCTGAGAATTGATGTGGCTTGTGCCATTTCTATTGTAAACCATGAGTTGCTGAATTGATGTGACCTGCACGAGTTCCATTGTAAATGACTTTTTACAATAGATTAAGAAAAGGCAATTATGTATATGTTAAAATAGGTTAAGATGGAAAGACCATGCATTGGATGTATTTGTTCTTTGGTGAGAAACCATCACTTATGTTAAAGATTTATGATACAAAGTGGCTCATTAAAAACTAAAGGACTAAAGGTTTATTATGATCCTTAATTTTTTTAATAAAGGCCCAAATATAAACAAGAAATATATTTATTGATAGGAACATTATAAAAACCATTGATTAGAGGACTAAATGAGTATGTTGCTATGTTTCAAACAAATGCATGTGCCTGATTTGAAAAGTATTTCATGAAAGTGTATGAAAGAAAACCAATGCCATGAACCATTATAATTTTTTAAATAAACTTTCACATCTTTTATGAAAATTGATTATCAAGTGGATTGCCTAAATGGATACCATGTGCCCCTCTCTCCGACCAACTGACATTAGGTGACCATTTTGCTTATGACCATAATTATGGCAACTGGATTTCACCATTCCGTGATCCAAAATGTGAAATCCGGTCACCCAAAAAAACATGCATGTGCCCCCCTCCCCTAAGAGATATCTATGCTTAAAGATCTACCCATAAAATTTTCACAAAAGACCACTCATTTGATGCCTTTGTCCCTTGCAAGCCTCAGATTGACCACACACTCCTGCCTGAGTCTATCTCTATTGAAGATGCTCTTGTAGGCCCTGAAAGAACTTAGAGAAGCTTGTAGGAGGTAGAAAAGTGAGTTGCAAAGCGACAAAGTTTGGTCCAGCCAACCGGCACGACCAGCGCTTGAGCTTATGGAGACTCAATTCAACCTTATAGACATGGGATAAGTGCAATAAAATGCACTATGTACTTTGGAGCATCAAGGAGAAAGGGTCGATAAAACATAGATAGGTTTGCACATTGAATATCTCAAAAAACTTACTATCTTTGGATGAGACAATCAACTTCAAATGCTCATAGCAACCAGCATGATTACAACAGTGGTACCTCCTATTTTTCAGGTATGTAGAGAGATAGAACCTGAGATAGAAAAACTATGATTTCTCCCACTCTACTAAACCAAATGCTTTGAAAATTTATACACATAAACTAAACACTAATAACTTTCCAATGAGTCACTTTCATTCAATTTGGAGCTATGTAGAGAGAGCTGCAGCCTCTACACAATTACTGTTGTTGAAGAAGATGATGCAAAAAAATCAAGCAAGACAATGATGGCCACAAGTGTATGTATATTGCTTCCATGTAAGGCACAAGTGATTTAAAGTGGTTTATATAGAATCTTGAAGTGCTCCACAAATTCTAGAAGTGGATTTTGAATTCAAATAAAGGTGGGATTAGTTGTTGGAGGGAATCAATTCACTTTCCTACAATCTAGGAAAAGTGAAGATCTAGTTTGATCTACTTTTAGGTGATTGATTGATTCATTGATTGCAACTCAACCACCTCCAATTCGTGGAAGAGTAGCTCTCATTTTCTACTTTTACATGTGTAAAGCTCTAGGCTTTTACAATGGTACAAGATCCATTAAAAATCCTTTAAAAAAAATACAATAAGTAAGCATAAGTAAAAGAACTTTCCAACGGATATTCTTTCGACATAATCCAAGAGATAACTTTTGACGTAGATCACTACACCTCAAGAATAGTGTAAGCTTGATGTTCCAATAGCTTCTGCACCTCTATGTGTTTGCTTCTTGCATGGAAAATAGGGTTTGCTACTAGATGCATGGAACTTACATTATCTCCAAATATGTGAGATTTGGAACTCACAAGTCCCAAATGTGTATGTAATGCTTTTAACCATACTGCCTCTTGAGTTGCTATGGTCAAACCTCTATACTTTGCTTGATTTGAGGATAAAGCAACTATTGGTTGTTCCTTGGAACTCCATGACACTGGCTTTGAACCTGCAAATGCTAAGTAACCAGAGGTACTTCTTCTATCATCCTTAGCTCCTGCCCAATCTGCATCTTAATCGATTTTGATATCCAAATCTGAAGAATAAGGATAGAATATACCTTCATTTATTTAATATCATCTTCATATACACATAGATTGATAACCCCATTGTGATCCCATTTGATGAATAGAGAAGGATCTGAGTTGCAAGGTCTGAGCCCTTGATCTTGAAGGTATGTAACCAACCTGTAATTCCGAGCTCTAGGAGCTTGTTTCTGTTGGAGATAGATGTCTGCGGAAGCATGCGAACAGCACAAGGAGGAAGAAGAAGCTTGGAGCACAAACACACAATACTAAATGTATTACTAGAGAATGTAAAAAGATAAGTAGCCCATTAGGGCAATAGGTGTATATACAAGCCGGGGGAAAAAAACCTCCTAAAGAGGGAAAAAAGTGCCCCGGCGGTCCTAGTGTGTTCACACACATCACTACCTAAATATATCAACAAATCCCCCCTGGGAGTGATGCGGTGAATAAGGAGCTGGCACTCATGTATAAGGAAGTGCCAAGCTATGTGGAAATCACTCCACAAAAGGAAGTAAGCCCAAAGCTTTGCGCAAAGCTTCAAACTTCTCCCTAGGCAGAGCCTTCGTGAAAAGGTCTGCTATGTTCTCCTGCGTGGGCACATATGCCAAGCTGATCTCCCTAGCAGAGAACCTCTCCCTGACATAGTGATAATGCACCTCAATGTGCTTAGTGCGAGCATGGAACACAGGGTTCCTCGCAACTGCCAATGCGCTCTGACTGTCAATGAAGATGGTGGTGGCAGAAGACTGGCCAACACCCAAATCAGCCATAAGGCATCTGAGCCACACACACTCAACAGTCGCTGTGAAAACTGCCCTATACTCAGCCTCACAACTGGAAGTGGCCACAGTAGGCTGCTTCTTGCTCAACCAAGATATACATGAGCTACCAAGCATGAAGCAAAAACCACTGGTGGACACACGAGTGTCATAGCAACCAGCCCAATCTGAGTCAGAAAAAGCATGCAAATCTGACGGTAGTGATCCCCCCTTGGGATAAAACAACCCAAGTATCCGAGTACCACTCAAGTAGCGAAAGATGTGCTTAACCGCCTTCGAATGCATGACTCCTGGGCAATGCATAAACCTGCTCATCTGTGAGACAACAAACTAAATATCTGGCCGAGTAATGCATAAGTAAATCGAGCATCCAACAGCCTGCTGATAGAGAACAACATCAAATGCATCTCGAGCATCATGAAGACTCAATCGTAAACCTGTCTCCATAGGAGTGGCAATAGGCTTACAGTCTTCAAGTCCAAAATGCTGCAATAATGTGTCAATATATTTTGTTTGACACAAAGCCATTCCACCATCAACTTGCATAAACTGAATGCCCAAATAGTGATGCAAATGCCCCAAATCAGACATCTGAAATGAGGCATGCAAATCAGCCTTGAAATCAGCAATATGCTTCTCAATAGGACCAGTGAGCAGCATGTCATCAACATAGACAACAATGATCAGAAGCACATCATTAGCACGCTTAACATATAAGGTGCTTTCAGTTGGACTGTTCTCAAAACCATGTGCAACCAGATAGGCATGTATCTTCTCATACCAAGCACGTGGTGCTTGCTTTAAACCATATAATGCCTTCTTTAACCTGCACACCTGGTTTTCATGCCCTTTCTGCATAAAGCCACGGGGCTGGAAAACATACACTTCTTCATGCAAGTCACCATTTAGAAATGTTGTTTTAATGTCCAACTGATGTACATTCCAACCATGATGGGCTACAAGTGCACAAATGCTCCGAACAGTAGTCATACGGCATGTAGGTGCAAAGGTCTCATCAAAATCAGTGCCTCTTTCCTGTGCATAACCCTTTGCAACAAGCCTAGCCTTATACCTGTCAACTGTACCATCAGGTTTACGCTTCAGCTTGTATACCCACTTAGTGCCAATGGCCTTCTTGCCAGGAGGCAAGTCACATAAAGACCATGTACCATTCTTCATTATAGCATCATATTCAAATTGCATAGCAACCATCCAATTTTCTGAATTTTGTGCTTCATCAAAAGAAAACAGGTTCATTCTCATCACAGAGACTAGACACAGCCATAGCATAGCAATCTAATGCAAAGGAGGCACTATGAGAGCCTGAACGAGTACGATATGACAAAGGTGCATCTAATTTGCTGTCACACAAAGTCTGCACCAGCCATTTTGGCATAGCTTTTGCCTGCTCAATATCAGCTCTCTCATCAACAAGTGCATCATGTAAATTTGCATCAGAAATAGAATGATATGCATCATCATATGAAACCTGCAAAGGCTGAGAAGTTGCCTCATTAGGACCAGCACTAGACTGTCCACCTGTAAAAAGAGGCATCAAAGTATCATACATGTCTTTGGAGCTAACAGATGTCTCCTTAGTACATGAAAGCAATGGAAAAATAGCATCTTCCACAAAGACAACATCACGGCTAACCAGAATGCATTTAGTCTGTGGATGATACAGACGATAGCCTTTACTTTCAGAACTATACCCAACAAAAATACATTTTACTGCCTTATCATCCAATTTTTTGCGATGTTGTTCAGGCACTAGTGCATATGCCAAACAACCAAAAACACGCAGATGAGCAACAGATGGCTTGCGGTCATGCAAAGCCTCATATGGAGTGATAGACTGCAGCGCTTTAGTGGGACACCTATTAAGTACATATGTTGCACACATGACAGCCTCAAGCCAGAAACTATGAGGTAAAGCCTGACTCTTGACCATGCACCTCGCCATCTCCATGAGTGACCTGTTCTTTCGTTCAGCAACTCCAATCTGTTGAGGTGTATACGACACTGTACACTGGTGTTTTATCCCACGTTCCGCCAAAAATGCATTAAAATCAGAAGACATATATTCCCCCCCCGATCAGAACGGAGGGTGCCCATTTTACATGCTGATAGATTTTCAGCCAAAACCAAAAACTGTTTGAAGCACATGAACACTTCAGACTTTGCTTTGAGTGGATATACCCATGCATGCCTGGAAAAATCATCAACGAAAGTCACGAAGTAAAGGTAATTTCCAAAAGAGGGCGTCTGCACAGGACCATAGACATCACTATGTACAAGCTGCAATTTCTGCGTAGCCAACTGAACCATCTTTTGGAAAGGATGAACGCTGCATTTTGCCCAAAATACAGCCCTCACAAACATGTTTTCCAGGTGCCTCAAGTTTGGGCAAAGAGGACACCATTTCAGATTTCTGCAGGCGTAGCAAACTAGCAAAATTTAGATGACCAAAGCGTGCATGCCAAAGCTTTGCATCTGACATAGCCTGAGAATCATGAACTGCACATGCCAAATCATTCACAGATCTTTCATAGTCTATGAGCTTATACAGCCCACGACATAAAATGCGAGAAGCAATAATCACATCACCATTTGATAGATCATGAACTGTACACCTGTCATCAACAAATTTCACAACCAAGCCAATCTTGGCTAATGAAACTGATAACAGGTTCTTTTTGATCCCTGGCACAAATAAAGCATCTGACAAAGTGAAAGAACTACCATCAGCAGTAGTCAAAATGATCTTACCAACTCCCATAACAGGATAAGAGGAGTTGTTGGCGCATGTAACAGTATTCCCTGTAGGGGCAGGCTCGAGTGAAGAGAAGAAACTGCGCTGCGAGGTAATATGTTTGGTCGCCCCACTGTCAAAATACCAAACATCTGAGTCTACTACAGACATGCACTGCTCATGAGAAGATGGGTCAAAACTGCAGACAGTAGTAAACGCCCATTCTTCTTCCTGCACAAGATTTGCAGACTCTGTTTTTGGTGTAGAGGCCTCTGCAACAACCATTCTAGCCTCTTTCTTCTTTGCCTCTTTAGCATCTAGTTTTGGACAGTTCTTTATGAGATGATCATTCCCTTTACAGTACTTACAAAACAATTTCTGCTTTTCTGATTTCTTCTCATCTTTATCTTCCTTCTTCGAATATGCAGAATTAGTAGATTTCTGCTTACTAGTTGAAGAGCTCCATTTTCCTTTGCCCTTCTGACTAGCCAGGAAAGCTTGATTTGCAACTCGGATAATGGACCTGTTCTACCTGGACTGATCTTCCTACAACAGAACAAAGACTAACTCCTCAAATGATAAGGCATTCGGATTACCTTTCATCATCAACCGAAGAGTAGAAGCAAAACTCTGATATGAATCAGGAAGACCATTCAGAAGGGTCTGCACAAGTGAGCTATCTGGTATAACCTCATCAGCAAAAATCAACTGTTCCTTCAAATCTTTGATCTTCGTTAGGAAACTGTCCATAGAATCACCTTCATTCATGTGCTCACTCTCCAACTGTTTTCGGAGGTAAGCAACACGAGCCTCATTCCTAACTTGGTACAATGTGGTAAGTGTATCCCAAGCATCCCTAGTTGTTCTGCAAGAGCGAATATGAGGAATAATGGCACGTTTGACAGACAAAGCTATCAATGCATGTGCCTGGGCATCTCTGCCATCACAACAAATCTGCTCTACAGTAGGTGCAATAGAAACAGCAGCACGAACAGGAATCTGCGGAATATCATCTTCCACACCATCTTCATCAGCTCCAGCACCTGTATTTGCAGTACCTATTGTTACAAGTGTAACAAGATGTCTTTCAACACCCTGCACAATGTTCCACAGTCCTTTTGCAACCAATACATGTCGCATCATATAAGCCCATAATGGGTAGTTGGTACCATCCAACTTATCCTCAACAACCAACATACGGAATACATCACTGCTTTCAGCCATGGCCGGTGACTAAAATACCTTGATGCAGAAAATCGATTGTATCTCAAAAAGTTGAACAAAACTGCCCATATGAGCTCTGCTAGACCTGTAGCAGACTTTGAGACGCTTAAATTGGCAAACAGAAACTGGTATATACCTTCGGCACAAAAAGATGAAATAGCCTACACAAGCACTGCGATAGTGCATTCGGAGGCCGAAACGAGCTTAGATCGCGATTTCCACACCACAAAGCGAAGCAGTTTTGATCTCGGAAACACCCTGAGTATGCTCACCAAAATTCATACGATTCTGAGACTGCAAACGGAGGAGTGTCGACGGCACCCTAGATGAAGCGACGACCTGCTCTGATACCAATTGTTGGAGATAGATGTCTGCGGAAGCACGCGAACAGCACAAGGAGGAAGAAGAAGCTTGGAGCACAAACACACAATACTGAATGTATTACTAGAGAATGTACAAAGATAAGTAGCCCATTAGGGCAATAGGCGTATATACAAGTCGGGGGAAAAAAACCTCCTAAAGAGGGAAAAAAGTGCCCCGGCGGTCCTGGTGTGTTCACACACATCACTACCTAAATATATCAACAGTTTCATACCATAAAATGCTTTTTAAGTCTATAAACATAAGATGCATGATTAGGTTTTTCAAGACCTGGAGGTTGTGACATGTATACCTCTTCACTTATCCAACCATTTAGAAATGCATTTTTCACATCAAGTTGGAGGAGTCCCCAATTTCTTGCACTAGCTACACTTGTCAATGTTCTAATTGTAGTCATCTTTGCAACTAGTGAGAATGTTTCCTCATAGTCTATACCATGAGTTTGTGAGCATCCTTTGGCAACTTATCTTGCCTTGTACCTACAAACTAGTCCATTTGAGTTTCATTTAACTTTATACACCCATCTATAACCAATTACCTTTTGATTGGATGACATTGGAACCAAATCCCAAGTATCCATCTCCTTCAATGCATCAATTTCTTCTTTCATGGCCTTTTCCCAATTAGGGTTTCCCTTTGCCTCTTCATAGGTTGAGGGTTCCTCTGAAATTGAGTCTTTTGCCAAGTAGGTTGAATGCTTTGTAACAAATGAGGAATCATATCCATACCTTTTTGGTTGTTTCTTCTCTCATGTTGATCTTCTAGGAGCTTGCTTAGAGCATTTTGCAGACTTCTGCATCTTTGCTTTGCCTCTTGAATTCCATAGTTTGTAATCCTTTTCCCTTTAATCTATATCACTTCTTTGATCTTGGACTTGTGTATCATGCTTGATTCCTAATTGATGAGAATCACAATCAAGATCATATAATAGAGTTACCTTTTGTTTGTCTTCATCATACCAAGACCTGTGTTCTTCAAACACAGGATTTCAGAAGAGAGGCACTTGTAGGTAGTGTCAGAGGACTAGGTAGTGCCAAAGGACTCAATGGTTCAAGAGGGAATAAGTTTGTAGGTCACCAATGTCGATGTAGAGGATTTGGAGAATGAGCATAGAGAGAAGAGATTGTTAGCTGTTGTTGGTACATTTGGAAAGCATTGATGCTTGACCAAATATCAAAGGTTTTCTTCATAGCTTGGATGTGACTATCCATAAGTCACATATGAACACCTCTTGTAAAATCCATGAGTTTAACTCAAGATAATTGTAAAAGGGAGTAATAGAAAGAATCTCATGATTTTACGAGTTTTATTTCATACCAACCAAGTAGCTAGAATCAAATCAATTAGAATCCTAAATGGAAGGATCACCTTTTAGGTGGCGGATTCAAATTCAAATTGAAGACACATATATAAAAGAGCCTGACTTTTAGTCATGGGTAGTAGAGCATAAAGAAGGACACAATGAGCTTTAAGCTTGTGGGTACACTAAGTCCACACATGCATGAGAAAGCCTACATCATCTCCCTCATATCATACATTCATAATACTATATATTTGATTTAGTTTATGCAAGTCATTTGGTATCTACTGTTGTTTGTTGCTAAGTGTTATCTTTAGTGAATTTGTTTTGAGGCTTTCTCTATGAATAGTTATCCAATTGATGTGATTCAACTTGGCATATGTAGCTTAGACCTTCTACGTATTAGCTGTCAATGTTCATATCATCTAATTTAGTATATTGGGAGATAATTTCTCTGCAAGTCACCTATGTTTGCTCACTCTCATCTTCCTAAAAAGTCGGGATTACACCCCTAATTTCGTAATGTGATTTCTCATCATATCCTCATTCTAAATTAGTGAAATAACTTCCTATAGCAAGCTTAGGACTTCAGTTTGTTATGTCTAAAAGCTCTTGGGACAATTTCAATCAATGAGTGAGCACTAAGTGATTTACTGAGCAGGATCAAGCCCAAAATAGCAAGTTTTGGAAGTCTTCAATCTTGAAAGTTATCTGTTTTGACATAACTATTTTAATGTGATGCTCCAAGGTACATTATGGATCCAAATGCATATTTGGGAAGCTAAAGGTGTCTACTGAGGTACTATGAAGCTACACTAGTAGGTGTAGAGCAAGATTTGTGCACCACCACCTCATCTCTGGAGTGTATCCAACCATCTCCTCATAGTGGTATCAGATCTATCATCAACTCAACATGGGAGATGGATTCCCATCATCAACTGAAAAATTGGATCGAGGTAATTACTCTGCTTGGTCTATTAGAATGGAAGCATATCTACAAGGTAGAAATATCTATGGTTACATATCTAGAGATGAGTTAATGCCAATACTCAAAAGCAAAGGGCTTAGCATTCATGGTGAATGCACCAGAAAAAGAAACAAGTGAAATTAACAGCCTCTCGTGTTGTAGTATCAATCATGGAGTAAAATGGGTGAGAGATGCTGTAAGTGTGTTTTTGGAGATTTAGTGCAGCTACTAGGAATTGAAGTACGGTGTGCTCTAGTTCGGGACGACATAAAATAGTAAACTCGTTAGATGAGTGCCTGGGGAAGAGTTCCTTCATTGTCGCCATAGGAAGGAGAGGTCCATCGACTAGACCCTCCTGAGGGAGACGGAATCCCTCAGCGATTGTGCTCAGTGTAACAACGATGCGGGGGTTCAAACATGCAAGTGGCCAGCATTGTTCTGTAGCAGGCATAGTTGCAATGGCAGAGATTATCTGCGCACAGAATGGATGACACTCCACTGAATGTCAAGGCAATTCAGAGAAGGCCAGGAGACCTCGAGCACTCAGGAACTCACTCACATCCGGAGCGAGACTAGCACGGAAGGTAAGGATGTTTGCTAGAGCTTCCATGGTGCAATCAAAACACACAAGAGCACAGGTAGTAGAGGGGTCACAAGCACACAAGGACACAATAGCATATAAGAGCATGAAGAACATGATTAAGTAGAAACACTGGAAGAATCATACGAAAAGAAACCTAATCATCACGTAGTGTTGGAAATATACAGTTATAATGGTGACATGCACGCATTAATAAAATCAAAGACATAGAAGGCGGCTACTAATCATGGTTAGGTAAGAAAACTGAAGGATTACGGTCAAGCGGTCAACCGGAATAACATAGAAAGGACAGGAACGTCGAGGTAGAACAGTGAGCAAAAAATACTGATCACGCATCATGAGGATGAAGGCAGTGAGTAATATGGACGAAGCTTTGATCCATTGATCGCTTTAGGAAGAAGGGTACCAGTTAAAGTGGATAACCAAAAAGTTGCTGGTCCCACTTGTTCGACAATGCGATAGGGACCGAACCAGCGTAGTTTAAACTTTCTGGCGGATCGGTTAGATTTAGCATTATAAAAGAGCACTAATTGGTTGATCGTAAACACGGGGGTTTTAAGGAAACAATCGTGAGTTCTTGCTTGTCTGAGTTGAACTTCTTGTAGTACCAAAAAACTCTCAAGGCATTGTTCATCCAGCGACCATAAAGCATCCAATCGGAAAGGGAATGATTCTTCTGGTAGTAATTTCTACTCTAAGGCCACTCGTAGACTAGGAACCACCAGTTCCATAGGAGCAATGGCCTCCAAAACATAAGCCAACTTGAAAGGAGTTGTTCCGGTCGCCACTTTATATGTTGTACGGTAAGCCCATAATATCGCAGGTAGGAATTGGTCCCATCTCTACGGGTAATCTAATGCCAGTTTCTTTAAGATGTTCAACAGAGATTTGTTGGTGCTCTCGGCGAGTCCATTTGCTCATGGATAGTAGGGAGAACTGAACTTATGCACAATCTAGAAGGTTCTAGTAAGCACATGCATTAATATGTTTGCAAAATGTGTACCTTGATCAATCACAATCTCCAAAGGTAAACCATAGCGTGGAAAAATATCTTTCATCAAACATTTAACGACTGCAGCAACTGTGGCTGACCGTAGAGCCCAAGCTTTGGCCCACCTAGTCGCATAATCTATGTAGGTAAGAATATATCTATTACTGGTAAGTGTCACAGGAGGTGTGATTGGTCCGATAAAATCCAAACCCCATTTTTGAAAGGGTTCGAGAGGCAAAACTGGTTGGAGCGGAAAGTAATGTCGCTGTAAAGGTTGACCCGAATGCTGACACTCATCACACTATCACACATACTTGGTCACATCTCGGTACATAGTAGGCCACCATAAGCCAGTCTGCAAAATCTTCTGGTGGGTCAAGTCAACCGCAAAATGACCACCATCTGGGGTAGAATGAGCCATTGTGATTATTGAAGCAATTTCATATGGTGGAACACATCTTAGCAGCACTCTTGAGTGATCCAGGTAATATAACTGCCCTACAAGTAGCCGAAATCATAGACTATACATGGCCAGTTTACAGCGAGCTGTAGGAGAGGTCGTGTCGGGAGGACATCCACTGGTCAAGAAAAGCATCAAAGTTTCATAATAGGAGGATTTCATCGACAATTCTTGTTGATCATCCTGTACGGTCTCTGTTGCATAGATAGTAGGTATAGTATCATCAACTCCTTCCGAAAGTTCACTAAAATCCAATCGAGATAGAAAATCAGCAAGGGCATGCACGGACCCTAGTCGTTGTACTACTGAATAATCAAACTCTTGAAGCAACAATACCCATCTTGCTAACCTTCCTCCCAAATGCTATTGGCGAACAAGGTACACCAAGGCTGCATGATCGACATGAAAGGTGAAGTGGCATCCCAGTAAATAATGCCGGAATTTCTTCACCGAATACACTAATCTGAGACATTCACGTTTGGTGATTAAATAATTGCGCTCTACCGGAGCTAATCTGTGACTTGCATAATACACTAGATGGAACCATTTTTCGGTTTGCTCCATCAGCACGCTGCCAATTGCAATGTCAGATGCATCCACAAAGACATGAGATGGTAGTTCCCATTTTGGCACTTGTGCATTAACAGTGATTTTAACCGATCGAAAGAGAGTTGACATGCCTCAGTCCATTCAAATTGATGGGGAGTACTGATTATCAGACGATTGAGTGGCGTGGCAAGATGAGCAAGCCACTTATGTCGTCCCGCCATCGGATTTGTCCCAAGAAGCGCATCACTTCTTTGAGTGTCTTAGGAGCAGGTGCCTCCAGTACTTCCTTCACTTTATCTGGATCAACTTGAATCCCTTGTTTTGAGATAATGTGCCCTAGCAACTTGTCGCAAGATACCAAGAATATAGATTTATTTGGGTTTAAGCACAAACGAATTCTCGACACTTTGAAAAACAGCACCGTAAATGGTACAAATGCGCGAAGTATCACCAGATAAGGAGAATTCATCCAAGTAAACTCTCATGAATGTAGTTAGATAAGCAGAGAAAACTTCCTGCATACAACACTGAAACGTACTTGGAGCATTTCGCAAACCAAACCACATCACTATACACGCATAAATGCCCCAATTTGTTATAAAGGTTGTCTTTGGAATGTCCTTCTCCGCCATTCGTACTTGGTTATAACCACTATATCCATCCAAAAAGGAGTACATCTCACGACCTGCCACATCATCTAACATTGTATCCAAAAACGGCATAGGGAATGGATCAAGTACTGTTGCTACATTTAATTTCTAGTAGTCCACACATATCCGTAACTGCTTATTCTTCTTAGGGACTATGACAATGGGGGAAATCCACTCCGCATGCTCGATAGGGACAATAAACCCAACCTTCAACAATCGATCCAACTCCGCTTTGACCTGGGCCACATAGTGAGGATTCATTCTATAGCTAGGTTGTTTAATAGGCCGAGCATCTGGTTTCAACATAACCCCATGTTGATAGATACATGGGTCCAACCCCTTCATATCCCGGTAATCCCATGCAAACACATCAGAGAATTCACGTAGTAACTGCAGTAAGTTATCCTAGAAGGTCTCTAATAGTCCCGCCTTAATCTTCATTGGCCGTGGATTAGTTTCATCACCTAAGTTGTAGGTAACCAATTGGTCTTCCGGTACATAGAACTGCCAGGGCATGGCAAAGTCGTCACCTGGCTGAAGCAATTGCTGTAGCATCATATCATCCAAGGTCTCTGCTACGCTTGATTCGGGTTCATCAATCAATGGTACTACCGTACAAGCTATCGGACTCCAGTTATCTGCAACTGTTTGTAAGTCCAGAGTGCCGAGTGCCATCAGATCCTTGTTGGCTTTAAGAAAGGCTTCCTCTTCATCATATGAAAGGCCATCCAACATGTGTACAGGTTCGGCTACATATGGTCGTAGCATGCAAGTCGCAAGGCTTCATGTCGTCCAATGGAACCACATATTTTCGGTGGCTATTCTTAAAAATCAATTCGTGTGGTGACCAATCCTGAACTAACTTAGCTTGCTTTAACCATGGTCGTCCAAAGAGCAGGTTATAGTCAAGGCTGGATTTGGGTAATTCCAGAACAACAAAAGCCATTTTAAAGATAGATCCTTGAAGAGTAATAGGAATATCTCGCACCAATCCCATCGGATGAACTCGGGATTGATCAGCCATTCCGACAAAAAAAAGGGACAGGTTCGATTTGTGTCCATCCCATCCTTTGACAAAGTGCTACTGTTGCAATGTTTACACCGGAACCTCCATCAATTAATACTTGAGTGATTTTATGATTCTTATACAAGACCGTAATCAAGGGCACCGTATGATCCACCGTCGGATCAAGTTTGGGCTAGATTGTTGCTATCGAAGGGGCACATGAAGGTCCTGGACTGACCTGCTACTGGAACTGGTGGTGCATGCCAGGGACCAAAGCCAACAGTTATCCCAATGGTAGTGTAATTGACGCCTTGGATAAGACATCCCACACCAGATCATTTATTGTTGTTTTCGGTACGGAGTCCGGTGGGGGTTCCGCTATAGCGGTGGTCAGCTTCCTTCCTTCCGATACTGCTTGCGGTATACTTTGCTTCATCACCAGAACTGGGTTAGGAAAAACAGTTTGTTCTTGGGTCGCCCACTTACTTGCTTTAGTAAACACCTTTTGCTGCTCATGAATTCCACATTCAAAAATCTCTGCAGTTGGCTGTAATTGCTTTCCCAAGCGTGTTTGCACCACTGCCATTTGATGTGTCATCTGTCGAAATGTACACCATGTTCGCCATCCGGTGTTGTCGTTCCTTTTTCCTTTTATCGTACTCAGTCACATCTTTACAGTACCTACGGATGTGCCCTATTTCACTGCAAAAATGACATTTAGGTGGTGGACGAGATGCACCTTCACCTGATGGACCCGCATTCCATCAAGTTTGTCCAAAGTTAGTTGACCGTGCTCCTCTATAACCTTTGTATCCTTGGTAAGGAGTATTCGTCATTTGTGGTGGTACGTAATGACTGGCTAGTTGCCCTTGTTCCTGAATGATAGCATTGGCAGCCGCTCTACTCTGTACCTTTGCGTTATAAGGACAAGTCTCCATAGCGTGGTCCGCGGTATGACAAATGGTGCAATACATCTGATTCAAAGCACAGGCTGAGTTGTTGTGTCCTGTGTTTTTACATTTAGTATAGTAAATTTGTTTCAAAGCATCCTAGTTTGAATGCTTGGATGCCTTCAACCACTCTAGATCTTCAGTGAATCCACCCACTTCATTTTCTAACTGTAACACCATAGCGATTACGGCATCCAAGGTCATTCCTCCCACCCATCGTATGATCATAATCTATTTCAATTGGGGATTTAATCCGTTTATGAACCACTTAATGAGGTTGTCTGATAAGTTGGCATGCACTAGCGATAGCTGCCGTAAATGAGTCCGGAATAGAGTGGCATAGTCTTGTACATTCTGGTGTGGCTTCAGTCTGTTATTCTGCAGGTAATCAAAAATTTCTACTGGGTTTTTCTTTAACAGGAATCATTGCAGAAATGCATCCTTCACGTCATCATACTGTTAGAAACGATCAGGTCATACTCGGTTAACCAGCGTGCAGCTTCATTAACCAAAGTGATGGAGAGTGTTAATCTCCAAAAGAACAAGCTATTCTTGATGTTAGACCACCTCTATATCAAGAACAACTTTAAACTCCAACCAATTTTGGAAGACAAGTACCAAACTATCAAGAAATTAGCTAACTGTGAAGAAACTCATTTCTCAAAAAATTATGCTGCACATTAATCAATCATTGACTAATTATTTGTATAAAGTTTCTAATGAAACTTTGTAGAATGTGTCGCCTAGAGGTTGCGCACCTTCTCCAAGTTAAAACACTTCAAATGCTTGAGTAGATTATGAGAAATGATACAAACAATCTACCTATGTCTGAAACTCTCTCTCTGTAATGTCGACTTTGACACCTGCAACTTCTAAGACATGGTTCTCCCAAAGTAGAACCCGTTTAAGCAAATGCTTTTAGCCACACATGGCTTACCTTCCAACTTAAATTTTGACTCCTCATTTGTGTAAAACTTTACACTGTGCACTGAGAACTGATCATTTCTTTCACCATCAAATCTGCGCCTGTTTCAGAAGACACTCAACACTTTCTCACATATAGATGTTCCTAACCAAAATTCTCTCAGCCTGTTTGCAATTGGACTCTCAAACTTTAACCATAGATAGATTAACTATGTACTTAGACGTGTACAAAAGGATTTCTCATAAGATTAAACACAGAAGGAGAACTAGCGAAAAGATCGACGCGCAATTCTCTGAGAACTTTTTCTTATCTTAACTCTTCATACATCTGATGGATGATACATACAATGTTCATCATCTACTCATATATATTTCATCTCACACTCCTTTTTTTTTATACGACTATGAGCTTGTACCTATATATACATATGAGTATTGATTCATCATTACTTCAAGTATATTGAAGTATTTACCAAACTAATGTACATATATTTTAAAGATCTTTTCTATCTGAATCTTCTCTTCACTTCATGAAATTGATCTTCAATCTTTTCTTCATCTCTTCACTTCTAGGCTTTATATAATCACCAATTGTTGATTGTCCTGCTCCGCAGCTCCCCCTCAATCATCAATTGTGATTACCTGCATCTTCTTTATCTGTTGATGCCTTTGTATAGCAAAGATGTGTTACAGGTTGACGATGCATATGAAGCCAAGAAGAAGTTCAAAGAGCAACAACAAAGCATGGAGATAAGTGGTCCAACCACTTCTAGCACATCATCAGAGGAGAGTAATACATCAGCTTGGCATGGAAGGACAAGGAATGAAGCTCATTCAAGTGAAGGAAGTAGCAAAGGAAAGGAAAAGGCAAATGACGAAGACCATCGATGGGTAGACATGGAATCTACAAGTGATGAAGATATGGAAAAATTAGAAACTCCAAGATTTAAAGCATCTAAACCAAGGAGGAGGAGATTCCTACCACCTAATGGTGAGGTAAGGTCATCCAATAGGGTTAAATACCCTGTTCAAAGGTTAACTTATGATTCATTCATTGCGAGACACTATGCCTACATGAGTCAAGTTATAGCTATTGATACTTGGTCATTGGTGCCAAGAACAAAGGACATGAAAGTCATTGGCAACAAATGGGTGTAAAAGGTAAAGAGGCATGTAGATGGGAGCATCTCTAGGTATAAAGCAAGGCTGGTTGCCAAAGGTTTTGCTCAAACCTATGGCATAGACTTTGAGGAAACATTCAGTCCAGTAGCTAAGATGTCCACCATCAGAAGTTTGATTGCAATTTCAGCCTCAAAAGGTTGGAAGATGTACTAGTTGGATGTGAAGAATGCTTTCCTAAATGGAGAGCTTGAAGAGTTAGTCTTCATGGACCAGCCCCAAGGCTTTGAATATGAGAGGTTTCCACATCATGTATGCAGGCTAAAGAAGGCTCTTTATGGACTCAAGCAAGCCCCAAGAGCTTGGAACCAAAGACTTGTGGACTACTTGGTAAAATGTGGATACAATCAGAGTCATGCAAACCCGTCATTCTTTGTGAAGAAGGAAGGTAGCAAAATTGTTTTCATTTGTATATATGTTGATGATTTGATCACTACACGAGATGATGAAGCCAACATCAAGGACATAAAGAGGAAGCTTGGATGTGAGTTTAAAATCTCACATTTAGGGATTTTGAGGTACTTCCTTGGGATTGAAGTACTATATAAAGAGGAAGGTATATACTTGATGCAAAGGAAATACATTCTCGATCTTTTGAAGAAGTTTGGCTTGTGTGATTGCAATCCCATTTCAAATCCATTAGAAGTAAATGTTAACCTAAGTGCTCATCAAGGTGAAGAAGTGAAGTATGTGACCATGTATAGGTCAATAATTGGTTCTCTCTTGTATGCTACTATGACAAGACCTGATATTGCACATGTAGTTGGAGTATTATCTCAATTTTTGCAAGCATCAAGAGTACCTCATCGTGTTGCAACCAAAAGGGTACTTAGGTACCTCAAAGGATCAGTGACTGAAGGTCTATATTATCCATTTGATGATGGATTAAATGTGCAAGCTTATTGTGATGCTGATTAGGTAGGTTCCAAAGATGATAGGAGGAGCACTAGTGGGTATGTTATCATGCTAGGGAAGAAGACCATCTCATGGATGTCAAAGAAACAACCAACCGTGGCTCTTTCATCGATCGAAGCTAAGTATAGAGGCTTAGCACAAGTCTCATGTGAGCTTATGTGGATCAAGAAGTTGTTTGTTGATCTTGATTTGCAGGTTAAGAAAGTACCTATTTTTTGTGACAACATAAGTAGCATATGCTTGGTTCAAAATCCCGTGTTCCATGCAAGGTTGAAGTATAGAGAAGTGCATTACCACTTTATTTGAGAGAAGATCATGTCAAAGGATGTCAAGGTGGAGCATGTTAATACAAAGGACCAATATGTAGATATGTTTACCAAAGCATTGGATGGAGTAAAGCTACAACACTTCAAGGCATGCATTGGAATGAAGGACCTAGGCATTGAGACTTGAGGGGGAGTGTTGAAAATCAACTCTCAATCATGAAAAAAGGCTCAACCACGAGTTTTGCAAGTGGGCCAATAAAAAACGAGGACCCAAAGTCATGGAATAAAGTTAAAAGCTCCACCAAACTCAATCAAATTCAAATCTCATCAAATCAGCCACCAAAAAGTGCACCTACACTGATTGGTGGGTGGTTAGCTAGATTGTAGGAAAAGTAAAACTTTATATAAGCATCATCTCGCCTCTTTTTCTTGATTTTTATGCATTCCACAAGCTTCCCACTTAGTTTAGTGAAGTCATAAACTCCAGCAAGCAGCCCCCTTTCTTGTTTACCTCATTTTCTCATGCTTTTGCTCCTCTCTATCTAGAGGTGTAGTTAGGTTTTTCCATATCTGATTGTACCAGATTGTAGAGCATTATTTGCTCTCTCATTATACTCATTTTCATTGATTTTAAGCTTCATTTGGTCTCTCATATTGTGCCCTAAGCCTTGCAAAATTTTCAAGTTATTTGGCTGAGTGAGTTGTGAGAAATTGTGAACTTTGTGAAGGTATATCTCTGCACATATGCAGAGAGTGTTACAAACAGGTAGTCTCTTTTGTAGACGGTGGTCCTCCCAGCTCAAATATCCATTTGGGATGATTTAAATCTTATTGGGTAGCTCGTATAGTCTACTACAAGTTTGCAAAATTTCATTTTAAGTTTGTGTACTAGTACAGAGAAAAGTTCAAAACAGTGAGCATATATCATTGCTTATGGACCTAGTGGAGGGCAGCCATCTTCCATTTTTGAATTGGGGTATTAGAAGCATCCCCCATCAAGGGTGCAAACAAGGTGCTTTATCCTTGTCCATATTGCACACAAGGTTATAAACGAACAAAGAGAAAACAAAACAACATAGATGATTTCTGATGACACAGATGCATCTCCATCTATTGAATGGGATATACCTTTAATGAGGTGTCCCATGTTAGGTACACCTAATTGTGACATGTCTGATAAGGATTGGAATCCCATTATTCCATTGCCTTTAGTGAATGTCCGCTTTTGCACCTTGCATGCCTTCATGAGAATTTTTGATAGACTATTGAAGCTCCATATAGAATATGCATTTGCCATGAAGCCAGTTGATAAATCTATTCAAGCTATAAAGAAATTGGAGGAACTACTTAATTCAATTGGTTTTCATGGTGGAAACGTAACCCTAGTTGTTAAGAAAGTTGGAGAATCTCAAGATAGTTTGCAACAAGTGTCAATGACAGGGAATAAAGCGAGACATTTTTTTTAGAAGAGGTACTAGCACTCAAAATAATGAACATTATGAGCTGTGGAAAGACCTATGCATGATCACAATAGACAATGACTCTCAAGTTGATCTTTGTAATAAGAGAAAGAAGGTTTGGTCCGAGCTTTGATAAGTTGGTAGGCTTAATGGGTCTGACTAGGTCTAGTGCTATTCAGCGTCAATTGTTTCAAGAGACATTAGTGCAGTTGACCAAGCGTTTCATTCAATCTTGGGGAGAGAGCAATATAACACACTTCTAAAACAACTCTCTCTAGGAGATGATCAGTTATAGGTAATGGATAGCTATCTCTTATAGTTGCTGCATTAATCTTTTTCAAGTTAATACACACCCTGATCTTTCCATTTTTCTTAGGTACCACAACTATAGGAGATATCTACTCAGTGTACTCAATTTCATAAATGAAATTGGTAGCAAGAAATTTATCAATCTCTTCCTTGATTTTGGCAGAGTATTGTCATTAAATGTGTAGTGTCTCTGTTTGCTAGGTTTTGCATCAGGAGTAATAGGAATTGTGTTCACAAATTTTAGGATCACTTCCTTTCAAATCTTTGTAACTGTATGCAAACACATCCCTATATTCCTTAGCCAATTTTGTTAGTGCTTCCTCCTCCTGATCTGAAATATCATCATCTATGACAATGTGCCTATCCTCCCTTTCCTCTTGAGCAATCACCACTTTCTTGGTTTGTTCCTCATTGTCATATGATTCCCCCTTTTTCTTATCCCTTTTTTGTTTCATTTTCAAAAGTAATCTAGCCTCCACCTCATAAGTCTTGTAATTTGAAGGTACATCAAACTTTTGCTTCTTTTCCTTAAGTGCCTTCTGTTCCTTCATTTTTTTTTATTCATTTCACGCTTTGGATCTTCACTAATCTCTTTGCGTACATATTTTTTATAAGTTCTTGAGATTTTGTCTTTTATTGCATCTTGAGCATGCACTTCTTCTAGAAATTGTGTTTTGTCAATACTTAAAAGTATAGATTCCTTCAAACTCTCTTATGACTTTGCCACACTTATCATTTGTACTCCTACATGGAAGACATCATATCCTTCTTCATCTTGAAATTTGACTCCCACATATTCATCCTTGGCCACATCCATTGTAGAAAATATCTGACTCCAGCCATAGGGCTCAAATTCCTCATCATCAAATTTCTATGGAATGTAATTCTCATCCTCTAATTTTCTTTCCTTTTGGCAATCTTCTTTTCTTAGCAAATCTTATGTTTCTTGTTCTTTATGGCATTTTACACCTCCAAATTGGTGATTCCTTTTCAGTCTGATCTTCACTTCTAGACTCTTCACTTGACTCTTGCTTCTGATGCACTCTACACCACTCCTGAGGGGATATATCACAATACTGCCCATTTCTTAGGTTTACCTTGGTTAATTTTCCTTGGCTCTGAAGATATAGACAATCTCTACCCCAATCCTACCCAATCTGCATTTGTCTCATGAATGGTTTGCCTAGGATGATTTCACAAGAGGTAGGCTTTGGAAATTCAACTATGGCAAAGGCAAACTCTATTTCTATCCCACATATCTCCATAATCACCTTCTCCCAGATTCCTAGGGGTACCTCTATATGTCAATCTACAAGTTGTAATTTTGGCCATGTGAATTTGGTTCCCAGCTCTTCATGTTATGGTGTAAATGAGGATTTTGTTTTACTAACTCTTCCCATGGTGATTTGACAAAGAATTGTACAATGTTTGTCTAAATTGAATTGAAGAGTTATTTGTTTTTCCTCCTTTCCTAAGTACTCTTTCCCAATTAAATCATTTCCCTAGATTTTGCTAAATTTGACTCTTCAGATATTTTTTTATAGTTGTTTGCCTCTTCTAAATTTTTTGAGCTTCTCTAATGATCTGTTTACACCTCTGCATTCTCTCATCCTCAATATCTGGCATTGGATAAGCTAGCACATTATCTATAGGGTTTGGTCCATGCCACTTTGTTCATCTAGATAATGAACAAAGTGGCATGTTCCACCATCTCTTGTTGTTGATAACTTTGAAAATTCTCAACAAATTAGTGTACATCTCTCTTTTGGTTTGAGATTTAGATGCATGTATTACACTTGTGAAGAATGTGCATTCTCTAGATAGTTACGCTATTCCTCTTCCAATATGCAATTTAGCAAAATTCCCATTGGATGAAGGTAGTCAAAATGTCCAAAGAGTAGGATATAATATTTTCTTTGACTTGTCTCTTTCTTGATATCTTATTATCTAAATTGAGGTCTAGAACTCAATATTGGAATTATGTCACTAGCCCATTTACAAATTACTTCAACTTTAAAAAGATAAGTATTAGGTAATTCATCATCTACTCCCTTAGGTTTTTCTCCATTGTTCAATCTAGATAGATGCTCAGCTCTAATATGAGTTTTTTCCTTGCTTTACAATCACTTCAAAATCAAACTCCATTAACTAAAAGAACCATCTAGCTATTCTTCCAGTGTTGCATGGTTTGTTCACCAAGTACAATAATTCTTGATGATCCACAAAAGAAATTAACTTGTTAGCCAAAAGATAGTGTCTGAATTTCTTAACTACATACACCATGCCCAATGCCTCTCTTTTAGTAGTTATGTAATTCTTCTTTGCTTGGTTAACTTTCCTACTTGCATAAGCAATCGAAAAGTCCTATTTTGTTTCCTCTACTAGCTGAGCTAAGATGCATCCTAGTGCAATGTTTGAAGCATCTACATGAACATGGAAAATCATTTCCTTGTTTGGAGGTTTCAATATTGGATTTGAACTTAACCATGGTTTGAGCTTCTTAAAGACTTATTCATACTCATCAATACACTCAAATTTTGTGATAAGGGCATATAATGGCTTAGCAATTATCACATAATTATGAACAAATCTTCTATAGTACCCACAGTATCCCATGAATGCTTGTAACTCTTTGATTGTTGTAGGTCTTGTCATTTCAACAATAACTCTTGTTTTTTTCTCATCAGTGGATATACCATCCTTGGAAACTATATGGCCTAATATCCTTCCTTTTCTCACAAAAAATATGCACTTTTTAGGGTTTAGATAGGATCTATAAATTTTGGACTTTTGAAAAATATGTCTAAGATCTAGCAAATGAGTTGTTCTAGTACACACATCATCAACATACACTTCCATTGTTTTTCTCAAAAACTCTTTGAACACATGAAATATTAACATTTGAAAAGTAGTATTTGCATTGGTTAAACCAAATGGCATAACCCTAAATGCAAATACCCCTATTAGAGTATACCTTTTTGGATGGAAAAACATAAATTGTAAAATTAGATCTTTTGTATTATAGAGGGACTCGATGGATGTAAAAATGAAGAATAGTCTTCTTCATGAGAGGAATTAAATTATGTAATCTTTTGATGTTTTTTTAGAGCTCTCAATTGTATAGAAAATTAGTTCAAAAATTTCAGAAGATGTAATTTTCCAATGTGAAATAAGACACTTGAAAAAGTATATATGTCAATTTGTAACTTATTTTTGGGGAGATTCATTTTTTGTATTTTGATGTCTTGAATGAGAAATTGAGAGCTCTTATCTTTCTCTCCTAATCTCATCACTTGACTTCCATGGTGATTTGTGGATGAATTTATGAGTGTTTCCCTTGGATTTGTCTTGATAATCAGCTGTTCTTTGAATATTTCATGATAATAGAAGTTCTTTCCTTTATGTTCTATCTCAATTATCTCATCTTGATGATACATATACTAAAATTAACTTTTGAATTTATACTTTTAATCTACATGAAAACTCGCATGAATTGTTGGTACATTTGGCAAGCCTTGATGCTTGACCAAAAGACCAAAGGTTTACTTCATATCTTGAGCATGAATATTCATAAGTCATATGTGAACACCTCCTGTAAATATCTTGAGTTTAACTCAAGATAAATGTAAAAGGCAAAACATGAGAGAATCTTGTATCTTTATGAGTTGTAACTCACAACAACCAAGTGGTTGGAATCAAATTGATTAGGAGCCTAAAAGATAGGATCACTTTTAGGTGACAAATTCAAAATTCAAATTTGAACTCATCTATAAAAGTTCATGACTTTTAGTCACGAAAATGAGAGCAGAACAAGGACACATTGAGCTTCAAGATTGTGGGCACACAGCCCAAACATGTATGAGTAATCCTACATCATCTCCTTTGTATCATACATTCGATATACGACACATTTGTTTCAGATTATGCAACTATCTCATGTTCACTATTACCTGATGATAGACTCTCAATTTTAGTGAGCTTGTTTTGAGGAGTTCTCTGTGTATACTTATTCTTTTAATGTGATTTAACATGGTACATGTAGCTCAAAATTACTAGTTCTATGTTATCAAATTTCACACCATTTGGTTCAGAAATCTGCGAGATATGTTCATTACAATCTGCCTATGTTTGCTGTATGTCATCCTCATAAAATGTCGGGATTACACCCCTAACTTCTTAAGATTATTTTTCAGCATGTACTCATCATAAATTAGTGAAATAACTTCCTATAGTAAGCTTAGGGGTCCAATTAGATATGGCTAAAAGCTCTCGAGTCAATTGTAATCAGTGAGTGAGCACTAAATGAAATACTTAGCAGGTTACAATCCATAAATAGAAAGTTTTTACAACTCTTCAAACTTGGAGGTAGTATGTTTTGATGCAACTAATTGAAGATGATGCTCCAAAGCACATTATGGTTCCAAATGCATATTTGGGAAGCTAAAGGTGTCTATTATGGTAATATGAAGTAACATTCCAGGTGCAGAGCAGGATTTGTGCAACACAAGCTCATTTCTGGAGTTTATTCAACCATCTCCTCACAGTGGTATCAGAGCAATCATCAACTCAACATGGAAAATGGATTACCATCATCAATTGAAAAATTGGATCGAGGTAATTAATCTACTTGGTCTTTTAGAATGGAAGCATATCTGCAAGGTAGAAATCTTTATGGGTACATATCTGGAGATGAGTCAATGCCAATACTTAGAAGCAAAGGACAACCCACTCAAGAAGAACAAGAAAGGTTATCAACATGGTGCTCAAAGGATGCATTGGCCAGGTCATACCTTCTCAACTCAGTTTCTGATTTCTTACTCCCACATATTAGGAATTGTAAGACATCACAAGAAACCTGGAATGCACTTGAAACATTCTTTTCTTCAAGCACTAGAGCAAGAAAGAATCAACTGTGGATGGAGTTCACAACACTCAAAAAGATGCCCAAATAGAATCTGACTGATTATGTCACTAAAATGAAGGACTTAACTTATCAACTTGGAAGAATTGGAGAAGTCATTGATGAGGAACAAATTGTGAGACAAGTGATCAATGGAATCAAAGTAGATGACAAGTGGGAAGCATTCACTACTGCAATGGATCTATACATGGACATGGAGGTACCTGACTTCAATACTCTAATGGGAAAATTGTTTACTCATGAAGCCAAGCTTATGAAGAACAAATGACAACTCGAAAGGTCATCAATCCTCTACCCTATACACTGATAAGAACAAGATTAAGGATAGTAAAGGTAAAGGCAAGAAATCTGATGATGAAGCTAGTACCTCCCAAGCTAACTTTGTAGGAAGAGGTAGAGGTATAAGAGGAAGAGGCAGAGGAGGTAGATAGGGCAAGGGGATATTCCAAAGCACCTCTCCATGTGCCATATGTGGATTGACTAACCACACGACTGAGAACTGTTTCAGGAACCCTAGAAAGCAGAGAGGAAGAGGCTTCAATAGAGGAAGCTATGGAAGAGGAAGATCAAACAACTTCAACAACCATAACAACAATTACAACAACCACAATAACCAAGGAGGCTATAGAGGAAGAAGAGACTACAACAATTATACTGAAGAGCAGGCACAAGAAGACTCACTTTTGTTAATGAACATGACCATGAGGCAAGGTAAAGCAGATCACCATGTGTTTTATATAGATTCTGGTTGTTCAAATCATGTAGCAGGAAATGTGGCATTGCTAGCTGACTTGGAGGATCCAAGGAACAAGCATGAGGTTCAGACAGGAGACGATACAAGGCACTCAGTTGAAAAGATTGGGAATGTGAAGACCTCAGATGGAAACATGAATCTACTCAGTAAGGTATTGTATGTAACTACCATAACCAAGAACTTGATAAGTGTTGGACAAATTGTAGAAAAAGGCTTGCAAGTAAGGTTTACAAGAAATGGAGCATTTTTTGAAGATCCTCAACAAGGATTCAAGAAGATAGCCAAAGGAGAAAAGATAGGTAGACTCTTTACATTTGAAGTACAGGATACTGGAAATATAGCACTTTTCAATTATGGAGGACAAACCTTATCAGAATTACAAATGTGGCACAAAAGATTAACTCACATAAGAAAAAGAAGTTTAAACCAAATATGCAAGGATCAAAGTGTGCTTGGATTGCCAAATATATCCAAGCAACATATGATATACAAATGCAGTGCATGTCAATTTGGGAAGTCTCATAGACAACCATTTATGAAGAAAGGTTACGTTCATGATGATCTATTGGAGCTAGTCCACACAGATGTTTGAGGACCTAGCAAAGACCCTTCAATTTCAGGATCCAGGTATTATGTATCATTCATTGATGATTGTAGCAGATGGACCATACTTTATTTTATGAAGCACAAGGATGAAGTGTTCAAGTGTTTCAAAAAATATCTTGCTCTTGTTGAAAACCAAATAGGGAAAACATTAAAGAGGCTAAGGTCAGATGGAGGGTGAGAATACTTCTCCCATGAGTTTGATTCATATCTCCAAGATAGAGGCATCAAAAGAGAAATCACTACCAGATATACTCCAGAACAAAATGGAGTAGGAGAAAGGAGGAATAGGACCATTGTGGAGGCAGCAAGGTCCATGATCAATGAGAAGAAATTAACCAACTACCTATGGACAGAGGTTGTATCCACAAACACCTATCTTATCAACAGACTCCCATCTAAAGCATTAGATGGGATGACACCATATGAAGCTTGGAATGGAAGAAGGCCTAGCCTAGATCATTGCAGAATTTTTGGGTGCATAGCTTATGCATATGTTCCATCACATATCAGAGGTAAAATGGATCCCAAGGCAGAGAAATGTGTGTTCATAGGTTAGATCTTAATAAAAAAGGGTACAGGTTGTATAATCCAAGTACTAAATGTTGGTGTAAATCACACGCCTACACATTTGGCTTGTAGCCCATACACATATGAAGTTCCATAGGAACAATTGCTAGTGGATACTTACCACTTTACCTTTGTAAAAAAGTCAGTTTTGACTTGGGAATCTTTGTAATCACCAATCAAGAAACACTCGTGGAATAGCTAGAAGTTGATTGAGGGAATATCTCCTAGAATGAAGGTTCACTTTTTAGCCAAAATTTGAATTCAAATTCAAATGAGGATGAAACTCCTATATATACTCCCTTGTAAAAGTCGTAGGGGTGAGTGATCAATTCCCAAGCTCTCCATTGACATTCTGTATGTGTGTAAGGCCTACACTGTAGCCTACACCATTCTTAATCATATGGCTATGATTACCAAGCCAATGAAATTGTACAACATTGTTCATTAATACATTATACTTACATTGTTCATCTATGATATCTCTGTTATAGTCATCTTCTACTGGCAACTTGTATTGAGCATATCTCACTCATTTCTCCACCAAATTCAATGATCTATAGCTTGTTGGAATCAATTTGAAGCGATCTACGCTACAAAAGTTTGAAGCAATTCTATTTAGCAGATTGAGAGAAATCGGCATCGAGCACTCACTGGTCAATACTTGCAGCAGTTCTAAAAAATCGAGGGTAATGATAATTTTGCTAAATTGATTTCTCTTAGCATAGTTAATCATTTTAAGTGATTCCACTTGGAATCATTATCTTACTAAGATAATTAGATATCCCTAAAAGGAATTTTCCCAATTCCTAATGTACTCGTTGTACTGACCATTACAAGCAGCAGGTGTATGATCCAAAATAGAAAGTTTTCTTGGATTTTTAAATTGACAAGTAGTCTATTTTGATCAAATATTTTCAAACATCATTTCCAAAGTACATAGGCACTTTTATGGTGTCATTGGAAAGCTAAGAGGGTCCACTTATCAGCTCTAAAGCATCAAAGGGTTGGTACAAAGCAGGATTTGGCAGTACCTACTCATCGTCTTGAAGTGTCCATCCATCTTTCCCAGCAGTGGTATCAGAGCAAAGTTAAGGTAAAATGGGAGATGGTTTTCCTTCTTTCATTGATAAATTGGACAGGAACAACTATCAAGCATGGTCTCTAAGGATGAAGACATACCTACAAGGAAGGAGCCTCTATGGATACATCTAAGGAGATAAGGAGATGCCCATATTCAGAAGCAAAGGACAACCTACAAGGGAAGAGCATGAAAGACTCAACACATGGTGTGCCAAGGATGCATTAGCAAGGTCTTACTTACTCAACTCAATTTTTTATTTTCTTCTTCTACATATTAGGAACTATAAGACATCCCAAGAGACTTGGGAAACATTGTCTTCTTATTTCTCTTCCAACACAAGGGCCAGGAAGAATTAGTTGTGGATTGAATTCACAACCCAAAGGAAACAACCTAAGCAAGCTATCTCAGAGTGTGTGACCAAAGTTAAAGATGTAGCGATCAGTTAGCAAGTATAGAAGAAGAAATTGAAGAAGAGTAGATTCTAAGGCAAGTTATCAATGGTATTAAAGCAGATGACAAATGGGAAAGCTTCACAACTGCCATGGACTTGTACATGGACATGTAGATTCCATATTTAACCACACTCATGGGGAAACTATTCACCCATGAAGCCAAGCTCAACAAGAATGGAGACTCATCAAGACTTAATAGCTCTTCTGCCCTATACACTAATAAGAATAAGTCTAAAGAGAAAGCCAAGAACAA
This sequence comes from Ceratopteris richardii, assembly GCA_020310875.1. Taxonomy (NCBI): domain Eukaryota; kingdom Viridiplantae; phylum Streptophyta; class Polypodiopsida; order Polypodiales; family Pteridaceae; genus Ceratopteris; species Ceratopteris richardii. The sequence continues at coordinate 58,555,221 of CM035412.1, read as the reverse complement.
GAAGATGGAAGATGAGGGAACTACCTCTCAAGCCAACTATGCAAGGAGAGGTAGATCATCAAGAGGAAGGAGTAGAAGAGGTAAGCAAGGTAGGAGGAGACCCTATAACTCATCACCATGCAATATTTGTGGCTTATCAAATCATACTATAGATGAGTGTTTCAGGAACTTCAAGAATCAGAGAGGTAGAGGATACCAAAGAGGTGGATACACACAATCAAGAGGTAGATTCAATCACCACCAAGGATATACCAACAACTACAACAACAACTACAATGGCAACTACCAAGGAGGATACAAATCCAGAAAGGATTACAACAACTACATAGAGGAGCAAGAAGATTCTCTTTTGATTATGAATATGACATCAAAACCAAGTATAAATGATGACCATCTCTTCTACATTGACTCTAGATGCTCAAATCATGTGGCAAGCAATGTAGCTCTTCTCTCTGACCTTAAGGAACCAAAGGGTAAGCATCAGGTACAAACAGGTGATGACACCAAGCACTCGGTAATTAAAGTTGGATATGTTAAGACCTCTAATGGGAACAAAAATCTGTTGAGTAGGGTTCTATATGTACCAACTGTTATCAAGAATTTGATGAGTGTTGAACAGATTGTGGAAAAAGGTTTGCAGGTTAGATTCAACCAATATGTAGCATTTGTGGAGGATCCCAAGCATGGGTTCAAAAGAATAGAAAAAGGAGAAAAGACAGCTAGGCGTTTCACTTTTGAACTTGAGGATACAAGGAACATAGCACTCTATAGTTATAAGGATCAAACATTATCAGAGCTTGAAATTTTGCACAAGAGATTAGGGCATGTAGGTGAAAGAACGTTGAAACAAATATCCAGGGATCAATGTGTGCTTGGGATACCTAACGTATCCAAGCAACACATGATTTATAAGTGTGGTGCTTGTCAGTTTGGAAAGTCTCAGAGGTTACCCTTCTTAAGGAAAGGCTACATGCATGAGGACTACCTAGAACTTGTTCATACAGATGTATGGGGACCAAGCAAGGATCCCTCAATCTCTGGATCAAGGTATTATGTATCTTTCATTGATGATTACAATAGGTGGACTGTATTGTACTTTATGAAGCACAAAGATGAAGTATTCACTTGTTTTAAAAAGTATCTTGCACTTGTTGAGAATCAAACAGGGAGAAAACTAAAAAGGCTAAGGTCAGATGGAGGAGGTGAGTACTTCTCAAATGATTTTGATGCATTCTTGTAGGATAGAGGAGTTAAGAGAGAAATTACCACAAGGTATACTCTTGAACAGAATGGGGTAGTTGAAAGAAGAAATAGATTGATTGTTGAAACATCTAGGTCAATGTTAAATAAAAAATAATTACCTAACTATTTGTGGGCAGAGAGTGTATATGCTGTCACTTATTTGATAAACAGGTTGTCATACAAATCTCTTGATGGGATGACCCCATATGAAGCATGGCATGGTAGAAGACCTTCACTTGATCATTGTAGGATCTTTGGATGTGTAGCATATGTGCATATCCCTTCTCAGATAAGAGGTAAGCTAGACCCGAAGGTAGAGAAGTGCATCTTCATTGGATATGATCTAAATAAAAAAGGATACAGGTTTTACAATCCATCAAACAAGGGATTCATGGTCAGTAGAGATGTTGTCTTTGATGAAAATAACTCTTGGTTTGATAGTGAATGTAGGAAGGTAAAGCTACCTTATGACTTGGAATAGGAGTTTCCAAGCCTCACTAAGGAGGAGCCTACTTAGAATGAAGACACCAATTTAGATGATGAAGACATCATTAACCTTGAAGAGTTCAAGGCATGGAAGTCTAAAGGTAAACTCAAAATAAAGAAATTAGAGGTAATTGGTTCTAGATGGATCTATAAAATAAAGAAAAATTATGATGGGTTAATAAGCAGGTATAAAACCAGACTTGTGGCTAAGGTTTTTGCACAAACCCACGGCATTGACTATGAGGAAACCTTCTCACCTGTGGCCAAAATGCCAACCATCAGGGTATTGGTAAGTGTGGTTGCATCAAAGAATTGGAACATGTATCAATTGGATGTAAAAGATGTATTTCTAAATGACTGAATTTTAGAGGAGGTGTACATATCACAACCTCCTGGCTATGAGGATCCAAACAAGGTAACATATGTATGCAAATTGAATAAATCTCTTTATGGATTAAAGCAGGCACCTAGGGCATGGAACCATAGGTTGACCACATATCTTCAGGACCAAGGTTTTGCAATGAGTAAAGCAGATACTTCTCTATTCATTAAGAGAAGTAATTCAGAGGTAATATACCTATGTGTATATGTTGATGATATCATACTTAAGGTAATGATGCTAATGACATCAAACAGATCAAGAATCAGATGATGGAGTTCAAAATTAGTGACCTTGGATCACTAAAATATTTTCTTGGACTTGAGTTAGTCTATACTAACTCTAGCATTTACATTACTCAGAGGAATTATATACAGGATATGTTGAAGAAGTTTCAATTGCAAGATGCCAAAGTTGCAAGTACTCCAATGGAGGTAAACCTAAAATTAAGTGCTCATGAAGGTGATGTACTTGATGACATTACAGGTTATCAAAGCATAGTGGAAAGCTTGAATTATGCTACCTTGACAAGGATAGACATTGCTTATGGAGTAAGTGTGCTAAGTTAGTTTATGCACAAGCCTAGGGCACCTCACTTGGAGGCTGCCAAAAGGATCTTGAAGTACCTTAAGGATACTCAACATCATGGTTTGTATTTCCCAGATACATCAGACTTGGACATTAAAATTTATTCAGGTGCAAATTGGACAAGATGCAAAGATGATAGGAGGAGTACCTTAGGATACCTTTCATTTGCAGGTGATAAGCCAATATCATGGTCTTCAAAGAAGCAACCTACTGTTGCTTTATCTTCTACAGAGGCAGAGTATAGAGGATTGGCTAATGATACTCAAGAGGCTATATGGATCAGAGTTTTGTATACAAAATTGGGCTTGCATAGTAAATCTCCAATGATCTTTGGAGATAATACAAGTTCTCTACACCTTGCAGCTAATCCTATTTATCATGCTAGGACCAAGCATATAGAGGTCCACTATCATTATGTGAGAGAAAAGCTATTGAGCAAGGATATTCAGTTGCCATATGTATCAACCAATATGCAATGTGCAAATTTGCTAACTAAAGCATTAGATGGTACAAAACTTTGTAGGTTTAAAACAATGATTGGATTGCAGGATGTTCATGAAGACTAGAAGTGAAGCCCAAGACAAAATGTTTGGCTTGAGGGGGAGCTGTTCGTGCAAATCACAAGCCTACACATTTGGCTTGTAGCCCATACACATATGAAGTTCCATAGGAACAATTGCTAGTGGATACTTACCACTTTACCTTTGTAAAAAAGTCAGTTTTGACTTGGGAATCTTTGTAATCACCAACCAAGAAAAACTCATGGAATAGTTAAAGGTTGATTGAGGAAATATCTCCTAGAATGAAGGTTCAATTTTAAGCCAAAATTTGAATTCAAATTCAAATGAGGATGAAACTCCTATATATACTCCCTTGTGAAAGTTGTAGGGGTGAGTGATCAATTCCCAAGCTCTCCATTGATATTCTGTATGTGTGTAAGGCCTACACTGTAGCCTACACCATTCTTCATCATATGGCTATGATTACTAAGCCTATGACATTGTACAACATTTTTCATTAATACATTATACTTACATTGTTCATCTATGATGTCTCTGTTATAGTCATCTTCTACTGCCAACTTGTATTGAGCATATCTCACTCATTTCTCCACCAAATTCAATGATCTATAGCTTATTGGAATCAGCTTTAAGTGATCTACATGCTAACAGAGTTTCAAGAGATTCTATTTAGAGGATTGAGAGAAATCAGCGCCGAAGCACTCACTAGTCAATACCTACAATAGTCCTAAAAAATCGGGGGTAATGGTAATTTTGCTAAATTGATTTCTCTGAGCATATTTAATCATTTTAAGTGATTCCCACTTGGAATCATTAGCTTACTAAGCTAATTAGATATCACTAAAAGGAATTGGAAAGTGATTCCCACTTGGAATCATTAGCTTACTAAGCTAATTAGATATCACTAAAAGGAATTTTCCAATTCCTACTGTATTGGTTGTACTGAGCATTACAAGCAGTAGGTGTATGATCCAAAATAGAAAGTTTTCTTGGATTCTTAAATTGAGAAGTAGTCTGTTTTGATCAAATCTTTTCAAACATCATTTCCAAAGTACATAGGCACTTGTATGGTGTCATTGGAAAGCTAAGAGGGTCCACTTATCAACTCTGAAGCATCAAAGGGCTGGTACAAAGCAGGATTTGGTAGTACCTACTCATCATCTTGAAGTGTCCATCCATCTTTCCCAACACTAAAGGCTTTATTGTTAGCAGAGATGTTGTTTTTTATCAAAACAACTCGTGGTTTGAAGATGATTACAGAAAATTCAAGCTACCTTATGACCTAGAAGAAGACTCCTACAATTCAGAAGGTAAATAATCAACAATGTGAAGATTCAAGTGATTTTGATGATGATCAAAAAACACCAAGGAGGAACTTCAAGCTAAGGAGCAACAAAGGCAAAGAGAAGATGCAAGACTTGAGGGATATTGCAAAATCCTCTCAACAAACAATAAGGAGATCAACTAGGGAAACGAAGAAGCTAGAAAGGTATGGATATGACACCTCTCTAGTCACTAAACACTCAATCTATATTGCTCAAGATATCAACTCAGAAGAAACATCAACCTTTGAAGAAGCAAACAAGAAATCTAAATGGAAGGAAGCAATGGAGGAAGAGATACAAGAATTTCAAGAAAATCAGACTTGGGACCTAGTTCCCAAGAACCAATCCATGAAGATCATTGGATCTAGATGGATCTATAAGGTAAAAAAGAATTCTGATGAATCAATAAATAGGTACAAAGCAGGACTTGTGGCTAAAGGGTCTGCTCAAACCCAAGGAATTGATTATGAGGAGACTTTATCTCTTGTGGCAAAGATGCCAACAATCAGAGTCCTCATAAGTATAGCTGCTTCAAGGAATTGGAACATCTATCAATTAGATGTAAAAAATGCATTTTTAAATGGTTGGATTGCAGAGGAGGTGTACATGGTGTTGGAGCAAGTCTATGACAAGCCTAAGTATTGGCTTGAGTCTCACAAAGTCATTAAAGAAGCTTCAAAATGAAGACTATGTAAAGTTCACTTGTGAACTACCTCTTGTAACTTTTGAAGAGTTTACTTAATGTAAAAGTAAGAGAATCTTAAGTGGTTGAGCCCACATGATCAAGAATGGAAAGAGGAGCCACAAATTCGTGATTTGTGGTAGGTAGAGAATCAAATCAATCATTGATTGATTGGAGAGTGATTGAGGGAAGTTAGCCTCCCAAACTCAACTATAAATAGATGGCAGTTTTAGTCGTGGTTAGAGAGACCTATGTGAAGACCTCCAAGAGCTGAGCTTTATGCCATATCAAGGTGTGATTACAAGGCACACATATGTATCAGTAAGTCATTGTATTGTACAAGCAATATACTTTCATTTTCATGATTATTTGAGTTCATCTTTCCATGTTCTTGTGATGTGTACTACTCACTGCCATTACTTCAGTTTTTCTCAGTGAGCTTGCAGAGATTGTTTCTCTGCACTTGGTTCATCAATTTCAGTGATTTAACTTGGTAAAGTTAGCTCTATAAGTCTACTATATGCTCACAAATTGTCATGTCATTTGGATGTTGGAATCTTCAGTTATGTTTATTTGAAGTCAACAGGGTATGTTCATCTTCACTTCTCTGTCAGGTACCCGACTTTTTCAGTCATCTTGTCAGAGTCATTTCTCAGTGGTTACTCATCCAAATTCAGTGATTTCAAGCTTGTTAGATTCAGCTTACTGTCTAGTATAAGAATACAAATTTTCATGATCATTGGATTCTTACATCTTGAGTTATGTTACTTTTTCTGCTCACTGGTCTATTTCTGTAGCAGCCCGTGAAAATCGGGATGATGTCATCACTTGTTAAAAGTCATTCTCAGTGTGTGGTTTGTTATTTTTTATGAGATTACTCTCTAAAGTTAGCTCTTTAAGCTACCTAGTCTTCCCCAAGAGGAATTAATCTAATTTCTGCTGTGCTCAGAGAATTATGTAAAACACTGGACAGGTGTATCAACCAAGAATAGCAAGTTTTCACCTCTGAGCTAACTCCAACTTATCTGTTTTGATCTATTTTTTTGAGAGTGATTTTCCAAGGTACATAGGGTGTCTAATACATCCATTGGCAAGCTAAAAGGGCCCACCATCTACTCCTGGAGTTCATTTGGCTGGTGTAGAGCAAAGATTTTGCAACACCTCTTCATCTTCAACACATACCTATCCATCTCTTCAGAGTGGTATCAGAGCAAGGTTGGACAACATGGCAGATGGATTTCCTTCATCAATTGACAAATTGGACAGAGGTAACTACTCAGCTTGGTCATTAAGAATGGAAGCTTATCTCCAAGGTAGAAGTTTATATGGTTATGTGGCTGGAGATGAAGTTATACCAAGTTTCAGGAACAAAAGTCAACCAACACAAGAAGAGCAAGAAAGATTGAGCACATGGTGCTCCAAGGATGCACTTGCAAGGTCTTATCTCCTCAACTCTATCTCAGATTTTTTGTTGCCTCACATTAGAAGTTGTAAGACATCTCAGGAAGTGTGGGATGCACTTGAAGCTTTCTTTGCTTCAAGTACTAAAGCTAAGAAGCATCAACTATGGCTGGATTTCACAACTCTCAAGAAGGCTCCCAAACAAAATGTGACTGATTTTGTCACAAAGCTCAAGGACATAGCAGATCAGTTGGGAAGCATTGGAGAGGTAATAGATGAAGAGCAAATTGTAAGGCAGGTCATCAATGGCTTGAAGGCAGATGACAAGTGGGAAGCATTCACCACAGCTATGGATTTGTACATGGACATGCATGTACCTGATTTCAACACACTCATTGGACAATTACTTACTCAAGAGGCAAAGCTTATCAAAAATGGAGAAAGCTCTAAAGGTAATCAATCTTCAGCTTTATACACGGATAAAAGCAAGTCTAAAGATAACAAAGGAAAGGCAAAGAAAGTGGATGATGAAGCAGGTACATATCAAGCTAACTATGCAGGTAGAGGAAGACATGGCAGAGGTAGAGGAAGAGGAGGTAGACAAGGCAGGGGGAGATCCCAAGACTCCAACTCATGTTCTATTTGTGGATTAAATAATCATACAACTGAGAATTGCTTTAGGAATTCCAGGAATCAAAGAGGCAGAGGATACAATAGAGGAAGTTATGGCTACTCAAGAGGAAGGTTCAACAACTACCATGGCAACTACAACAACTACAATCATTCAAACTATCAAGGAGGCTACAAAGGAAGGAGAGACTACAATAACTACACAGAAGACTCAAACAAAGAGGATTCATTATTGATCATGAACATGGCTATGCCACAAGGTAAATCTGATGAGCATGTTTTCTACATAGATTCAGGTTGTTCAAATCATGTGGCAGGAAATGTGGCACTCCTATCAGATTTAGAAGATCCAAGGAATAAGCATGAGGTACAAACAGGAGATGATACAAAACATCCTATGGAGAAAATAGGCAATGTCAGAGCACCTGATGGAAACATCAACCTACTCAGTAAGGTACTCTATGTCCCTACCATTACAAAGAATTTGATAAGTGTTGGGCAGATAGTAGAGAAAGGGTTGCAAGTCAGGTTCACAAAGGCAGGAGCATTTGTTGAAGATCCAAGTCAAGGATTCAGAAGAATTGCAAAAGGTGAAAAGACAGGTAGATTGTTCACATTTGAATTACAGGATACTAGAAACATTGCTCTCTTTAATTATGGTAGTCAGACACTCACAGAATTGGAAGTATGGCACAAAAGGTTAGCACATATTGGTGAAAGGTCATTAAAGCAAATTTGCAGGGACCAAAGTGTACTTGGACTCCCTAACTTGTCAAAACAACATATGATTTATAAGTGTAGTGCATGTCAGTTTGGAAAGTCTCACAGGTTACCATTCATGAAGAAAGGTTATATGCATGGAGATCTCTTGGAGTTGGTTCATACAGATGTATGGGGACCAAGCAAGGAAGCTTCAATATCAGGATCAAGGTATTATGTTTCCTTTATTGATGATTGCAGCAGATGGACTATCCTATTCTTTATGAAACACAAAGATGAAGTTTTTTCATGTTTCAAAAGATATTTGGCTCTTGTGGAGAATCAAACAGGTAAATCACTAAAAAGGCTAAGGTCAGATGGAGGGGGAGAAGACTTCTCCCATGATTTTGATTCTTTTCTTCAAGAAAGAGGAATCAAAAGAGAGGTAACTACAAGGTACACTCGTGAGCAAAATGGAGTGGCAGAAAGGAGGAATAGGACAATTGTTGAAGCTGCAAGGTCTATGTTAAATGAAAAGCATTTACCTAATTACTTATGGGCTGAGGCTGTATCTACAGCCACTTACTTGATTAACAGGTTGCCTTCAAAATCCCTTGATGGGATGACTCCATATGAGGCTTGGAATGGAAGAAGACCAAGTTTAGATCATTGTAAAATTTTTGGATGTATTGCTTTTGCTCATGTTCCTTCACAGGTTAGAGGCAAGATGGATCCAAAAGCAGAAAGGTGTGTATTTATTGGATATGACAACAATCAAAAGGGCTACAGGTTATACAACCCTACCAACAAAGGATTCTTGGTAAGCAGAGATGTAGTTTTTTATGAGAACAATTCATGGTATGAAGATTCATGCAGGAAGATCAATTTACCATATGATCTTGAAGAAGATTTTCCAAAGCTTGGTAGAGAACAATCAAAGATTGAAGAACAAGACACCTCAGAGGATGATGAAGAATGTCAGATGGAAAAGATCAAAGCATGGAAGTCTAAAGGTAAAGCAAAATTGCAGGAACTTGGACATGAGGCAGAATCATCACATCATGGCCTAAGAAGATCTATGAGGGAAAAGAAAAAACCAGAAAGGTATGGGTTTGACACCTCATTAGTAACTAAACATTCTATCTACATAGCACAGGACATAAACCAAGAGGAGCCATCATCATTTGAAGAGGCCAAAGCAAAAACAGAATGGAAGCATGCAATGAAGGAAGAGATTGAAGCACTCGAGGAAAACAACACTTGGGATTTGGTGCCCAAGACTTCATCCATGAAGGTAATAGGCTCAAGATGGGTCTATAAACTCAAGAAGAATTCTGATGGTTCAATTAACAGGTATAAGTCAAGGCTTGTGGCAAAAGGCTTTGCACAAACTCAGGGAATTGATTATGAGGAGACCTTCTCTCCTGTGGCAAAGATGCCTACTATTAGGGTTTTGCTTAGTATTGCCTCTTCCAAGAATTGGAAGATACTTCAACTAGATGTGAAGAATGCATTCTTGAATGGTTGGATAACAGAAGAGGTATATATGGCACAACCACCTGGTTTTGAGAGTCAAGTTTATCCTCATTATGTGTGTAAACTTAACAAAGCATTGTATGGTCTCAAGCAAGCTCCAAGAGCTTGGAATTTCAGGCTTGTTTCATTCTTGCAGGACAAAGGCTTTCAACCAAGCAAAGCAGATCCTTCACTCTTTATTAAAAAGAGTAATTCCGAGGTCATCTACCTATGTGTATATGTAGATGATATTATATTGACAGGAAATGATGCAGATGGTATGAAGAAGATCAAAGATCATATGAGAGAAGAGTTCAAGATAAGTGATTTGGGTTCACTTACCTACTTCCTAGGTTTGGAAGTTGTCTACAAAGATCATGGTTTGTTTCTCACTCAAAGAAAGTACATTAAGGACATGTTGGCAAAATTCAAGATGCAAGATTGTAAGATTGCAGGTACTCCAATGGAGGTCAATCACAAATTGAGCTCACATGAAGGTGAACTCATAGAGGACATCACATCATATCAAAGTCTAGTGGGTAGTCTCAACTATGCCACATTGACAAGAGTAGATATATGTTACAATGTGAGTGTGCTAAGCCAATTTATGCACACACCAAGGAAACCACATATGGATGCTGCCAAAAGGATTCTCAAGTATCTCAAAGGAACCATAAATGAAGGACTTTACTATCCTTATGTATCTGATTTAGGTTTGAAGCTATTTTCTGATGCAGATTGGGCTGGCTCCAAGGAAGATAGAAGGAGCACTTCACGTTATCTTACCTTTGCAGGTTCAAAGCTTATTTCATGGTCATCCAAGAAGCAACCCACAGTTGCTCTCTCTTCTACTGAAGCTGAATATAGAGGTCTTGCCATAGCTACACAAGAAGCTATGTGGATGAAGACATTATTCAAAGATCTTGGATTGGAGTTTGGAACTCCAACTATTTTTGGTGACAATATGAGTTCTATTCATTTGGCTGCTAATCCTATTTTTCATGCAAGGACTAAACATATTGAAGTTCATTATCACTATGTACGAGAGAAGGTTCTAAGCAAAGAGATTCAAATATCATATGTGTCCACTCATCAACAATGTGCAGATATTCTAACCAAAGCATTGGATGGTACAAAGCTTTGCAAATTCAAGGCTATGATAGGTTTGCAGGTAATCTTGGAAGACTGAAGACCTCAAGCATACTTGGCTTGAGGGGGAGCTGTTGGAGCAAGTCTATGACAAGCCTAAGTATTGGCTTGAGTCTCACAAAGTCATTAAAGAAGCTTCAAAATGAAGACTATGTAAAGTTCACTTGTGAACTACCTCTTGTAACTTTTGAAGAGTTTACTTAATGTAAAAGTAAGAGAATCTTAAGTGGTTGAGCCCACATGATCAAGAATGGAAAGAGGAGCCACGAATTCGTGATTTGTGGTAGGTAGAGAATCAAATCAATCATTGATTGATTGGAGAGTGATTGAGGGAAGTTAGCCTCCCAAACTCAACTATAAATAGATGGCAGTTTTAGTCGTGGTTAGAGAGACCTATGTGAAGACCTCCAAGAGCTGAGCTTTATGCCATATCAAGGTGTGATTACAAGGCACACATATGTATCAGTAAGTCTTTGTATTGTACAAGCAATATACTTTCATTTTCATGATTATTTGAGTTCATCTTTCCATGTTCTTGTGATGTGTACTACTCACTGCCATTACTTCAGTTTTTCTCAGTGAGCTTGTAGAGATTGTTTCTCTGCACTTGGTTCATCAATTTCAGTGATTTAACTTGGTAAAGTTAGCTCTATACGTCTACTATATGCTCACAGATTTTCATGTCATTTGGATGTTGGAATCTTCAGTTATGTTTATTTGAAGTCAACAGGGTATGTTCATCTTCACTTCTCTGTCAGGTACCCGACTTTTTCAGTCATCTTGTCAGAGTCATTTCTCAGTGGTTACTCATCCAAATTCAGTGATTTCAAGCTTGTTAGATTCAGCTTACTGTCTAGTATAAGAATACAAATTTTCATGATCATTGGATTCTTACATCTTGAGTTATGTTACTTTTTCTGCTCACTGATCTATTTCTGTAGCAGCCCGTGAAAATCGGGATGATGTCATCACTTGTTAAAAGTCATTCTCAATGTGTGGTTTGTTATTTTTTATGAGATTACTCTCTAAAGTTAGCTCTTTAAGCTACCTAGCCTTCCCCAAGAGGAATTAATCTAATTTCTGCTGTGCTCAGAGAATTATGTAAAACACTGGACAGGTGTATCAACCAAGAATAGCAAGTTTTCACCTCTGAGCTAACTCCAACTTATCTGTTTTGATCTATTTTTTTGAGAGTGATCTTCCAAGGTACATAGGGTGTCTAATACATCCATTGGCAAGCTAAAAGGGCCCACCATCTACTCCTGGAGTTCATTTGGCTGGTGTAGAGCAAAGATTTTGCAACACCTCTTCATCTTCAACACATACCTATCCATCTCTTCACACATGGCACAACCTCCTGGATTTGTTGATGATGTACATCCTGAGTATGTGTCCAAACTCAGGAAAGCTCCTTATGGTCTCAAACAAGATCCTAGAGCTTGGAATCATAGATTGGTTACATTTTTGCAGGACAAAGGATTCAAGATGAGCAAGGCTGACTCTTCACTCTTCATTAAGAAGAGTAACTCTGAAATCATTTATCTATGTGTGTATGTAGATGATTTTATTCTTACAGGTAATGATGCAGATGGAATCAAGAAGATCAAAGCCCAAATGAAGGAAGAATTCAAGATAAGTGACCTAGAATTGCTCACTTATTTTCTTGGATTGGAAGTTGTCTATACAGATAAGGGGATCTTCCTTACCCAAAGGAAGTATGTTAAAGATGTAATTGCAAAGTTCAAGATGCAGGATGTTAAGGCTGCACGTACTCCCACGAGGTCAATCACAAGTTAAGTGCTCATGAAGGGGAACACATTGAAGACATTACAAGCTACCGAATCTTAGTTGGAAGCTTGAATTATGCAACCCTAACTAGGGTAGATATCTACTATGGTGTAAGTGTGCTTAGCCAATTTATGAACACTCCTAGAAAACCTCACATGGATGCAACAAAAAGGATATTGAAATATCTAAAGGGAACTATGAATGAAGGATTGTATTATCCATATACATCTGATGTAAGTGTAAAGCTATTCACGAATGCAGATTGGGCAAGATCAAAAGATGATAGAAGAAGCACATCTAGATATTCATCCTTTGCAGGTACAAAGCTCATTTCTTGGTCTTCCAAGGAACAACCCACAGTAGCACTCTCTTCAACTGAAGCTGAATACAGAGGATTGGCAAATGCAACTCAGGATGCAATGTGGATCAAGTCTCGATATATAGATTTAGGGTTAGATTTTGGCACTCTGTACATATTTCGAGACAACATGAGTTCTTTGCGTTTAGCTGCTAATCCTATATTTCATGCTAGGACTAAGCATATAGAATTCCATTATCACTTTGTTAGAGAAAAATTACATGTATGAGTAAGCCTACATCATCTCCTTTGTATCATACATTAAATATATGACACATTTGTTTCAGATTATGCAACTATCTCATGTTCACTATTACCTGCTGATAGACTCTCAATTTCACTGAGTTTGTTTTGAGGATGTCTCTGGGTATACTTATTCTTTTAATGTGATTTAACATGGTACATGTAGGTCAGACTTTCTAGTTCTATGCTATCAAATTTCATGCCATTTGGTTTAGAAATCTACGAGATATATTCATTACAATCTGCCTATGTTTGATGCCTGTCATCCTCCTAAAATGTCCGGATTACACCCCTAACTTCTTATGATTATTTCTCAGCATGTATTCCTCGTAAATTAGTGAAATAGCTTCCTATAACAAGCTTAAGGGTCCAATTAGATATGGTTAAAAGCTCTCGGGTCAATTGTAATCAGTGAGTGAGCTTTGAATGAAATATTGAGTAGGTTATAGTCCATAAATAGCAAGTTTTTACAACTCTTCAAACTTGGATGTAGTCTGTCTTGATGCAACTATTTGAAGATGATGCTCCAAAGCACAATATGGTTCCAAATGCATATTTGGGAAGCTAAAGGTGTCTACTAAGGTAATATGAAGTAACATTGGCAGGTGTGCAGCAAGATTTGTGCAACACCAGCTCATTTCTGGAGTGTATTCAACCATCTCCTCACATGAATTAGGCATAGCAATCATCTCAAAAGCTTATTCCTAGTTCAAGATATATGAAACCCTAGTATTTCACATAAACTTTTCATGAAAAGCTTTGTTGAAGTTGATTTTGTTGACAAATCTTGGACTCAATTGATAAAGAAGGAGTTCTAGTCTTAGTATACTTCTCGAATTGACAAAATAGAGGTGTTTATGTTGCTAATCTTTTATACTATGATGATTGGAGTTGATTCTATTCGGAGAAACCATCAAGGAATCCATATACGTCTTTTCCTACTACTCTCTCAAGAAAACAGTCGATGATGGGTAATGGGTGGTTATCTCTTATAGTAGCAGCATTGAGTTTCTTTAGGTTTATACAAACTCTAAGTTTCCCAATTTTCGTTGGTACTACTACTATAGGTGATATCCATTTTGTGCGTTCAATCTCATAGATAGATCCTAGAGAAAACAATTTATCAATTTCCTCCTTGATTTCAGCAACATAGACATCATTGTATGTGTAATGTCTTTGTTCTTTTGGCTTAGAATTAGGAGCTATGGGACATATCATGATCTGTATTATTTTTCAAATTTACCTTCGTAATGTTATTTTCATGTTGAAGTTATAAATGATTAATTCCCCAATCTTGAACCACTTTAAGTTGTCTTAGGAATATTCTTCCCAATATGATGCCATATGTGTTTAATTCTGGGAATTCCTACAACCAAAGTATTCTCAAAGCTGATTCCACAAGTCTTGAGATCAACTTGATCTAGTAACCGTATTGGATATTCCATGTGTCCATCTGCTAACTGAAGTTTCGGTTTGGTTGTATTTAAGTTAGGTTTTTGCCATTTTTCCCACACTTCCTTAGTGATAATAGCTACTCCAACTCTAGTATCCAAGATAGCTTGCATTTTATGCCCTTGAACTTCCAAAGTTAGGGTTGTATAACCTTCTTCACCTTCAAAATATCCTCCAATTTGATCCAAAGGTACTTGCATTTTCCTTGTCATCTCTATATCTAGATCATGTCTTTCTTGATTTTTTGATGAATCTCTCTTTTTCATTTTTGTTCATCTCTTTTGATCTCTCTATCCTCTCTCTCTCTCTCTATCTCTCTCTTTATTACAGGTTACTCAAAAATTTCACCAAGCATAAAATATGGCTAATTATTGTAAATGTAATTTTCATTGGCTATATATCATTTAAATTTTCTTATTTTCATTAATTAACATACTCACACTTACTTATTCATACACAAATATACACATATACATGACCATGCATGCTCACACATATACACACACATACACATGCACATACACACACATATACATACACATACACTTACACGTACACATGCACATACACACACATATACATACACATAGACTTACACATACACTTACACATACACTTACACTATACATGCACATACACTTACACATACACATACACACATATACATGTGCATATGCACAAACATATCTACAAACACATAAAAGAACATGCCTGCATGCATTATTGCATACACATACTCATATACACATTAACACATACTTATACACATGCATATCCATATTCACATGCATGTACATACAAATGGATGCAAATGAAGATGCATGCACATGCATGCTGATGTATATACACATGCATATACCTACATATACACATACAAACACAACATACATATGCACACACACACACACACACACACATATATATATATATATATATAGAGAGAGAGAGAGAGAGAGAGAGAGATAGATAGATAGATATACACACATACACATAGACATGCACATATGTACACACATATATGCACATACACTTATATATACACATGCACATACATACATATACACACACATACACATACATATACACACACATATGCACATACACTTACACATACACATGCACACATACTCATACACACATTAACACATACTTATACCAAAATATACACATACACACACAACACACATATGCGCATATATATATATATATATGCGTATATATATATATATATATGTGTGTGTATATATATATATATATATATACACATATATATATATATATATATATATGTGTGTGTGTGTGTGTGTATGTGCATGCAGTTGCAATGTGTTTATAATATGTTTATATGTATGTGCATATTTAATATCAATGAAATATATAATTAAAGTAATAAAATACATGTTAAATATAAACAATAATAAAAATCATTCAAACAAGACTTTTCATTAATTAGTATCATAGACAAAATTCAAAGCATAATTGGAATGTGAAAATATGTACATATAAAAAAATATGTATATCAATGTAAAATATATATCCAATGTAATATATCAATCATCCTGATCATTGTCATCCACATCATCATGTAAGTCATAATCATCTTGATCATCATCATGATCAGCCTCGTCATCACGATCATCCACATGATATGATGTATCTATAATGGCATCATGTGTAGAGGTGTGAGCACTCTGTGACGATCCAAATCATCCTACTTGTGTTTGTTTCTCCACCTCATCCATATCTGCCTCTCCATAACACTCCTATATTACATATAACAAACATAAATAAATAAAATATATAAAGTATTAATAAAAATAGAATAACTATATAAAATTTAGTAATACTTACAAAAGCATTTGGATGATCTTTCATATACTCACTCAGACGTTGATATCCACAATATGTAACAAAATTTATTTCCATTTTTGTAAGATATCAACCATAATCCTTGCACTATATCTAAATAGATAAAAAAGATTACTGATTAGTGTTTTAACTAAAATAAAAAATATACTTTCAATAATATATATACTTACAAAATATAGCTACAAAACCATGATAGCCCATTTGGCCTAAATGTGATATATGACCTGACTCAACTCTCTTCTTTGCAGCAACCTGCATTTATTTAATGAAACAAAATTACATAGATTAAATATAAAATATTTATAGAATATATAAGAATTATAAGTCATAGTAATATAAACTATTAATTTGTATACCTTCTATTGAGGAAATGATTCTTGAAGACGTAGATGTCTGCGCAAAAACTACCACATCTCAAGTGGTATGTTAGGTCTTGTCTTATTTTGTTCTACCATACAATATCTCCTGTTATTTTAATCTCAAACAAAAAAAATCAGAATATAAAAAAACCTTCAATTTATAAACATGCATAACAGAAACACATACATACTTATCCTTATACATACGTACTTACACATACACACACATGCATATACATATACATATATATACACTTACACATACATACATACACTTACATATACATACAAATACTTACACATACATACATACATACATACATACACACACATACATGCATACACATACATGCATACACATACACATATTCATACACTTACACATATATACATACCCACACATACATATACATACATATCCACACATACACATGCATACATACAACCATACATGCATACACATACATATATATATGTATACTTACACATACATATAAACATACATTTACACATTTATACGTACACATACATACACATATCCACAAATATTATATATACACACACATACATACTAAACACATACACACATACATATGTTATACATTTATAGTCTTGTATGTAAATTTATATTTTAGAATGTATATTTGTGTATATTTGAATATGTGTATGTATAAATATGTACATATGAATGTGTGTATATAAAGAATCATGTTATTAATATCTAGTACCTTTATTTTCTACACAATCAGATCTGATCAATCAAAGGTCAATGGCATCAAGACAATGCATAAAGAAAAGATACTATATTGTCTTGATGCCATTATTGCATCAACATCAATGGCATCCAGGACAATGCATATCAGCAAAAGGTTCTTGTTGTATCGAAACAATACAACTTCCTGAAAAAGATCTATGGATATGTGGAATATATCATCTCGTATATCAGACGATCAAAGCAAAGATCAAGTTGAATCTTGTACCAACCTTTAAGCATCAACAGTCTTTCTTGAACAGTGCTAATGATGATACTAAGATACCATACAATGTGCTTCCTAAGAGGACTAGATCACATTGTGGTCATATGAAGAACAACAGAGTGCTTCAATGCATTTTGCGAAGCACTGAGATTCACAAGAGAAAGATGGCTCAATGCTTTCAGAAATTGAGTAGAGGTGAGGAAGAACATGATAGGTCTATTGATATGAACAAGAAAGAGGCAGATAAGATTGTACAGCTTGAAGGGGAAATAGAGTCATTGCAGGTGCAAGCTTAGGATTTACATAGAGTTAACACATCGAATCGCATCAAATATATTTGATGTGTTAAATCCATAGAAATCCTCAGATTTCATCCATAATAACTCTATTTTATCTTCAAGCTGTACAATCTCATCCGCCTCTTTCTTCTTCATATCAATAGGCCTATCATGTTCTTCCTCAACTCTACTCAATTTCTGAAAGCATTGATCCACCATTCTCTTGTGAATCTCAATGCTTTCTAAAATGCACTGATGCAACCTTTGTTGTTCCTCATATGATCCATCATGTGATCCAGTCCTCTTAGGAAGCACAACGTATGGTATCTTAGTGTCCTCATCAACACTCTCCAAGAAAGCTTGTTGATGCTTAGAGCTTGGTACAAAGTTCAACTTCGTCTTTGTTTTGAGCTCTCAACATACAAATTGATATATTTCACAGATTCATAGACCATCTTTAGGAAGTAGTATTATATTGATACAACAAGAACCTTCTGTTAGTTGATATGGATTGTCCTGGATACCATACATTCACCTTGATGAGATGTTGGCATCAAGACAATAGCATCAAGAGGAACTTGTTCAAAGCTAGAAATCGACTTCTTGAGATAATAGCACCAAGAGGGACTTGTGATGGCCAAGTTTTGATGGAATTCAACTTATGCACCTGCTCCTTGGATACTTATGACAAAAGAGATGCAAAGAGGTACTTTTTATGATATAGTGCAATATTTTTTCAAGCACATAATAATGAATTTTTGTATTTTTTATTTTTATGGGTTATTTTGAAGGTTGGTTGATTTCAAACTGAGCAAGAAGGTAGAAATTTCCCATTAAAAGGGATCATTATCGATTGTTAACTTGAATCATTTGAATGGGTATCAAACAATAGGTTCTTCTTTATTAAACTAGAATATAGGTGAATCCCACCACAGAGATGAAAACATGTACTTGTAAGTTAGAACATGAAGCTCACGGATGTGCCTAAAATTATATATAGCTCTATTTTCGAGGATGAAATTCCTCTCATATATGTAAATATTGTTGGAACATCAAGCTTACACTATGCTTGAGATAGATTTGATCTACATCAAAGGCTATCGCATCAAAAGAATATTTGTTGGAGAGTTCTTTTATTTATGCTCACTTATTGTACTTTTTTAAAAAAGATTTTTCATGGATCTTTTACCATTGTAAAAGCCTTGAGCCTTACACATGTAAAACTAGAAAGATAGAGCCCAAATCCCACGAATTTGTGGTGGTTGAGTTGTATTCAATCAAGCAATCAATCACCTAAAAGTAGATGAAACTAGATCTTCACTTTTCCTAGACTATAGGAAAGTGAATTGATTCCCTCCAACAACCATTCCCACATTTGAACTCAAAATTCACTTGTAGAAGTCTTGGAACGCTTCCAGAGTCTATACAAAGACTTGAAATCACTTGTACAATATATGGAAGCAATATACATACACTTTTGACCATCATTGTCTTGCTCCTTCAATTTTCTACATCATCTTCTTTGCCAACAGCAATCTTGTAGAGGTTGTTGCTCTCTCTCAAGAGCTCCAAATTGAGTTAAAGATGACTCATTGGAAAGGAATTAGTATCTATCTTATGCCTATAAATTTTCGTAACATTTGGTGGTTTAGATTGGGAGCAATCTAAGTTTTTCTGTCTTGGGATCAATCTCTGCATATTCCTGAAAAATAGGAAGTACCACCGTTGAGTGTTTGATTCATTCCTATAGCATATTTTTCTTATTCCTTACACTTTTGTGGAATCATTACACTCAACCCTATGTGTATCACTCCCATAAAAGGTTTTTTCTAATTGAAATCAGGCTAGTCGCTATGAGCATTTGAAGTTCATTGTCTCTTCCATAGATAGTAAGTTTTTTGAGCTAGTGGATCCGAGAACCTATCTGTTTTGTATCAACTTCTTCTCCTTGATGCTGCAAAGTACATAGTGCATTTCTTTGCACTTATTGCATGCCTATAAGGTCTATTTGAGTCTCCATAAGCTCAAGGGCTGGTTTTGTGCCTGTTGGATAGACCAAACTTCGTGGCTTCGAAACGCACTTTTCTACCTTCTACAAGCTTCTCCAAGTTTTCTTTCAATGGTATCAGAGCTAGATCAAGATGGGTGATGGATTTCCCTCAATGATCGAGAAGCTTGATTGACATAACTATGTGGCTTGGCAAATCTGAATGGAGGCCTATTTGCAAGGTAGAAATCTTTATGGAATTGTAGCAGGTGATGAAGTTATGCCTATTTCATGATCCAAAGGAGGACCTACACAAAAGGAGACAGATAAGATCACACTTTGGTGTGCAAGGGATGCTTAAGCAAGATCATACATACTGAAATCTATCTCTGACTTTCTATTACCACATATTAGAGGATGCAAGATATCTCAAGAGACTTGGGATGCCCTCGAGACTTTCTTTTTTGCTAGTACCAAAGCAAGAAATAATCATCTTTGGAATGAGTTCAACCAAATGAAGAAGACACCTAAACAAACCATCACAGAGTTTGTTACCAAGGTCAATGAGGTTGCAGATCAATAAGCATCCACTAGAGGGCTGATTGAAGAAGAGGCTATCATGAGGCAAATTCTCAACGGCATTCAAAGTGATAAGCAATGGGAATCTTTCACGATAGCTTACGATCTCATCATGGATGTGTAGACTCCAAACTTCAACACCTTTCTTGGAAAACTCTTCAATCAAGAGGCCAACAATAGCATAAAGGAAAGTAACTCATATCATGGTAATTCAACTAGTGCTCTATATGCAGATAGGAAGGATAAGAAGCAAAAATGCAAGAAGAAGGAAGAAGGTAAAGAAGAGACTTCCCAAGCCAGCTTCGCAAGCAAGAAAGAACCAAAGCAAGACAAAGATAAAGGTCGGAATGTTCAACCTTGTGCCATCTACGATAAGACCAACCAGAAAGGACCAAAGCAAGATAAAGCCAAAGGTTAGAATGTTCAACCTTGTGCCATCTGCGATAAGACCAACCACACCACTCAAAATTGTTGGTTCAATGGGAAGACCCAGAAAGGAAGTGGAAGAGGTGGATATGGAAACAATAGATGCAAAGGTGGACACAACTTCAACAATAACAATAGAGGCTATAATAGAAGGGACTACAACAATTATTCAGAAGATCAACCACATGAAGACTCATTGCTTCTCATGAATCTAAGCCACAAAGAATGTAAAGAAGATGATCATTTGTTCTACATAGATTCAGGATGTTTGAATCATGTTGCAGGCAACATTGCTCTTCTATCTGATTTGGAAAGTCCAAAGCATAGACATGAAGTGCAAATAGGGGATGATACAAAGCACAATGTGGAGAATATTGGTAATGTCAAAGCTTCTAATGGTAGAACAAACATTCTGAGTAAGGTTCTCTATGTACCCACTATCACTAAAAACCTAATAAGTGATAGTTGAAAAAGGCTTGCAAGTAAGGTTCACTCACCATGGAGCTTTTGTGGAAGATCCATGTCAAAGCTTCAAGAAGATAGCCAGAGGTGAGAAGCATGTTAGGCTCTTTACTTTTGAAGTAGGAGAAAATAGGAACATAGCTCTATTCACTTTTGGGTCTCAAACCCTAAGTGAGCTTGAAGTGTGCCATAAGAGACTTACTCATGTGGAAGAACCTTGAAGGATATATGCAAGGATCAAAGTGTTCTAGGATTGCCGAATATATCAAAGCAACACATGATCAATAGGTGTGATGCATGTCAGATCGGGAAGGCACAAAGACAACCATTCAACCACAAAGGCTATATCCACACACAATTTAATGGAATTAGTACATACAAATGCATGTGGACCAAGTCAAGAACCTTCATTGGCAGGATCAAGGTATTATGTCTCATTTATTGACGATCATAGTAGATGGACTGTTCTATACTTTATCAAGAGTAAGAATGAAGTGTTTGATTGCTTCAAAAAGTATCTAGCGCATGTGGAGAATCATACAAATAGAGCACTCAAGAATTTTAGATCTAATGGAGGGGGAGAATACTTCTCCAAAGAGTTTTATGAGTTCTTGCAGGACAAAGGTATCAAAAGGGAAGTGACTACTAGGTACTCTGCTCAACTAAATGGAATTGCAGAGAGGAGAAACAAGACATTGGTTAGATCAACCCAAACAATGCTTGAAGAGAAGAAGTTGCCACATTATGTATGGGCAGAAGCTATTTCAACTGTTGTGTACCTTGTCAATAGAATACCATCCAAATCACTTCAAGGTATGACTCCTTATGAAGCATGGCATGGAAGAAAACCTAGTCTTGGACATTGCAAGATTTTTGGTTATTTATCTTATATTCATATACCATCACAAATAAGAGATAAGCTAGATGAAAGGGCAATAAAGGCAGTGTTTATTGGATATTATTCAACTCAGATAGGTTACAGGTTCTATAATCTATCAACCAAGCAATTCACTACAAGTAGAGATGTTGTGTTTGAAGAACACAGGTCTTGGTATGATGAAGACGAAGAAAAGGTAACTCTACCATATGATCTTGATTCTGATTCTCACCAATTAGGAAGCAAGCATGATACATAGGTCCAGGATCCAAGAAGTGATACAGATGATGAACAAGATGAAAGGGAAAACGATTACAAGCTATGGAAGTCAAGAGGCAAAGCAAAGATGCAAGAGGTTGGAGAATGCTCCAAACAAGCACCTATAAGATCAGGAAGAGAGAAGAAGCAACTAGAAAGGTATGGATATGATTCCACATTTGTTACAAAGCATTCAATCTACTTGGTAAAATACTCTATTTTAGAGGAACCCTCAACCTATGAAGAGGCAAAGAGAAACCCTAATTGGGAAAAGGCCATGAAAGAAGAAATAGATGCATTGAAGGATATGGACACTTGGGATTTGGTTACAATGTCACCGAATCAAAAGGTAATTGGTTGCAAATGGGTATATAAAGTTAAAAGAAATTCAAATGGATTAGTTTGCAGGTACAAGGCAAGATTACTTGCCAAAGTATGCTCTCAAACTCATGGTATAGAATACGAGGAAACATTCTCATCAGTTGCAAAGATGACTACAATCAGGACATTGATAAGTGTAGCTGCTGCAAGGAATTGGAGACTCCTCCAACTTGATGTGAAAAATGCATTCTTAAATGGTTGGATAAGTGAAGAGGTATACATGTCACAAGCACTAGGTTTTGAAAATCCTAATCATCCGTCTTATGTTTGCAGACTTAAGAAAGCATCATATGGATTGAAACAGGCTCCTAGAGCTTGGAATTACAGGTTGGTTACATACCTTCAAGATCAAGGGTTCAAAGCTAGCAACTCAGATCCTTCTATATTCATCAAAAGGGATTACTATTAGATTATCTATCTATGTGTATATGTAGATGGTCTTATTGTGACAAGTGATGATGTGAACAACATTCAAAGGATCAAGAGACACATGCAAGAGGAGTTCAAAATCAATGACTTAGGTGAACTCACATATTTCCTAGGTATGTAGGTGATATACACAAATGAAGGAATGTATCTTACTCAAAGAAGATACATTGAAGACCTACTTCTCAAGTTCAAAATGCAAGTAAACCTTTGGAGATGAATCATAAACTTAGTGTTTATGAAGGTGAGAAAACTGAAGACATTAAAGAGTATCAAAACTTGGTAGGTAGTTTGATATATGCTACTCATACAACGGCAGACATCTCATATAGTGTTGGAGTGCTTAGTCAGTTATGCACTCGCCAAGAAGACCACACATGGATGCAACTAAGAGAGTACTTAAGTATCTCAAAGGTACAATCAACAAAGGTATATTCTATCCTTACTCTTCAGATTTGGATATCAAAATCTATTCAGATGCAGATTTGGCAGGAGCTAAGGATGATAGAAGAACTACTTCTGGTTACTTAGCATTTGCAGGTTCAAAGCTAGTGTCATGGAGTTCCAAGAAGCAACCAATAATTGCTTTATCCTCGGTTGAAGCAGAGTATAGAGGCTTGAACATAGAAACTCAAGAGGCAATATGGTTAAAAGCATTGTATACAGATTTGGGACTTGTGAGTTCCAAACCTCACATATTTGGAGATAATGTAAGCTCCATGCATCTAGCAGTAAACCCTATTTTCCATGCTAGAATCAAACACATAGAGGTTCATTACCACCTCATCAGAGAGAAGCTCATGGCAAAGGACATTGACCTTCCTTTTGTTCCTACTGAAAAGCAAGTAGCAGATATGATGATGAAGGCACTTAATAGAACAAAACTTTGTAGATTCAAAGCTATGACATGTATTCAACCTATCAGAGAATGAAGACTCAAGCATACTTTAGCTTGAGGGGGAACTATTGTAACATCAAGATTACACTATGCGTGACGTGGATTTGATCTACATCAAAGGCTATCGTGTGGAAAGAATATATGTTGGAGAGTTCTTTTATTTATGCTCACTTATTGTACTTTTTAAAAAAAGATTTTCATGGATCTTTTACCATTGTAAAAGCCTTGAGCTTTACACATGTAAAACTATAAAGATAGAGCCCAAATCCCATGAATTTGTGGTGGTTGAGTTGCATTCAATCAAGCAATCAATCACCTAAAAGTAGATCAAACTAGATCTTCACTTTTCCTAGAGTGTAGGAAAGTGAATTGATTTCCTCCAACAAACATTCCCACCTTCATTTGAATTCAGAATCCACTTGTATAAGTCGTGGAGCACTTCTAGAGTCTATATAAAGACTTGAAATCACTTTGTACAATATATGGAGGCAATATACATACACTTGTGGCCATCATCGTCTTGCTCCTTTAATTTTTTGCATCATCTTCTTCGCCAACAGTAATCTTGCAGAGGCTGCTGCTCTCTCTCTAGAGCTCCAAATTGAGTGCAAGATAGCTCATTGAAAAGATATTAGTGTCTAGTTTCTGGATAAAATTGTTCATAACATTTGGTTCAGTAGAGGGGGAGCAATATCAGTTTTTCTGTCTCGGGGTCAATCTCTAGGTATTCCTGAAAAATAGGAAGTACCACCGTTGAGTGTTTGATTCATTCCTATTTTCCTTATTCATTATACTTTTGTGCATTCTATACACTCAACCCTATGTGTATCACTCCCATAAAAGTATTTTTTCTAATTGTAATCACGTTGGTCGCTATGAGCATTTAAAGTTCATTGTCTCTTCCATATATTGTAAGTTTTTTGAGCTAGTCGACTCGCGAACCTATCTGTTTTGTATCGACTTCTTCTCCTTGATGCTCCAAAGTACATAGTGCATTTCTTTGCACTTATTGCATGCCTATAAGTTGTATTTGCTTCTCCATAAGCTCAAGGGCAAGTCTTGTGCCGGTTGGCTAGACCAAACTTTGTCACTTCGAAATGCACTTTTCTACCTTCTACAAGTTTCTCCAAGTTTTGTCATATATATGTGTGTATATATATCTGTGTGTATATATATATGTGTATATATATATATATATATATATATATATATATATATATATATATATATATATATATATATATATATATATATATATATATGTGTGTGTGTGTGTGTGTGTGTGTTCATGTGTATATATATATATATATATATATATATATATATATATATATATATATATATATATATATATATATATATATATATATATATATATATATATATATATATATATATGTGTGTGTGTGTGTGTGTGTGTGTGTGTGTTCATGTGTGTTATATATATACATGTGTTAGTATGTATATATGTGTGTTTCATGTGTATGTATGTATATGCATGTATATGATATATGTATGCATGTGTTAGTATGCACACATGTATATATGCATGTGCATTTGTGTGAGTATCTTTATGTGTGTATGTGTGTTTCATGTGTATGTATGTATATTCATGTGTATGATATATGTATGCATGTGTTAGTATGCACACATGTATGTATGCATGTACATTTGTGCAAGTATCTATATGTGTATGAGTGTGTATGCATATGTGTGCATTTATGTATGTGTGTATATGTGCCTATGTATGTATCTGTGTGTATAGATATGTATGTATGTATGTATGTATGTATGTATGCATGTATGTATGTATGTATGTGCATGTGTGTGTATGCATGTCTATGTATGTATGGATGTGTATGTATGTATGTATGTGAGTGTATATATGTGTATATGTGCATATGTGTGTGTATGTGCATGTGTGTGTATGTGCATGTGTGTGTATGCATGTGTATGTATGTATGTATGCATATGCATGTGTATGCATGTGTGTGTATGTATGCATGTGAGTGTATGTGTGTGCTTATGTGTGTATGTATATGCATGTCTATGTGTGTGTATGTATGTGTAAGTATCTATACGTGTATGTGTGTGTGTATGCATATAAATGTATAAAATTTTCCTGGCTCTACTTTTAATTGACTTCCTCCAATATCAATAATTGCATGTGAGTGTATATGTGTGTCTATGTGTGTGTGTATATATATATATATATATATATATATATATATATATATATATATATATATATATATATATATATATATATATATATATATATATATATATATATATGTGTGTGTGTGTGTGTGTGTATGTATGTGTATATATGTGTGTGTGTGTATGCATATGTGTGTGTATATGTATGTGTATGTATATGTGCAAGTACCTATATGTGTATGTGTATGTGTATGTGTATATGTCTATGTGTGTGTATGATTTTGTGTGTATATGTGTATATGTGTGCATGTGAGTGTAAATGCATATGTGTGTATGTATGTCCCTGTACCTTTGCTCATTCAATCGCCCCTTCACTCTTATGCAATTTTTACACAAAAATATTGCTTTTGGGATTGTAAACATTAATTTTCTCCACTCTAATCTCTCTTTTTGCACTTTGCACTCAAATTTGCCTTACTCTTTATCTTTTTAAACATCACAATTTTCTACGAACTCAGAAAGATCCAAAAAGTTGTGATATTCTAAGACATTTTCAAAAACATTAAAGTGATTTTCTTATCATTGTGTTCTCATTTCCTAGCTTCTCCATGAACTAACTCACTCTTTATGTATGTTTTTTGAAGCTTTTATAAATTTTTTAATCTTTTTCATGTATTTTTGGAAAAACTCAAGAAAACCAAGCACCAAATTGAAGAATGAATGTTTACAACTTCAAAAAAAATTTCAAAGATATTTCTTCCTCCTACACATTACAATGGTTCTCTTCAACTTTTTCACTTCCAATCCTCCTAAAAGAAGTACAAATTTAATGCAAAAATCCAAACAATCAAGCAAAGGACTATCAATCTGAGAACTCTCAATAACTAGAAATCCTTTTCTTGTCTGATTTCTATCTATAAGATCTTTTCCTCTACGCTAGCTAGAAGATTGAGTCCTCATATGGATAAAATTATCCTTTCTGAGCACAAAGGTTTTATTAAAGGTAGGTTCATTCTAGATGCTATTATCCCCTTGTGGGAAGGTATGGATTATGCTAGTGAGAGAAAGAATGACTTTTTCTTTTTTAAGATTGACTTTCATAAAGCTTATGATATAATTGATTGGAGTTTCATTCCTCAATCATTACATAACATTGTTCTAGGTAGGAACTTTATCAGATATGAGAATATCCTTTTTGGGAATGATTTTTCTAGAGTTTCCTTGAAGGTTCATGTATCCAGTCCTTTCAACTTTGCACCTCCATCAAAGAAGGTTGCCCTTTGGCTCCCCTTTTATTTGCGAACACTAGCGATGCTCTTGGTTGGTTGGTTAAAAAGATTGCATGGATAGGGATCTCATCAAAGGTATAAATACTCCTAATAATCATTACTCAAATTGATTTATAAATGTTTTTTTGATGACACTAATATGATAACTTTGGTTGATGATTTGTACGCTGAAATTTTTCCGAAGTGCTTGGACTTGTTTTTTATTGCTATTGGATCTCAACTCAACCATAAATTGTTCTCTTGTAAGTCTTCAAGTAATCATATTCTTGCTTGTATCTTGAACTTGGGTTGTGAAATCTTTTAGGATGGTGCCATTTTTAGACTACTTAGCATACCTATGGGTTTTAAAGTCTTCTTTGATCAGAGATGGCATTAGATGATTAATAAATTTAGAAAGAGGGTTCTTAAGTGGATGACTTTATAGAGTTGCATATGTCATAGGGGTTTTGTTTTGAACCACTACATTCTACCTTCCATTGTTTTTTTTCTTGATGGATTCCCACTAAAAAGCATCTTTTCTAGGTTATTTTCTTATCAAAAAAGTTCCTTTGGGGGAGGGGGGTGAGGAGAAGTCTTAGGAGAATTTGAGATTGATTTTTTATGCTTATGATCCATTGTAACATGTTGCTAGAACTTTATTAGCCCTTACTTTCATGTTTTGTTGTCATTGTACCTCTGAGCTTTGGGTTGCATCCCATCATTTTTGTGAGAAACATGGGGGCTTGCCTCTCACACATTATGTAACAATCTTTCATTAATTCAAATTTTATCTTGCTTCCATCAAAAAAGGAAAAGATTGCTGAAAGCATGGACACACCTTTCTTTGTCACTGCTAACTATCATCCAAGATGAGATTTCTTTTCATCAGCCGTTGTTAAGATCAGATTTTATTTCATTATGTGTGGCCTAGCAGAAGGTTGAAAAGCCTGTAGAATTCAATTTAGGAGTACAAACTCTATTGCAAGAGATATAGAGAGAGATGTCCGCGCATGTTGGGTTGATTGGTTGAATCTCTCACCTCTTGAGGCAAGGGCGAGGGTTCAACCCTCCCCATCAGCAGAACACATAAATACCTTCGGGCAGGTAATCCAGTTATAACCTTCAAATAGTTAGTTGTGAAACCTTCGAGCTATTGTAATTTCTTGCTTAGCCCCTGCTTTGTGGGATAAAGGGGTGCCGTGAGTACTATGCCCATTCACCTTGTACAATTGTTGTTTCAAAACTAAGGCTTGAGGGAGTAGGCTTGGGCAGCACCTTCATTTTAAAACGAAAGAGATACAGAGAGATCAAATGAATGAAATATGAAGCCTTAGATATGTCTTCGTCAATGATAATGATTTCCTGTGTTTTTCCTAAGGTCAGTTCAGTTGCTGACAAGCATGCGATGCATACGGACTCCAGATAATCTAAGCATGTATTGGCAATTTGGCATGAATGCTGTGCACGCCTACAAGTCTTGGTATCTGACCTATGTATTAATGTGTGCCTGGGCGTGCGTATATGTGCTTATGTCGTTCGGGCGCAGACCGAGGATGTGCGTCTGCGAGGGAATGAGTCAGTTTCCATGTTCTATGCAGTGCAAGAGGCTGTCTCCAGCTGTGAAGTTTCGATTTTCGAATCTCCGACAGTCGCTGGTACAAGTCTAGGCATGTCTGCCACTTTCGTCTTCCTCGCTCATGAGGATTCTGGATCCATCATCTGTATACGGTACACAGACGAAGGGCTTCTGTTGCTTTAAAGGTATAATTTCCCCACATACTTTCAAATCATTTATGTCTCTACGCAAGATCTCCTGCACATGGGTGAAAGAGGAGGTCATGTCCGCTAGACCGTCTGTTCTTCGCAACTATGAACTCAGCCATCTTTGAAGTGGAGATGGAAACTGCGGATATTGGGCAGGTACATGTATACGTCTACGTTCATGTACATTGGAAACTGCGGATACTGGAGATGGAAACTGCGGATATTGGGCAGGTACATGTACACCTCTACGTTCATGCCGTAGGTTAGCATCCAGTATTACAGAGGCTGCAAGTTTACAGAGGCTACTCTTGTAAGTTTACACAGAGAGAGAGAGAGAGAGAGAGAGAAGAGAGAGAGAGCCATTCTGTTTATGAAAGGCTTGCTGCTCCAGTTTTTCTCGATTGCAGGAAACAGAAAAGACACGCACTCAATCTCATCGGTAGAATCACCGCTTACATTCCACGCATCTCATAGCCAAGCGGTAGCAGCCTTCAGCATATAGTTAGTTTATGCATGAGAATGGCAAGGCAACGACAGGTTGAACTAGGGACATCTTCCAATCAACTCCATTCATTTGTCACTACGCCATTTCTTCTCTACTCGGTTCATTCATCTTGCTCGTTCATTGTTGACTTTCTGTCAACACTAAGAGACGTCTTCCAATCGATTCAAATTAATTCAAGGCATATGTCATTAGGCCATCTCTGCTTAACTCGGCTGACTGTTTTTTTTTAAGGCATCTTCTAATCAATTCAAGGCACTCGTCATTACACCATCTTTGCTCAACTCGGCTCACTTTTTTTTTTGGAAGTGTAGTTATCGACTTACTCTTCGAGTTATGCTTGAAATATTGGAATGGACAATGCATATCTCTATATTTTAAAAATCTACTATATACCCTACTTTCTAGGGATAATACATTAAGCCACACTACTAATTTGAATATTGGACCTCATTATAAAGTCCAAGGTCCAATGTTCTTACTCGATTATTAGAATCTACTTCAAAAGTTATCCCTTTGTGTTTTGTTTGGAATAAAAGCTTAGAATTAATATCGAAGAAATTAAGAAGCATTGTAGAGATGGTTTTTTACTTTCTCAAGTTTTAGATTACACTATCATTTCTTGGAAGAGGACTTAGAGATTACAAAGCATCATATTAAAAGTTTATGGATTTTATGAGACCAAGCTCAAATCTCTCTTGAAACTAGGAAATGAAGACTTGTGAATGATGTGTATGCCACTTTCCTCCCACCTAATATATCCTCTTGCATCCAAAATAGTAATGCTCTGGAATGATATAGTCTCATCATTTGGTCATCGTGCAAGACTCATCCCCATTATCATCGAATACCTTAGGATATTCCTTGAGGTTGGGGCTTAGGCCATGGCTGACCCTTTTTCCATACATACATGAAGTGATCTCTATAGATCAATGTCTTGTATTCTCCACCTTCTAAAGATCATTATCCTCAATGATCAATGAGAAAAAGTACTTATCAACCAAATCTTTTGATTCCCAAGTAGAGTATAATTGGTAATCCTCTCCAAGCTACTAGATACTTTTGGATGATATGGTTTCTCAATCACTTCTGTCTCCATTCTAGTATCCTAGCTAAAGAATGATCTGTGTTATCACTTTCCTACAAAGAAACAATATCCTCTATTAGATTATCCTTCTTGGGAAAATACTTTTTAAGTTTATTGATATGAAACACTAGATAGAGTCTGCAATATAGAGGAAGCTCTAATCAGTATGCAACATCACTAACCTTCTTTACTATCTTCCAAGGTCCACAAAACCTTGATGAAAGCTTAGTATCCTTTCCTATGGATAGTAAAGTAGACCTAGCTCCTACTTGAAGAAGAACTCTATCTCCTTTCTCAAAGAGTCTAACACATCTCTTCTTATCAGTATATTCCTTTTGCCTTATCAGTTGCTTATTCCATCTTGGCTTTAGCTATTTCTAAATTTGCTTGGAGATTCGCTAAGAACTTTGAAGTACTAGGATATTTCTTTGGCATTCTTATCATATTGAGAGCAATGGGATTAATGCCATAGTTCATCTGAAAAGGAGATATTTGTTGATATATTTAGGTAGTGATGTGTGTGAACACACTAGGACCGTCGAGGTACTTTTTTCCTCTTTAGGAGGTTTTTTTTCCTGGCTTGTATATACGCCTATTGCCCTAATGGGCTACTTATCTTTGTACATTCTCTAATAATACAGTTAGTATTGTGTGTTGTGCTTCAAGCTTCTTCTTCTTCCTTGTGCTGTTCACGTGCTTTCGTAGACGTCCAACTCCAACAATTGGTGTAAGAGTAGGTCGTCGCTTCATCTAGGGTGTCGTCGATACTCCTTCGTTTGGAGCCTCAAAATCGTACGAATTTTGGTGAGCATACTCAAGGTGTTCCCGAGATCAAAACTGCTTCGCTCTGTGGTGTCAAAATCGCAATCTGAGCTCGTTTTGGCTTTCGAATGCACTATCGCAGCCCTTATGCAGGCTATTTCATTTTTTTGTGCCAAAGGTATATACCTGTTTCTATTCGTCAGTATAAGCGTCTCGAAGTCTGCTATAAGTTTAGCATAACTCATCTCGACAGTTTCGTTCAACTTTTTGAGATATAGTCAATTTTTTGCATCAAGGTATTTTAGTCATCGGCCATGGCTGAAAACAGTGATGTATTCCATATGTTGGCTGTTGAGGATAAGTTGGATGGTATCAACTACCCATTATGGGCTTATATAATGCGACATGTATTGGTTGTAAAAGGATTGTGGAACATTGTGCAGGGTTTTGAAAGACGTCTTATTAGATCTGTAACAATAGGTATTGCGATACAGATGTTGGAGCTGATGAAGATGGTGTCGAAGATGATATTTGTGCGAATTCTTGTTCATGCTGCTGTTTTTGCTGCACCTATTGCAAAGCAGATTCGTTGGGATGGCAGAAATGCCCAGGCACATGCATTGATAGCTTTGTCTATCAAACGTGCCATTATTTCTCATATTAGCTCTTGCAGAACAGCTAAGGATGCTTGGGATACACTTACCATATTGTACCAAGCTAGGAATGAGGCTCGTATTGCTTACCTCCGAAAACAGTTGAAGAGTGAGCACATGAATGAAGATGATTCTATGGACAATTTCCTAATAAAGATCGACAGACTTGAAGGAACACTTGATTTCTGCCCTACATTCTGATGCTAGCGCCTCCATTTCTGAGGAAATTCATCAATGGAATCAAAGTAGATGACAATTGAAGTATTAATCATTGTCATGGACACATAATGCACTTGTTGATGAGAGAGCTGATATTGAGCAGGCAAAAACTATGCCAAAATGGTTGGAGCAGACTTTGCGTGACAGCAAATTAGATGCACCTTTGTCATATCGTACTCGTTCAGGCTCTCATAGTGCCTCCTTTGCATCAGATTGCTATGCTATGGCTGCGTCTAGTCTCTCTGATGAGAATGAGCCTGTTTCTTTTGATGAAGCACAGAATTCAGAAAATTGGATGGCTGCTATGCAATCTGAATATGATGCCATAATGAAGAATGGTACATGGTCTTTATGTGACTTGCCTCCTGGCAAGAAGGCCATTGGGACTAAGTGGGTATACAAGCTGAAGCATAAACCTGATGGTACAGTTGACAAGTATAAGGCTAGTCTTGTTGCAAAGGGTTATGCGTAGGAAAGAGGCATTGATTTTGATGAGACCTTTGCACCTACATGTCGTATGACTATAGCTCGGAGCATTTGTGCACTTGGAGCCCATCATGGTTGGAATGTACATCAGTTGGACATTAAAACAACATTTCTGAATAATGGCTGTCAAAGTGCTAGTATGTGAAGATGAGGATCTTACCGAACCTCTTGTCTTGGGCCAAGACTGGATTTATGATCATGCAGCCAACCTCAACCTAAGAAGTGGACTTCTTCAGGCTTGGGTAGGCCAAAACCGCATCACGATTGAATTAGAAAATCAAGCACTTAGGCCACTAGAAAAGGCACCAAATCCTGGTCCCTCCAGGAACCCACATGAAGGTAACGATGCTATTCTTGTCCAAAGTTCTATGGTGCAGAAGATCGTCACCCTAGAAAAAAGTGCAAAGGTCAATGGGAAGTTCCCTTCCTTTCCAAAAAGGATTCGAGGACAGCAAGCTGGGCAACACACAACACAACGGAGGCCGATGATCAAGAAGCATGAGCACCAACCTATACAATATAGAGTACCTCATGGCATGAAGCAAATCTAGGTCCGCTCAAACTGCCACACATCAATCCAAGCGCATGAGGGGATCAATTCCTTGTGTCCAAACACGTGAAGTTCTAACGAATCCGGAAGTCTTGCCACGAGGGGAGACCACTGTAACTCCCTTTACCATTAGAATACCTAGGTTAGGGTCTGAAGATACTTCACAAGTTGCCCCATCAGCTCCCCCTGTACCTTGCAAATTTGAATTTGCTACGACTGGAGACGAAGGGATGAGCACCTTCGACTTCGAATCATTCTTACAGAATACCCAACTCTCTGATGTAGAATTCTTTTCGGACAAAGAAAAACATGGCACCTCTTCCCAAAGGCAAAGGAAATCCACAGATAGCCGCCATGTACATTGGGATGATGATCAACAGAGAACTTTACCTCAACAACTAGAACACTCAGAGGCAGAAGGAGAGGAAGGAGAAGAAGCAGAAGTAGAAGAAACCACCAGAACCCCAACATATACAGCAGAACTCCGAAGGCTGTATCAAATCATGGAACGAGTGTAGTCGCAACAATTGCTCACCAAAAAGAGCAATAGGGTGCTCATGGATCAGCTATTGGAAGAAGCTGGAGTTGACTCCGAATACAACAAAGGCCTACTATTGGTTACGAAAACATATGGGGTAGTGGAAGTAGTCCGAGCAGCAATCCAGAGGCCTCCTATTCAATATGACCTACGAAGATTCCAAAAACGACCACGGTCTGGTAAAAACATCCAGATTCCTATTACTATAGGGGAAGGACCTATTATTACATCTGAACCCATTGAGACAACCTCCCAAACAGTAGTAACCTCTGGCCAAGAGCTCCTAGTCACTCGGAATGAATCAACCGAAACACTACCACCGACCCCCCTACCATCACCTCCTCGAACAGAAGCTATAAATATCACCTCGACTACCCAACCCACAGAGCAAACCTTCATTTTCCATAGTCCCACCTCCAGCTCCACTTTGTTTTCCTCCTTTGAAAACCCTCTATATAATACCACCACCGTCATAAGGGAGTCCTTCATAGAGCCTGCCATAGGACAACCCCATGCCCTCGGCCACAGGCCATCCTGACACTAGATCCATATTCTTTGGATTCCTTGCCACCACGTCCCCTTTCACGGCCTTCCTACCTCCAGGCTCTCAATTCCCAGCCCCCATTCCACTAATCCTTCAACCCGCCCATGACTACTTTTATAGAATGTTTCAAGCCACCACCCAACCCTCCTCGTCAATCCCATCCCCACCATCCACACAAAACGTATTCACCACTCTCACACAACCACCTACCATTCCGGTATACATGGTAGACACTACACTCACATCCACCCCTGAGGGTATGGATATTTCACCACCGACGACACCACCTCCCCCACACTCCCACCTTCTCCCATTCCCCCTCCACCAATTTCACCCTCATACACATCTCCTGTAGACACAACATTCACACTTCCCATTCCCCAATTCCCTTCCCTTGCATCTTCCATTGTAAAAACCACACCTTCATCTATAGGCAATGCATTTAACACCATGATTGCGTGTATGTCACAGGTAAGGATAGAATAGAATCAGTTGTAGGCACATAACCAAAGGTTACAAGAACACTCGAAAGCATTACAACAATGCCTCAATACACTGGAAAAGGACAGAGTAGGCCTCCAAACTCAATTTCAAACCTTATAAGAGGCTCATGGCATACTGGAGACACAATTTCAGAATGTAGATCAAGAAGTGATCCAAGGGTTGGAAAGCCATTTGCAAATAGAATTGGAAACAAATTCCAAACTCCAGCACAATATGGCATTGCTCAAATGACACCTTACAGTGGCATACAAAGAAAATAGACGTCTTCAATTACAGAACCAGGAAAACTTAGAGGTAGCTATCAAAATCACACTCGGGGCACCCATTAGTCCCTCCAAATTTCAAGCCGTGACTCGAGAGAGCATCAAAATTATTATGGAAGACTATGCCACCTTACTCAAGACACATGACTAGTTATCAGAAGAATTGGGTCAATTGAAGTAGAAAAGATAAAAAGAAACGACAGCAGGTCTACAAGCCACTGCCTCAACTACTTCACTTGTCACTGACTCGGAGGCCCTACAAGATCTCCAAAAATAAGTCACTGAATTACAGGCTTGTCTACTACAACACGAAAGACCACCATCCCCACCTAAAGTGCCCATAGATGAAGAGACAGTCTCCATTCCCGTGGAACAAACGTTTGAAGAGGAATATGATCCGCAACCCTTCCCAAGAGGAAAACAAACAGAAGAAGGTTAGGATACTTTTGAAGCACCACGACCCCCATGGCTACGACAAGTGGAAGAAATGGGGAGTTCTCATGAAGAGCGCACAGTAGTGCAAAATCAGGCCATGAGAGTCATAGAAGACACTATGTTACAATCCGAAACTTCAAGAACTTGTCATCTAGATGCCTTATCCTCTCATCAGAACTCTAATACAGGCCTTACTATGTTATTCTGGCCGATTATAATGCAAAAATACAGAGAGTCGCGGGTAAGATTCCTTCCTTCGCTACCCAGTTTCAACCCAAAGACCTTCCTCCAGAGGTGCAAAAAGACAAAATCCGTCAACCAACATGGCGACAAAAACTTCTTGAGACATATCCTCAAATGCTGCGCACATGGAACAATGCGCCTTTACATCTACTTTACAATCCATGCTACAGCCCTGTTCCACGATGCAACTCATGGAAAGCATTCAACATAAAGGTGTAGAATAATGCTCAATGTAAGGAGTGGCTCAATTATCCGTACATAGCACCACCATAGGGACCACCATCGATAGCATACATGATGGCCATAATTTGACATTGGATGCCTCGAGTTAAGCCCATGCCAGATGTGGCGGTCCAAATGATGCTTAAAATTTTGGATATGATGTAGGTAGTACTCAAAACCTTTAGAAATGTAGCAACACCATAGGTACGTCTACCGGGGTTTACCAATGGAAATTACGATTTGGTGTATGACATGAGCACCACCCCCAACATTCATGTGGCTTATGCCTGACATGCACACATCAAATACCTCCTTGCATGCTATAAACAGACATTCAAAGACATGTTCAGATCAGGTTTCTGGGAGTATCACTCGGAGTTCTTCGCACCGAAACCTACACACCTACTTTATCTTTTTGCATGTGAATAAGTTATGTACTCCGAGTACTACACGACACCACAATCCGATGTCCCAGGTGCAATAAATTGGGATGCATTGCAAGCTGATCTAGCACGAGGATTACGGATAGAACACGAGCTATCCACCAACGCTATCCAATACTATATTGATCACCCTCTAGAATAGAGGTATGTCAAGGGTGACAGACGCTAGGAAGGGGGAGTGTTGGCATACAATTCATAAGAAGAGCATAAAGGCACAAAGGAACAACCATGCACAATATGGCAACAAGGCTCAATCATTTTTTTTCATAAAGAATGTCCACCTCAAGTGATTTTCATCACTACACACACATTGTAAATCCTGTTTTTGGTAGAATAGACTCCATTTTGTTCAAGCCGAGGAGTCCTTGAGCTTGAGGAGCATTAGAATTAGCTACATACCAATTTTCATAATTTTTAGACTCCCTTTGAGCCCTCAAATAGGCTCTAGAACCTAATTCTTAACTA
This sequence comes from Ceratopteris richardii, assembly GCA_020310875.1. NCBI lineage: Eukaryota > Viridiplantae > Streptophyta > Polypodiopsida > Polypodiales > Pteridaceae > Ceratopteris > Ceratopteris richardii. Next base: position 58,517,878 of record CM035412.1, on the reverse strand, counting down.
GGTCAGACACTAGGTCTCGACAAGGCCAAAGCTAGTCAAAAAACTATAAAAAGACTAGAGAGCTCATTTTTGAGGTTAGATTGTTAGTGATTTGAACTTATGTAAGAGGCTTTTTGACTAATGCAAAGAACTCCATTGTTCCTCTCCTTTGTGTGCACGTGTGTCTATATGTGTGTGCTTCTCACTCACACACTTGTGCCATCACTTGCTCATAGTCTTCATACTAGTCCTCATGTCTCCACAGATTGACAATTATGAGGTGGATCTCCTCACGTTGGTACTTGCCATTGTGCTAGAGTGACAGTGCTCACTTTGATGTCCTAAGCTTATCTCCAAAAGTGGGCAGCCAACGAATCCCTGTTTTGTCTTGTAGTGACTTTAGTCAAAAACAAAAATTTTAATTGGGAGGACCATACTTTCACTACTGCATACGTTGCCGCTTCACATACCTTCACATTTTGCATTTTAGTTCTTCAAATGTGCATCTAAGAGAGGGTTCACCTGAACCTTCCAAGCACTTTTAAAAACACTTTGAACCTTAGAGAATCACAGAAATACCTCTACAACCTACAACCAACTTTCTGCAATTTTACCCTTTGTGAACAATTTATTGTGCACTACCTGTGCACCTCGACACCAGACTTGAATGTTTTGACTTCACCCATGTTGACATTTGACCTTAAACATATTGACTTTGGTCTGTTTTACTTTGATTACAATTGACTTTGATTGTAGTTAACTTTGACTATGATTGACTTTGACTATGGTTGACTTTGATCAATATGACTTTTATGGGCTTGAAAATTGCTCATCACCTAATGGGCTCTCTGTCTTGGAGAGCTACAACCAAAACTCTGAGTAGAGATGATACCATGATTCCTGTGCTGCAAAAACTTCAAAAGAAGACCAGCTACCAAGTCCACCAAGAGCAATAGAGAACAAACACCAAAGAAAATCCAAAAGTGGAAATTTTGATAGAAAAGCAAGGGATGGCAAATCTAGGGTATAAAGGAGGGGGAAGGGAGGGATGAGGGGATTGAGAATGATAGGACAGGGAGGGTTAAGGATTGGGTTGGGAGGGTGAGGGAGTAGGAATAGGGGCTTTGGAGAGGGCCGAAATGATAAACAACAAAGCTACAAAGGGTGCATATGGTAAAATGTGCACTATGTGGACCATGTGCGTAAAGAAAAACACGTGATAAAAGTGGTCAAAACATGTGGGTTTTGATCAAAAGTCAGAAAAAAGTTGGAATTTGGGAAAAACTAAGTTCAAAAATAAGTCTAGAGGTGCCAAAAGAGATGAAAATGACTCCAAGTTTGAAAAAAATGGCTATCCGAGGTGCAATCTAAAACCAAAAGCATTGGATCATGAAAAATAAAAAATATATATTTCAATATATATATATATATATATATATATATATATATATATATATATATATATATATATATATATATATATATATATATATATATATATATATATATATATATATATATATATATATATATATATATATATGAGACGCATGTAGGGTGGGGCAATTTTAATAAAAAATAAAAACATAAAAATAAAGTAAAATAAAAGAAATTAAAAATAAATAAATAAATAAATAATAAAAATAAACTAAATAAAATAGAATAAAAAATAAATAGAAAGATAAAAAATAAAGTAAAATACAAATAAATTAAGAAAATAATAAAAATAAAATAAATAAAATAAAAATAAAAAAATCAAGGGGCCGGGGATGGGCGGGGGAAGGGGGCGGGGGATAGGGGGGAAAGGGGGAGAGAGAGAGAGAGAGAGAGAGAGAGAGAGAGAGAGAGAGAGAGAGAGAGAGAGAGAGAGAGAGAGAGAGAGAGGTTTTGTTTTTTGGAGAAATAAATTTAGCCTTCAGGGGGCTTTTTTTTTGTTCAAAATACCCAAAAAACATAAAAAAACTGCGAATAAAATCCAAACAAATTAAAAAATGCAAAAAAATCAAGAAAATTTCTCAACAAATTTAGGCCAGTTTTCCACTCAAAACCATAGAGAGATTCCTTTCTTTTTCCATTTTATCAAGAAAATGGCATTGAAAAAGATGAGAGAAAATGATAGAAAAATTTCTAAAAATGCTTTAAAAACTCCCAAAAATTCCCAAAATTTCCTAAATTTATTTTCTTATCCAAAATTTGGGAAATGGCTTCTAAGGTACATAAAAATCAAGGAACAAGCATGAAATGAAAAAAAAAACTACTAAAACTTGAGCAAAAATGGAATGAAAAGGCTATGTATAACCTTGACAAACTTTACAAGTTCCAAGTGATCCATAAATCTTCAGCTGTTTTGATGATAGGCCTTGAGCCATGATATGATGACTAAGAGAAACCCCTCCATAATCTCCAATTGTACTGCACTTTATTCATTTTGTCTTCTTTTTGGGCGTACTGACCATCTGATAGGGCCACCCTAAATCCTTCATTAGAATATTATCTCCTCCATATTGCAACTTTTGTATCTTTGTTTCAGTTACTTTGTGACTTAATCTACAAAATTTCATTTTTGCTATTCAAGCTTCTTCATCCAATGGAACCCTTTGTTTCCAAAGACTTGTAGGTACTCCTTCCACATCCTTGTAAAGCCCTGCACTTACTATCATAAAAATTGACATTACAAATGATATACATACCAGTATCCATAACAAACTAGCCATTGATATAGGATTTGAAGTATCTTTATTACTGCTGCACTTAATGGCTTTTTTTTCTTCTCTCTTCTATGGCCTTTGAGTGAGGCCTTTTTAAGCTCTCAAGCCCTTTCCTTAGTTGAATTACTGGGTCTTCCTATTCTACATGATATGACAAATTGGAAGAGCTTGCCCCATACTACTGTCTAATTTGTTCCAATCTTGTAGCTCTATTGATAAATTCTTCTATTGTTGCTGTCGGTAAAACCAGATCCTTTATTTTACATTGTGTTGATATGGGAAGTTGTTTAGCCAGCCACTTCTTGACAAAAAAAAATGGGGAGGGTATGGTACTTTGGTCATTAGGGCCTTAGCTTTGATGAAAAATGTTGGGAAGGTCTCCCCAGGACCTAGTCTTAAATTTTCTAATTCTTCAATAATGTTTTCATTTGTGTTCCCTTGTTGGAACTATGTCCTAAACGCTTCCTTCATCAAATCCCATGTGGTGAAATGGTTGTCGATGAACTGACTAAACCATTTGTCTGCTAGTCCTTCTAATGTTACAGGGAAAAGAATAAAAAATGCATCTTCTCTTCCCATCAAACCCCTTGATTCACATAAGGCTAAGAACCTCCTAATGTGCTCATCTCGGTCTTCCTGTGCTAGCCCTCTGAATGATGGAAATTTGATATTCAATCTAGAAAGTAAAGTTTCCAAATCTACTTGGGATGCCATATTCTTTACTAATGATGTCGATGACGATAGGGTAGTTGATCTTTGAATAACCTTCGTTCTTGTTGCTTTGCAAGTGACCCTCAAGCTTTGAGACCGGGTTGCGGTCATGAGCTATTCATACTCCTCTTAGTTTAAGATAATTCCAACGGAAGAAAGATTACCTCTCGAGTCAGTACAGTATTGTCCGTACCTTTGAACTCTTCTACACTTTGCAATTTGCTTCTCCTATGCTCGAATTTCCTTGTGGCTCCACCGGGCGTGCCAAATTTTGTTGGGGGATTCTTGTGCAAAAAGGGATTTGAGTGTTTGTAGGAGAAGGGAGAAATATAAGAAGAAAGATAGAGGCACTGAAAGCTTTTGTAGATTGATTATAAGGAGAAAAGTACAATGGTGATGTACAATACAATCCAAATGCTTTCTGTGCAAAGTCCCAAAGAGTGCACAATCACAAAGTATAAAATACCCAAGGTTCTTGTTGTTGTCGACCTTCTCTACACGAGACCTCCACCTTCTCCAAGCTTGCAAAATCCCAAAGAGTGCACAATCACAAAGTATAAAATACCCAAGGTTCTTGTTGTTGCCGACCTTCTCTACACCAGACATCCACCTTCTCCAAGCTTGCACTTGTGCACACCTTGTAGTCAAGCTTCTAATAGGGGAAGGGATGGGCACCTTCTGTCGGCGTGCACACAACTTCAATGGGACCTTGGTGTTGAAGAATCACTAACAAATTTGACAAATAGACAGATATAAAGACGAAGAAAGACAAAGAGAAGCAGAAACAAAGTCAGTCAGAAAATTAAGCCTTAGTGAAGGGACAAATTCACGACTGTAATATAGTTCATAGAAACTTCCAGAAATACGAGTTTTGAATCTCGGAACAAAATGTATATATATGAGGTAGAAGACCATAATATTGTATGTGAGAAGAAGAGAGTAGTGTGCTGATAGAACCGGAATAGAATAGCACATAGAGAAATTGAGGATAGTGATATAGAAGACGCCATAGATTGCGTATGTAGAGATGAATAATAGAACCTGAGCTGTCGGGTGTTCATCTGAGAGAGATGGTAAGGAATAACTACTCAGAGTAGGAGAGTTTTCCATAGCTATGAGCAAAGTGAGGCCAAGCTATTTTTGTACACATCTTCTCTAATAGAAAACACATGTTCATGTGGAAGTTTGAGTGCATTCTTCGTATGTGAAGAAATCTGAGTAATTTCATGTTACTGTGAAAGTTAACAGTTACAGTCTTCTCAGTACACATTTTACGGTATTTCTACAAGTTAGATCTCATCGTATAGTGTAAAGGTTTTTATGAGAGATAGCTCATCTTGGAGCTACAAGTCTCTATTATAAACTGATCAAAAGAATTTTGTGAAACTGACATGTACACACAGTACTAAGTCTGACCGTAAAAGGCATCCTGAACTGGTGAAGTGTTTTCCTTAAACTTCAGATAGAGTTCATTTACTAAAGGAAGCTCAGGTATTACTTCCTTACTTCATTAACAATCATTTAAAGTAATTACAAACAAAATTGCAGTTGATTCCAGTGACATTTCGGTAAGATTACGGTGCAATTCCGGTAAGTCCGGTGAAGTTCCGGTGGTATTCCGGTAAATTTAAAACACAGTTATAAATGCGAAGCCTGTCAGATGGGAAAAGCCCACAGGTTATCATTTGAGAAGAAAGGGTACAAACACAATGATGTGTTAAAACTCATACATACAGATGTATGGGGACCGACAAAAGAAGGATCTATCAGTGGCTCAAGGTATTATGTTCTTTTTATTGATGATGCAACAAGATGGATAACTCTCTATGTTTTGAAAGAGAAGTCAGAAGTATTTGAAGCTTTCAGGCATTTTCATGCATATGCTGAAAGACTTACATGACAAAAACTCAAGAGACTAAGGTCTGATGGAGGAGGAGAATATTTTTCTCGAGAGTTCAATGATTATCTGTGGAATGCAGGAATCAAAAGAGAAATAACTTGCAGGTATACACCGCAACAAAATGGAGTAGCAAAAAGAAGAAATCGAACTCTAGTTGAGTTTGCAAGAGCAATGCTAAAGGAGAAGAAATGTCCAAATTATCATTGGGCTGAGGCTGTAAATACAGCAACATATCTAGTAAATAGATTACCATGTAAAGCTTTAAATGGGATGACTCCTTATGAAGCTTGGTGGGGCAAGAAACCAACACTTGATCATTGTAAAGTGTTTGGATCAGTTGCCTATGCTTATGTACCATCACAACTGAAACATAAGCTTGAACCAAAAGCTGAGAAATACATGTTCATCGGATATGATGAAAAGCAGATGGGTTATAGACTATGGAGTCCTTTAACCAAACAGTTTATTGTTTCCAGAGATGTAACATTTGATGAAGGAAAGAGCTGGTATACAGATAAAGAGCATAGTGTTGAAACAATTGAAGAAGAGATAAGAAGGTGAATGAAGATGAAGATCATATGCAGGCAAGTACATCCAGGATCGGATCAGGTATGAGAAACGAAGATGGATCGAGATTTGATGAAGATGTGTATTTAGATACACATGAAGAATATGAGCTAAGAAGGTCAAACAGAGTAAGGAAACAACCAACAAGGTATTCCTATGACACTTCTTATTTGACTCAGAAAAACTATGCTTACTTGGTAAAGGAAGATGAAGAACCTCATAATTACGGTGAAGCAAAAGGTAAGAAACAATGGGAAGAAGCAATGAAGGAGGAGTTCAATGCTCTTGAAGAGAACAAGACTTGGGAACTTGTTCCAAAACCAAATGGTAAGAAAGTGATTGGAAATAAATGGGTTTACAAAGTTAAGAAACTTGCAGATGGAAGGATAGCCAGATATAAAGCTAGACTGGTGGTCAAAGGCTATGCTCAGATGCATGGCATAGATTATGATGAGACGTTTAGTCCGGTGGCAAAGATGTCAACCATAAGGACATTGATTGCTATAGTAGCATCAAAAGGATGGAAGCTAAGTCAACTAGATATAAAGAATGCATTTCTAAATGGATATATATCAGATGAAGTCTACATGGAACAACCTGAAGGTTTTATAAGTTCTAGTTACCCAAATCATGTTTGCAGATTAAGAAGAGCTCTCTATGGATTGAAGCAAGCTCCAAGAGCTTGGAATTACAGACTTGTGAAGTATCCCAATGATCTTGGATACCAAAGTTCAAAAGCAGATGCAAGTCTACTCGTTAAGAGAACAGAAGAAGGTATGATCTACATTTGTATTTATGTAGATGACATTATAATCACAGGTACCTCAGATGAAGGAATCAAGGAGGTAAAAAGATTACTTGAAAAAGAGTTCAAAATCAGTGACCTAGGAAAGTTATCATACTTTCTTGGAATGGAAGCCACATATACAAATCATGGTGTATATGTTTCGCAAGAAAGGTATCTCCTAAACTTACAGAAAAAGTTTAACATGGAGAATTGCAGAGAAGCTTCAACACCGCTTGAAGTAAATCATAAACTCAGCAAATATGGTGGTGCAGAGTTTAAAGATATGAGGAAGTATCAGTCATTAGTAGGAAGCTTAATTTATGCTACACTAACAAGACCTGATCTGAGTTATGAAGTGGGAGTTCTCTCACAGTTCATGCATTGTCCGAAAGATCAACATTGGGTTGCAAGACAAAGAGTTCTTAGATATATCAAAAGAACTATAAAAGAAGGATTATATTATCCTTTTACGTAAGATATAAAGATGAGAGCATACAGTGACTCAGACTCGGCAGGAAGTCAAGATGACAGAAGGTCAACACATGGGTATATGATATACCTAGGAGATAAGCTTGTGAGCTGGTGTTCAAAGAAGCAACACACAATGGCTTTATCATCAACAGAAGCAGAATATAAAGGACTTGTGGAAGTAGCTAAAGAAGTGATATGGATGCAGAACTTGTTCAAAAGTATGGGTATTGATCAAGGTATACCTATCATACATGGAGACAATATGAGTTCGTTGTATCTTACAGTAAATCCAGTATTTCATGCAAGAACAAAACATATTGAGATTCAATATCATTTCTTGAGGGAAAAGGTAATGGAAAAAGAGATTTAAATAGTATACACATCTACAAACGATCAGATTGCAGATATTCTGACAAAGAGCTTAGATGGAGTAAAGACAAGCAGATTCAAAGAAATGGCAGGAATAAAAGGAAAGAAGAATATATGAAAGATCAAAGAATGCAAATTAGTGATTGAGGGGGAGTTGTTGAAGAATCACTCACAAATTTGACATACAAACAGATATAAAGACGAAGAAAGACAAAGAGAAGCAAAAACAAAGTGAGTTAGAAAATTAAGCCTTAGTGAAGGGACAAATTCACGATTGTAATATAGTTCATAGAAACTTCCACGAATACGAGTTTTGAATCTCGGAACAAAATGTATATATATGAGGTAGAAGACCATAATATTGTATGTGAGAAGAAGAGAGCAGTGTGCTCATAGAACCGGAATAGAATAGCGCATAGAGAAATTGAGGATAGTGATATAGAAGACGCCAGAGATTGCGTATGTAGAGATGAATAATAGAACCTGAGCTGTCGGGTATTCATCTGAGAGAGATGGTAAGGAATAACTACTCAGAGTAGGAGAGTTTTCCATAGCTATGAGAAAAGTGAGGCCAAACTATTTTTGTACACATCTTCTCTAATAGAAAACACATGTTTATGTGGAATTTTGAGCGCATTCTTCGTATGTGAAGAAATCTGAGTAATTTCATGTTACTGTGAAAGTTAGTTAACAGTTACAGTTTTCTCAGTACATATTTTATGGTATTTCTACAAGTTAGATCTCATCGTATAGTGTAAAGGTTTTTATGAGAGATAGCTCGTCTTGAAGCTACAAGTCTCTATTATAAACTGATCAAAAGAATTTTGTGAAACGGACATGTACACACAGTACTAAGTCTGACCGTAAAAGGCATCCTGAACTGGTGAAGTTTTTTCCTTAAACTTCAGATAGAGTTCATTTACTAAAGGAAGCTCAGGTATTACTTCCTTACTTCATTAACAATCATTTGAAGTAATTACAAACAAAATTGCAGTTGATTTCGGTGACATTCCGGTAAGGTTACAATGCAATTCCGGTAAGTCCGGTGACAGTCCGGTGAAGTTCCGATGGTATTCCGGTGAATTTAAAACACAGTTATAAAGTTTCCAGTTTCAAGAAGTTTGCTAAACTACTGATGATTATAGAGGTGTTCTAATATCACTCTAGCTTAGTTCTTGTGGCGTGGTGAATTCCGCAGTTGAGCTTTAGCTAGTTAAGCTCACTTGCCGCATCAACAAGTAGTACAAAAGCTCAACAGTTGATGGTTTGTTAGAGCTTAACAAGTGGCAATATTCCGCAGCTTAGTGTCAATATTTTGCCACGAAATCAACACTTGGGAACTTTGGGTTGTATGGCTTAGCACTTCTCTGCACACTTCTTAGTCACTCTTCATGCACACCTTGCACTTCACTTCTCTGCGTCACACACACTGTATGTCTCTTACTCCTCTCTAGTCTAGACTATGCTCACCTTGCTTATTCCTCCAAAGAATGATGCCTTGCCTTGATTTGAGTATCCGTTCATGTATGCTCCTAATTGCTAGAGTGTCTTGGTGCTCACTTTGATGTCCCAAGATTGTCTCCAAAAGGGCAGCCAACGAATCCCTATTTTGTCCTATAGTGACTTTAGACTAAAACAAAAATTTTAATTGGGGGGCCATACTTTCACTTTTGCGCTGTTGCTTCACATACCTTCACATTTTGCCTTTCAATACTTCAAATGTGTACCTGTTAAACCTTAACAATTTAAAGTTAATTCAATTCTAAGTTCTTGGGATGGTTAGGGGTATGTAAACAAAGGACCTGTTTATATTTTCCCAATCTATAGACTCAAAGTATACCCCTTCAAAGAATTCACACATTAACTATTTTGAATATGTTTACCAAAATACTTCAACTTCGCATGGTTATGCATGTCTTTACTTATCGCGTTAACCCATTAATCTTACTACTTCATTAAAACTTAATTAATTATTAAGCTTAATCAACAAAATTGACAAGTACTCAGATTACATAGGATTTTGGCAAACTGCGCTCCACTGCAGGCTCTCACCCAAACGAACAGTCTGGCAACACGATGCCTTCTGCCTTGCGCGACTCCTCTTTCATTAACTTGTAAAGAGTTACAACTTTTGTGCTACGCCTTTTCAATATGCGTGCGACTTTTCAGGGTATATTACAAAGTTTAAGAGTTTCTTTCCAGCGGCTCACACTGGCATGCACGGTGGACTCGAACCCAAAAATGGTGAATACATAAGTCAGGTTTCATCTATGATACCCTGAATATACATAGAGCGAGCTAATTTAAATGTGGAGGTGATCTTCTGGTTTAATGAGTCTAACATATTCTTCAAAATTGCAAGTTCAATCAGCTGTGCATCAGTTCTAACTGAACTAGCAGCTATGACTTGGCTTATTAATGACTCCGTCTACGTTTGCAAAAATGCTTCCTGGAGATAGAATTGTTTGGCGAGAGCAGCATCTCTGCATAGTTTTATGTCAGCTACTTTTGCATCAATGCAGGAGAGCCTGTCCGCCTGAACTCCCAATTGCTTTTCTCTTTGCTCGATTTCTTGAGCTTGGAACTGCATCATTTTGTAGAAATCTTCTCTCTTCTTTTGCACACGTGTAAGTTCCTTCTTTGACTAGATCGTCACGAAAATTTCAGCAGACAATTCTTGATCTTTCTGAAATAGCTGCTCAGTGACTTTATACAATTCTGCTTCATCATCAAGTACATTGGCTGCTAGCGACTGCACAGCTTCTTCTAAAACACTGAATGCATCTCGCGTACTATGGAGCTCATTACCTAATGCTATCATAACATCTGTCTTATCTGCAACTTCTTGCTTCAAGCCTTTGATTTCTGTGTCCTGTTGAGCAATGATACTATCTTTTGCGGTTAACTGTTCTTATAGTTGCTGGATTTGAGTATGCAGAGAATGAATTTTAGCTTTGGCTTCAAGTACTTCTTCTTGGAGGGGGGCAATGTTCGCTTCTAGGAGATCAACCTTGCTCTGCACCTCCTGTTGAATAGTCTGAGTGGCCATCTTCATTTGAAGAGGCAACTACTGGGAGAGTTGAATGAGTAATTGGCCCATGGATGCCAATTCAGTGAACATCACCGGGGTGGGAAGAGAAGAAATAGGTTGCGATAGTGGGGCAGACTGCAGGTGAGGTGATGGTGGTGGAGAGTAGTCGGGAGAGGATAGGAGATTGGTCGATGCCTCAGGAATGTCACGTGAAGGCGAAGAGGGAGAAACTTCAGCATCATCAAGAATGGTGGTTGGAGGAGGTAGGGGAAGAAGAGAGGTCGGGACTAAGACAATTCCGGTTTCATTTGGAGGCACCGCCAAACAGTAACTGCTTCTTCATTACCGGTCGGTTGCTTGGCTGTGTCTGCTGGATTGTCTGCAGCTGGTAGAGAAGAAGGATGACACTCACTAACAGTAGTATCTTCCACTGTGTCCTTCAGAGGCTCAACATTTAGTTGTTGCAGTTCATTTTGCGGTTGGACTGCAGTGATATCTTCCATGATTACATCTGGCTCTTGTTGCTTGCTAGGAGAAGAGGATGCCGATGTGCCCTATAACGTCGTGGCGGTATCATGAAAGAGTTCAACCTCTTGAAGTGTGGTTGAATCATGCACTTGGCTTTGCGATGGGCTAATACGTCTGCGTTTGCATTGGAAGAAGTGTAGCAGGTCTTCGTCATCATCCTCCTTCATCATCTGCATAGATTCCTCATGTAAAAGCAAAGTGTTTCCAGGGGATGGTTGCGCTGCTTGGATCACGGGAAGAAGAAGGGTGAGAAGGTGCGGAAATCGGGTACGAGGAATCTCATGCTTGGCTAGTTGTTTGGTAACTACTAAGCATTCACGGTGAATGCGTCGAAAGAAAAAGGAAGTAAAGTTGATGGTTTCTCTAGAGGCAGCATCTATCATGGAGTAGAATGGATGGGAGATACCGTAAGTACATTTCTAGAGATTTAAGGCAGCTACGAGAAATTGCAGCACGGTGCGCTCAAGTTCGGGATGACAAAAATTGGCAAACTCATTAGATGAGTGTCGGGGGAAAAGTTCTTTCATTGTCGCCATGGGGAGAAGCGGTCCATCGACCAACCCCTCGTGAGGGAGATGAAACCCCTCAGCGACAGTGCTGAGCGTAATGACAACACGGGGGTTTAAGCATGTTATTGGCCAACATTGCTCGATAGCAGGCGTGGCGGCTATGGCAGATATAATCGGCACACAGAAGGGATAACACTCCACTGAATGCCAAGGCAAGTCAGTGAAGGCCAAGAGCCCTCCAGAACACAAGAACTCACTCACATCCGGAGTGAGACCCGCACGGAAGGTCACGATATGCGCAAGAGCTTCCATGGTGCACTTAGAAACAAAAAATAACACAAAGCACACAAGGGTCGCAAACACAAAAAGACACAATAGCGACTAACAATGGGAAGAACAAGCTTAAGTTGAAACACTGAAAAAATTAGGCAGTAAGAACCCTAATCATAACGCAGTATTGGAAATATACCGACATAATGATGACATGCGCGCACTAATAGAATCAAGGCAGCCACTAATCATGTTTAGGTAGGAAAACACAACTATTACGGTCACTCGGTCAACCAAAACATAGAGATAAGAAAAGGAAGTCGAGTGAGAAAAATGGTAAAAGAAAAGAAATAAAAATACCGATGACACATCATGAAGACATAGTGATGGATAATAGGGGCAAAGCATGGAGCCATTGATCGCTTTAGGAAGTAGGATACCGGTTAAGGTGGATAACCGAAAAGTTGCGGGTCCCACTTGTTCGGTAATACGGTAGGGACCGAACCAGCGTAGTTTAAACTTTCCGGTGGACCTATTAGACTTAGCATTATAAAAGAATACTAATTGGTTTACCATAAACATAGGGGTTTTGAGGAAACGATCATGGGTTTTGGCTTGTCTAAGCTGCACTTCCTGCAGCACCACGAAGCGCTCAAGACGTTGTTCATCCAAGGACCGTAAAGCCTCCAATTGAAAGGGAAAAGATTCTTTCGATAATAGCTTCCGTTCGAGGGCCACCTGTAGACTAGGAACCACCAGTTCCATAGGAGCAATTGCTTCCAATCCATACGCCAACTTAAAAGGAGTTGTTTTGGTCACCACTTTATATGTGGTACGATAAGCCCATAATACAGCAGGTAGAAATTGATCCCATCGCTCTGGACAATCTAATACCAATTTCTTTAAGAGGTTCAACAGAGACTTGTTGGTGCTTCTCAGCGAGTCCATTTGCTCATGGATAGTAGGGTGAACTGAACTTATGCACAATCTGGAAGGTTTTAGTAAGCACTTGCATTAATGTATTTGCAAAGTGTGTACCTTGATCAGTTACTATCTCCAAGGGTAACCCATAACATGGAAAAATATCCTTCATCAAACATTTAGCTACCACAACAGTTGTCGCTAACCAAAGAGTCCAAGCTTTGGCCCACCGAGTCGCATAATCCGTGCATGTTAGAATGTATCGGTTGTTGGTAATCATCGCAAGAGGAGTAATGGGGCCAATAAAATCCAAACCGCATTTCTGAGAGGGTTCAAGAGGCACAACTGGTTGGAGTGGAAAGAGATGTCGATGTAAAGGCTGACACGCATCACACTGCCGCACATACTGAGTGACATCACAATACATTATAGGCCACCATAAACCACTTTGTAGGATCTTCCGGTGTGCCATGTCAACCACAAAATGTCCTCCAATGGAGGAAGAATGAGCCATTGTAATTACTGAAGCAATTTCATGTGGGGGAACACATCTTAGCAACATGCCCGAGTGATCCATATAATATAACTACCCAACAATTAGGAGAAATCGTTGGCTGTACACAGCTAATCTTCGTCGAGCAGGTGAAGAGGTCGTAGTGGGATGACATCAACTAGTCAAGAACAGAAGCAAGGTGTCATAGTACGAGGGGGTACCGGCAATTCCTGTTGATCATTGCGTATTGTCTCTACTGCATAGATAGCTGGTCTTGTATCATCAACTCCTACCAAAAGTTCACCAGAATCCAACCGAGAGAGAAAGTCAGCAAGCGCGTGTGCTGACCTTGGTTGATGTACGACAGAATAATCAAACTCTTGAAGCATTAATACCCAGCATGCTAACCATCCTCCCAAATGTTGTTAGCGCACAAGGCACACCAATGCTGCATGATCGACATGAAAGGTGAACCGTCATCCCAACAAATAATGCTGGAATTTCTTAAATACACTAATTCGAGACATTCACATTCAGTAACTGAATAATTACACTCTACCGGGGCTAATCTGTGGCTCGCATAATATACTGGACGAAACCATTTATCTGTCTGCTGCATCATCATGCTACCAATGGTAATTCAGAAGCATCCGCAAAGACATGAAATGGCAATTCCCAATTCGGCGCTTGGAGAATAGATGCATGTGTTAACAACGATTTCAAACGGTCAAAAGAGAACTGACAGGCTTCGGTCCATTCAAATTGGCAAGGAGCACTAGTGATTAGTCGATTGAGGGGTGTGGCGAGATGAGTAAGCCACTGCAAGTGTCATCCATGCCACCGGATTTATCCCAAGAAACGCATCACTTCCTTGGGTGTCTTAGGAGGAGGAGCCTCCAGTACGGCCTTCACTTTATCTGGATCAACTTGAATTCCCTGTTTTGAAATAATGTGTCCAAGCAACTTTCCACAGGATACCAAGAATATAGATTTATTCGGGTTCAAGCACAAACGGTATTCTCGACACTTCGAAAACCAACATCGTAAGTGGTACAGATGCACCAAAGTATCACTAGATGAAGAGAAATCATACTCTCATGAATGTGGTTAGATAAGGAGAGAAAATTTCCTGCACACAGCGTTGGAATGTATTTGGAGCATTGCACATACCAAACCACATCACTCTACACGCATAGACATCCCAGTTGGTAATAAATGCAGTCTTTGGAATGTCCTGGTCCGCCATTCGGACTTGATTATAACCACTGTATCCATCCAGAAAGGAATACATCTCACGGCCGGACACATCATCTAACATTGTATCCAGGAATGGCAGTGGAAATGGATCAGGCACGATGGCGGCATTTAATTTTCGATAGTCCACGCATATCCGTAATTGCTTATTCTTCTTAGGAACTATGACAATAGGAGAAATCCACTCTGCATGCTCGATAGGCACAATAAACTGCACCTTCAACAATCGATCAAGTTCTGCTTTGACCTGTGCCGCATAGTGAGGATTCATTCTGTTACTGGGTTGTTTGATAGGCCGCGCATCTTGTTTCAACACTACCCTGTGTTGATAAATCCTCGGTTCCAACCCCTTCATATCCTGGTAATCCCATGCAAACACATCAGAGAACTCTCGTAGCAACTGCAACAAGTTAGCCTGGAAGGTCTCGGATAATCTCGCCTTAATTTTTACTAGTCGTGGGTTGGTGTGATCACCTAAATTGCATGTAACCAATTGATCTTCCGGTACGTAGAACTACTGGGGCATCTCCAAATCATCTCCTGATTGAAGTAATTGTTGGAGCAGCGTATCATCCAAGGTCTGTTTTGTACTTGACTCGTGCTCACCGATCAGTAGGACCATCGTACAGGCTGCCGGACTCCAGTTATCAGCCACCGTTTGTAAATCTACAGTGCCAAGTGCCATTAAATCCTTGTTGGCTGTAAGAAAAGCTTTCTCTTCATCATCGGAGAGACCATCCAACATGTGTACAGGCTCCGCTAGATATGGTCATGCATGTAAGTCATAAGGTTTCATATCGTCTAGTGGAACAACATATTTTTGGTGGTTATTTTTAAAAACTAACTCATGTGCTGACCAGTCTTGCACTACCTTAGCTTATTTTAGCCAGGGACGTCCAAATAGCAAATTATAGACCAGGCTAGATTCTGGTAAGTCCAGCACAACGAAGGTCATTTTGAAGACAACACCTTGTAAAGTAATCGGAATGTCTTGCACCAAGCCCACCGGATGGACTCGAGATTGATCTGCCATGCATACAAAGAATTGAACATGTTCAATTTGCATCCACCCCATCTGTTTGCAAAGTGCTGCTGTTGCTATGTTTACACCAGATCCGCCATCAATTAAGACTTGTGTGATTTTATGGTTTTTGTACCATACCATAATCAGGGGTACCGTATGGTCCACCATTGGGTCCAATTCTGGTTGAATTATGGCTGTTGCTGGAGCACTCGAGGATCCTCGACTGACCTGCTGCTGGAACTGTTGATGCACTCCAGGGATCAAAGCCAATAATTGACCGAAGGGCAATGTAATTGATGCCTTGGACAGAACATCCCACATCGAATCAATTTTGGTTGTTTTCAGTACGATCTCCGGTATGGACTCCGGTATTATGTGAGTTAGATTTCGCCCTTCTGGCACCTCCAGGGGTATGCTTTGCTACATCATTGGAATTGGGTCAGGGAACACGGTTTGTTCCTACCTCGCCCACTTGCTTGCTTTTGTAAACACCTTTTGTTGTTCAGGAATTCCAGGTTCAAAAATCTCTGCAGTTGGCTATAATTGCTTTCTTGAACATGTTTGGACTACTACTGCTTGCATGTCTACTACTGAAATCTACACCATATTCACCATGGGATGTTGTCGTTCCTTTTTCTTTTTATCGTACTCGGCCGCATCTTTATAGAACCTTTGGATATGCCCAATTTCACCATAAAAATGACATTTAGGGGGTGGAGGAGATGCACCTTCACCTGTTGTACCCGCATTCCACCGAGTTTACCCAAAGTTAGTTGACTGTCCTCCTCGATAATTCCTATATCCTTGGTACGGGGTATTCCTCATCTGTGGTGGTACATAATGGCTGGCCGATTGCCCTTGTTCTTGAATGATGGCATTAACAGCTGCTCTGTTCTGTATCTTTGCATTATACGGACAAGTCTCCATAGTGTGGTCTGTTGTAGGGAAAATGGCACAATATATTTGATTTAGAGCGCATGTTGAGCTGTTGTGCCCTGGATTTTTGCATTTGGTACAATAAATTTGCTTCAAAGGATCCTCGTTGGATTGCCTGGACGCTTTCAACCACTCTAGATCTTTAGTGAATGCACCCACCTTATTTTCTAATTGTAACGCCATAGCAATTACGGCATCCAAAGTCATTCTACCCACACACCATATGATCATGATCTATTTCAATTGGGGCTTTAATCCGTTGATGAACCACTGAGTGATAACGTCGTCTGGTAGATTGGCATGCGCTGGTGGTAACTGCCATAAATGAATCTGAAATAGCGTGGCATAATCCTGTAAATTTTGGTGTGGCTTTTGCTTGTTTTTCTGCAAGTAATCAAAAATTTCTGCTAGGTTCTTCTTTAACTAAAATCGTTGCAGAAATGCATCCTTTACATCATCGTACTAACGGAAGTGGTTCAAATCATATTCAGTTAGCAATCGTGCAGCTTCATTAACCAGAGTTGAATGGAACACAATAGCTTTATATGCAAGGTCTGTTGGGTAATTCAGAACTGCATAATTAATCTCAAAGGTCCGCACATGCACGTCGAGATCATCTCTCAGAAAACCTCCAAATTTTGTGTGGGTGACCCTTGTTGGTACCGGACGCGGTGGAACAATCTATTGCTGTTGTTGTTGTTGTTGTGAGCCACTCATGGTACTGTTGTTGTTGTTGTTACCTAAATTTTGAGGAGATATCTCTTGATACTCCGAGACTGTGTGGTCAACCTGCTCACTTTCTCGTCCTAAGATATCGTTGAACCAATTGATTAGCTCAAAATCTAACAGCCCTTCCTCAACGTTAGTGTCAAATTTGGCTAAACTTGCACCGAAAAATGGTGAACACAGTAAGTTTCCACCGAACACCACCATAGTTTCATCGAAAAACTTCAAACCGCCACCAGGTAATATCAAACTTTCATCGAAAATTGCCGAATTCTCACCAGACCCAGTTGCACTGTCACCTCATCGGATAACGTGAGCCTATCATCGAAAGCGACCGAATTCTGACCAAATGAGGCGGAACTATCTCCACACTACACCGCAGTACAACCAGAAATCACCATACTTTCTTCAGAAGGGATCGAACTCTCATCGGAACACACCAGATTGCTATCGAACTACCACCGGATTTGTCGCTGTCTGACTGAACTGAACCTTCTGCAATTGAACTTAATCGTCCTGCACTTCTATCACCAGGGGGTATTCCTAATAAGTTCGGAATTGCCCAGGGATGTTGATCTCTACGGTATTTGGGGTACGATTCGCCGGAGCATGTTACCGACATATATCAAAGGATTCTTCTTTGAACCTTAACCTTCTTCTTCAATTAGCTACTCCATTTCCCACAGACGGCGCTAGTGTTAAACTTTAACGGTTTAAAGTTAATTCAAATCTGGGTTCTTGGGATGGTTAGGGGTCTATAAACAGAGGTCTTGTTTGTATTTTCCCAATCTACAGACTCAAAGTATACTCCTTCACAGACTTCACACATTAACTATTTTGAATATGTTTACCAAAATACTTCAACTTTGCACGGTTATTGTGTATGTCTTTACTTATCGCGTTAACCCGTTAATCTTACTACTTCATTAAGACTTAATTATTTATTAAGCTTAATCAACATAATTGACAAGTACTCAGATTACATAGGATTTCGGCAAACTACGCTCCACTACAGGCTCTCGCCCAGACAAACAGTCCGACGACATGATGCCTTCTGCCTTGTGCGACTCCTCTTTCATTAACTTGTAGAGAGTTACAACTTTTGCTCTATGCCTTTTCAGTATGCATGCGACTTTTCAGGGTATATTACAAAGTTTAAGAGTTCCTTTCTGGCAGCTCACACACCTAAGAGAGGGTTCACATGAACCTTCCAAACACTTTTAAAAACAATTTGAACCTTAGAGAATTACAAAAACACCTCTGCAACCTGCCACCAACGTTCTGCAATTTTACCCTTTATGAACAATTAATTGTGCACTACGTGTGCACCTTGACACCCGAATTTGAATGCTTTGACTTCACCCATGTTGACTTTGACCTTGAATATATTGACTTTGATCAGTTTGACTTTGACCTTTTACTTATGACTATAGTTGACTTTGACTATGATTGACTTTGACCAATATGACTTATGGGCTCAATAGGGATCCATTTGAGAATAATGTTTGAGTGTGTAGTGATCACCTTTGGCCACTTCATGTTTGGATGGTTTCTTGAGGGTTTGATCCATCGTACTTGACTCTTTGGTTTGATGGATGCTACTGGTGCTTTGGGCTTCCAAACCCATATCGTTGATGATTCTTTGTTGATTATTGCAGAAGAGGTGATTTGATCTTTTTTGGAGCTTTGTGCTTGATTATGTCCCTTACCTTGCCTTGGCATCTTTATTGAGACTTGTCACATGCGTGAAGGCTGAGGGTTTTGTGCATGTAAGAGTGCGTTGGTTACCCACATGTGAGACGGACCTTGTTGAGCTGCAACTAATTTCTTCGGCACCCAAACTTGTCGGATACCTTGTGGTTGAACTTGTCCTAGTTGCTTGATTCTTCTTTTGGCATGGTTGGCCTGCCTAGATGGGAATTGTGGGTGCAAGGCTGGTGGTTGTCCTCCTTTTGGTACCCAGATCTGCTTCATGCCCTGAACTGCTTTCTTGTTCAATGGTGTCCTTCGATTTGACATAGCAGTTATCATGCACTGTCTTGCTTGCCTTTTTGGTTGAGTTGTTGTGACCACCTTAATCTTGGCACAAGAGGAGGATGCCGCTTGCCTTTGAGCATGTTCTTCCATGATTGAGCTCTACTGGAACATAGAGTTGTGGCCACATACATCTTTTTTGCTAAGATTAGTTCGAGAAGAACTAAGAGAATGTGTGGCATCTAGATTTGTGAGCATGCATTTCTCTAATTCTAATGTAATGCATTGTTCATGTACCCAAACTTGAAGAAGTTGACTTCTTAAGTTCAAGTTGACTGCATGGTCATAAATCTAATCTTGACCCAAGACAAGTGGTTTTGTAAGGTCCTCATCGTGACATACTAGCATTTAGACTTTCATTGGAACATCTTGAAGGTAGATGGGAAGTTCCACCTCGCCCAAACAAGGGGTTTCCACACCTCCCAATCCTATGAGATAGGCTTCTATGGGATTTATGTTCAATTGCAAGTCTTCGCAGTATGAAAGTCTAACTGCACTAGTTGTTGCACCTGAGTCAATCAATGCTCTCACAGTCTTTACATTCTCTCCGTGTCCTACTGTTGAAAATTATGGTATTGTGAAAGCTCCAATTGTGAGGCTTGATACATATTCACCTCTCATTTATTACCTCTTCATCATTTATGTATTTTTTGTAAGCCCAAAATGAAGCTAGACCCTAAAAATATAAAGGGTACACTCATAACCTAAGAGTAGAGTGTTCAATTAAAAAGGGCAAATGTATTTATGGCTTATATAAAAGCCAAACTATAAAAAAGGATATGGAATACTAAAAAAAAATTTCGTGAACTTATCCATATGGAGTGATGTAGAGCACCAAAAGCCACCCAAGGAAATGGAAAGGCAAAGGATATGAAGTGAAAGGTCAAGAGGTGAGAGAAGATGCAAGGGTAGGTGAAAAGTCCCATACCTCTACATATAGAGATCATTTGAACGTGGAAATTTGTGGAGATGACAAGGAGATAGTGTAGAAGCATATGATGGGCATTCTCTCACCAATGGATATCAGAAGGCACCTCATTTCTATGCTACAAAGCACAAAGGTATTCCAGCCAGATACCTTTTCTATACACAACCACCTTTGAAGGTCATATCTCTCTATGTACTTATCCATTTACTGCATATGATATCTTATTGGAAAGTGTATCTTGCATAATCTTTGTATCTCCAATATCTTTGTTAGATGATTCTCTAGTATTGACGAGGACCATTTCTTGTGAACCTCAATTTTTTGCTTAACCTGAGATGATAGGTAGTCTATCTTTGTATAGATAGTTTCCTAGTTAAATGAACTCCAAATGGAGTTTTCTATAGCTTATTAGAAAGCTAAAAGAGTCTACTATGGGTGCACCAATAATTAGAGTCATTTGATCTCTGAATTGTGAGTGAATCAGGTTTTAGTAAGCATGTGTCTTACAAGGCAAATTCTAGAAGAGGTTCTCTAACTTCCATTGCATGTATTGGAGTGTATTGGAGTGAAATTTCTCCACATTTTGGTATTAGAGCTTTGGTTGCAAAGCATTGGGAGTGGACCTATGAATGCACAAAGAGATCTTGAAGAGGATGTAGAGATGGCAAAGGAAAACATGGAGCTATCATGCTCATTGGAAAGCGATGGAGATGAAGCTTGTGTATGTAAGAACATTTTGTTGATTTATGTTAATTGAAGTCCAACAGTCTCTTGTACTACTTTCAAATACATATTCTTGATCATTGAGGCATGCTTTAAGTGGTAGTAATCACTTGGATGAGGATTTATGAGCAGCCTATAGAAGGAGATGAATATTCAAGCAAAGAATCTTGGATGAGCAACTACATATAGTTGCATGTGAAGATTGTATGCATTTTTGAGATATTGTACTCAATTGAATGAAGTGCAATCTTTGATTATATACATGGCTGAAGGTTGAAGCTTTTATGCAAGCTTGATGGTAGCATTTTTTGCTTGTGCATTGGATATGCTTTTGTATGCATGCTTATGAAGTTTGTGACAATTGTGGACAACCATGCTTAGGATGAATATAGTTTGAATTTGAAGTTGTGGACTGATGTCTAACATCAAACAATGTATGCACATGTGGTCACAGATGATGTACACACATGTTGATGATGTGTTGATGAGCAATAGGCTATTTTATAAAGCCTATACAAGGTGAAAATTACAGGTCTATGTAGCCATATGAATTGGCACAAAGTGAGGTGAATATATGCTCAAATGATTAGTAATTTGCATACATGCTTATGTGGATTTGTTGACATGATATTGAAGCTTTGAAGGTTGGTCATGTTCAACCATAGATGAGCTGAAAGAATGCATGTTTGGATGCCATAAAGTTTGGTAAGATGCAAGGCTTCCATGTATGAAATTTGTGGATGTATCTTGTTGTGGATAAAACCCATTGAGGTAAATTTGAAAAAGCAAATATGCATGCTTATGTTATGATAACTAAAAGCATTTGATATTTGAGTTTAGATACATCAAGTGAATGCAATGCTCCTATTACACAAGCCAAAGCAAAAGATGGGCAAAGCTTGGATGAAGGAAGGACATAAAAGCTTGGAGCCAAAGTGAAGGAAGGATCCCAAACTCAAAGGTTGTCAAACACTTGAAGTTTTGAAGACGAGGATTGGAGCAAAGCCAAAGGTGGTCAAAGCAAGGATGGATTTGTGAAGACTCTTGAAGAATGCAAGGAGGACTAGAAGACACCAAAGAAGGGCTGCCCTAAAGTGTTGAAGAGTCAACAAGGACTTGAAGACACTCCCCAAAGTTCAAGGTGCACAAGCAAAGTGCAAGCTAAAAGGAAGAGTGACTCATGCAAAGTGTGAAAAATTGGCTGAAGATAAAGGAGGTAAAAGAAGTGCATTTGCAATGCTAAGGGCTAAGTTAAAGGTTTTGAAAAATCCACATTATGTGGTGGTAAGTTCCAAGCATAAATCATGTGAATGTATTGTCAAAGGATGAGTCTAGTAAGACCACCAAAAGAGAGTGACAAACCAATTTAAATACAAGTAAGACCATTCCAAGAGGAATGGCAAGTCTATGTGAGGCAAGTAAGACCATCCCAAGAGGAGTGGCAAGCCTATGTTAGGTGCAAGAAGCACCATACACCAAGTGAAGGTCTAGTGAAAGGTTGAGGCAAGTAAGACCACCCAAGGGCCGTGGCAAGCCTATGGCAAGTAAGACCATTCAAAGAGGAATGGCAAGCCTATGTGAAGGAAAATAAAACCATCCCAAGAGGAATGGCAAGCCTTGTTAGGTGCAAGAGGCACCATTGATCACATTCACTATTTCTTGTGTTTATTTTGTAGGTGATGAAGAAAGCTTGGAAGATGTGGAACCTATGAATGCTTCACATGAAGAAGAACTCATGAAAGAGTTCATATATGATCAGCACATTGGTGATTTTGTAGGTGTATAATTAGCCATCAATCATGAAGAAAAGATCATGAAGCAACAGAGAGTTAGCTTGCAAGGATTGGAAGATCCAAGAAGAGTCCAAAGAAGATAAAATGGAGTCAAACCAAATTTCAGCTTTGGAGGAGAAGAAGTCAAGCTCAAACAAAGGGCAAGAGCAGCGATCAAAGGTAAATTGAAAGCATGAGGGGAAGCCACCTGCATTGAAGGAGTGCCTAGAAGGCAAGGAGCAGCCATTATTATGCAAAAGAAGTCATGAAGACAAGTTGAAAGAAAGCATGACAACCATGATGACATCAAAAGAAGGTGCAAAGCAAATTGCAACCATAGACAAAGTTGAGGATGATCCAAAGTCAAAGGAGGATCAAAGAAAAGCATGCAAGCCTAGAGGACATGAAGCCATGAAGTTGAAGAAGAAGAAGAGAGATTCCAAAAGAGAGGACAACAAAGAGGAAGAGAGTGAAGCAACGAAGATAAGTACAAGGTGATCTCATTTCATTCTATGAATTTGTATGAAGCATGTTCCTTGATAGGAATTGAAGAAGAACTCTTGCAAAGAGCCAAATAAGCAAGGATGAAGTTGGAAGGAAGCCAAAGAAGCTTGGAAGCAAGCAAGGGAGATCACCAATCTATCAAGCAAAGGGAGATAGAAGCAAGGACAAAGAGGAGAAGAATTGTAGAGTAGCATGTACTCCCAATTGTAGCTTGATGGGTAGTGTTGAAAATTATGGTCATGTGCAAGCTCCAATTGTGAGGCTTGACACATGCTCACCTTTCATTTATTACCTCTTCATCATTTATGAATTTGTTGTAGGCCCAAAATGAAGCTAGACCCTAAAAATATAAAGGGTACACTCATAACCTAAGAGTAGAGTGTTCAATTAAAAAGGGCAAATGTATTTATGGCTTATATAAAAGAAAAACTATAAAAAGAGATCTGGAATACTCAAAACAAAGTCGTGATCTTATCCATATGAAGTGATGTGGAGCACCAAAAGCCACCCAAGGAAATGGAAAGGCAAAGGATATGAAGTGAAAGGTCAAGAGATGAGAGAAGATGCAATGGTAGGTGAAAAGTCCCATGCCCATACCTCTATATATAGAGGTCATTTGAACATTGAAATTTTTGGAGATGAAAAGCAGATGGTGTAAAAGCATATGGTGGTCATTCTCGCATCAATAGGCATCAGAAGGTACCTCATTTATATGCTACAAGGCACAAAGGTATTCTAGCTGCATACCTTTTCTGTACATGGCCACCTTGTAAAGGTCATATCTCTCTATGAACTTATCCATTTAATGCATATGATATCTCGTTAGAAAGCTTATCTTGGATAAGCTTTGTATATCCAATATCTTTGTTAGATGATTCTCTAGTAGTGAGGGGGAACATTTCTTGTGAACCTTAGTTTTTTGCTTAACCTGAGATGATAGGTATTCTATCTTTGTATAGTTATTTGCCTAGTAAAATGAACTCCAAATGGAAAGTTCTATATCTTATTAGAAAGCTAAACAAGTCTACTATGGGTGAACCAATGTTGAGAGTCATCTGATCTCTAAGTTGTGCCTGAATCAGGTTTTAGTAAGCATTCGTCTTACAGGGCAAATTCTAGAAGAGGTTCTCTAACTTCCGCTGCGTGTATTGGAGTGAAATTTCTCCACACCTACCTCTAAGGTCACAAAGGGATGTTGGTCAATTATTTGAGAAGCAATTGCACCTGATGTTTGGCACATGTCTATGTGATTTTGTGGGGCTTCATTATTGACATCTAGGCCTAGTCGCCTTAACTTATTTTTCCTAATGCGCTCTCTGGCCTCTACCTGTGCTTCTTCTCTCACCCTTAAATCTTCTTCTTTTCACTTCTTAGCAGTGTTAAGTCTCATTAGCATATCCTATGTAAGAGGTTCTTGATATAGCTTGACTCTACGTCCACTAATATAGTTTGGCAAGATGTCACCTTCTAGCGTGGCCAATTGAACCACACCACTAGTGGAAATTCTATTAATGATCATGGGTCCATACCCTCCTTTCTCCAATTTTCGGGCATGTTGTTCGAGTGTATAAACCAACACTAGGTTGCCCTCTTTCAATCCTTTATCCTTGATGTGTGCATCAAAATAAGCCTTTTGTCTTTTCTTTGCAGCATAGATACCTGCAGCCGCTCGTAGCCTCGTCTCACCTAAACGTTCTAGATCAAAGATCCTCGAGGACAATTCATGTCCATTCCACTCATGCTCTTATGCTACTTTTAAAGCTGGTATTAGGAAGTCTAATGATAGCACAACATTCTGGCCAAAAACCATATGAAATGGGGTGGCATTGAGTATCATTTTATAGGCAACTTGATAAGCCCAAATAGCATGATGAAGTTTTTTATCCCAATCAAAGCGTTTATTATTGACCAGTTTTGTCAATTAATTACATAGGATCTTATTTGTGCTCTCGGCTTGTCCATTAGCTTGTGGATGAAAAGGGGCAGACTTCTTATGTATCACCAAGAATTCTTGGAGGCGATTCTCAATGACTTCATTCAAGAAGTGTCTACCTCTATCACTCACTAACTCTATTGGTAGTCCGTATCTAGTGAATACGTTCTCAAATAGGAACTTAGCCGTTGTCTGAGCATCATTCTTTGTAGTGGTTTTGACTTCTACCCACTTTGTCAAGTAATTTGTGGCTATTATAATGTATTCTACATGGGAATTTCTAGCTACGGGGTTAATAGGACCTACAAAGTCTATACCCCACTTCAAAAATGCACATCCTCCCATCATTGGCCTCACATGCATCTTATCTTTTCTAATTGGATATTGTGCACGTTGGTATATGTCACATTTCTTCACATAGGTATGTGCATCCATATGAAGAGTGGGCCACCAAAGTCATGAGAATAGAATGGTCTTAATTACTCGATCAGGACCGAAGTGTCCACCTGCAACACCACTATGTGCAGCTTCTAAGACTTTCAAATAGTCTGATTCATGAACACATAGTCTTAAGTAATCATCTTTGCTTTCGATATCGGTTGTCTCCTACTAAGGCATAGTCTTCAGCCTCTTGCTCCATGCTTCGTTTTCTTGCTAGACTAGCCTCACTAGGTAATTTTCTTGATCTCATAAATTCTACCAATGGAAATACTCCCTCTGTATCTTGTTTGTACATTCTTCCTACCAATATGTGATATTTTTGTGATTTTACAATTTCTTCTTTATTTTTTTTCACATTCTTATTCACGGGTCCAAAGGTTAGGAATGCTACCAACTCATTTGCCCAGTTAGGAACAAATTCTAAATTGAATAGATAAGCATCAAGCAACTCATCAGACACTCCTTGTGGTGGCTCTCCTGAAGTGATGCAAGAAAGGTGATCTGCCTTGAGGTGGGTTCTACCTTTCCTAACAACAAATTTAAAGTCATATTCCATTAGTAAGAGGAACCATCTTACTAAGTGTCCTGTATTGCAAGGTTTATTGACCAAATATAATAAATCTTGATGATCAATGAAAAACTTGAACTTGTTGGCCAATAGATAGGGTCTAAACTTCTTCACAGCATATACCATGCCTAAGCCTTCTCTTTTAGTTGTTGTGTAATTTCGTTCAACTGCATTTAGCTATCTAATAGCATATGCTATGGGAAAATCTAAATTTCCTTCACTTGTAGGTTGTGCTAGCACACATCCTATTGCATGATTGGATGCATCTACATGGACATGGAATGGTTTATTCCAATTAGGAGTGGTCAATATTGGTGTTGTGCACAATCATCTCTTTAGCTCATTGAAGGAATTTTCACATTCTTTGTTCCACCCAAAATTTGTCAGCAAGGAATAAAGAGGCTTAGCTATGATTGCATACATGTGAATAAACCTACGGTAATATCCACAATGGCCCATATGGCTTGTACCTCTTTAACATTCCTCGACCTTGGCAACTCTACTATGGATCTTACTTTGTCCTCATCTGTTGATATTCCGTTCTTAGAAACAATGTGACCTAAGATCTTACCCTGACGCACCATGAATACACACTTTTCTAGGTTCCACACTCGATATTCTTTCACAAGAACTCTTTGAAGACATGACACATGAGCCATTGGAATGTTGCAGGTGCATTCGTGATCCAAATGGCATCACACAAAATGCAAAGATTCCCCATTCAGTGGCAAAAACCATCTTGTGTTGATCTTCTGGGGCAATGGCTACTTTGTTGTAACCTAGAAATCCATCAAGGAAGCTATAAAGTTCCTTGCCTGCAACATGTTCCAATAAATTTTCAGTGATTGGAAGCAGATAGCTATCTCTGATTGTAGCGGCATTAACTTTTTTAAGGTTAATACACACTCGCAACTTCCCATTCTTCTTGGGCACCACTACAATGGGGGACACCCATTCAATATGCTCAATCTCATAAATAAATCCAGCTTCAATCAGCCTGTCGATTTCTTCTTTTACCTTGGCTGCATAAGTGTCATTATATGTGTAGGGCTTCTATTTGGTGGGCTTGTCATCAACAGTCATGGGGATCGTATGAGAGCATATTCTCGAATCTACTCCCTTCAAGTCTCTATAGTTCCACGCAAACACGTCCCTATATTCCCTTGATAGAGCTACAAGCTCCATTTCTTCTTCTGCACTTAGGTCTTCTCGTATATATGTACATCTCTTTTCGTTCTCCTCAATGATTACAACAATTTTTTTGGTTTTCTCTTTATTATCATATGCTTCTCCTATAAGACCTCTCTCTTAGGCATTCATACCAAAATGTTTTGGTCTTCAACTTCATATTTCTTGAAATTTTTTGGTACCTCGAACAATGATTCCTCCTCTTCTTGTTTCATTGCTTTTCTTTTCTATTTCTTTTGACTACCTTCACCTCCATCCTTTGAATTTATAGTTTTAATGCTTTTAAGAGGTTCTTCTTCTTTTTGGGTAAATACTTCTACATCTTCTAGGTAGTGCTCCTTTGAATTAAAGCAGCTGTCCATCACAATGGACTCTAGATCATCGTCATTCTCTTCTTCTTCTATGACATTGCTAGGGTCACATTCTTCTAGCAAGGGCTCACACATGAACACAAAAGATATCATAACCCTCCTCATCACAATGATGCATCCATTGTTCTTCATTGATAGCAATGTCCATGGTGGCTAGGATTTCTGCCCAACCATGAGGCTCAAATTCCTCATCTCGAAAGATCATCGATGTGTAGGCTAGGTCTTTAACTGGTCTTTCTCCTTGAGAAGTTCCTTCTTCTCTCGACTTTAAGCATTTTTCCTCTTCTTCTGTGACTTTACACATCCACAAGTGAGTATCTTCATGCATCCAAGATGGATCAAAAGAACCTTTAGAATGCACAGAGATTGAATCCTCTTGCACCTTGTGGATAGGATTCCACTGTAGGGGTGGTACATCTCTAAAGGTATAATCTTTTAGATTTACTTTTGTTGTGACCCCTAAGTGTTGTAAGTACAAGGAGTTGGTTCCCTAGTCCTGCACTATTTGCAGTTGGCGAAGGAAGGGTCTTCCTAAGATCATTTCATAGACATTATTTTTGCCAAAGTCACATATGGAAAACGTGAGCTCAAACTCTACATCACAAGTGGTTAGAGTTATCCCTTCTAACAATCCTAAAGGTCTTTCATTATGGCCATCATCCATTTGAAGCTTCATTCTAGTTGGTCTTAATGCAGGTTTTTCCCATTGCTTCCACAAGGAGGTAGTCGCAATAGTAACACTAGCACCTGAATCTATGATCGCTTTGGTTATGTAACCTTGGTAGGTGATTGGAAGATAAGTATTACCTTCTTCACCTTAACTCATGTCTCCTATATTGTCTAGAGGTATCTCTAGGACTTTCTGCTTAGAGGTGGCTTGTGACAAATTGGAATCAAGTTCTCGAACCTAATCCTTCACATGTCTCCATAGCTCTGGTTTTACTTTTAGTAGCTCTTGTACAGTGAGATGACACTGAATCTTAGTGTTCTTCACGACGTCAGTGTTTCTTGGAACCATTGAGTCCTCATGCCTTACCAATATTGTGGGAGCTCTTATCTGAAGAGATTCAAATTCCCATGGGCCTATGAACTGTGGCAACTCTTGCAAAGAATTAGATTCAAAATCTAATATTTTGTCTTCTTGTGGCTTTACTTGGTTTCCATAAATAGATGGAATGTCTTGGGGAAATTGATCATGCAAATCATCAATTTCAGGAATAGGAGGGGGATTATCCTTCTCCTTGGCCCATTTCTCTTCTTGTATTTCCTGCAAGAACTCTTGAGAGTATTATTTGTCATGAGGAAGGAGATAAGGAAGAGAGCTCACACACACACACTCACTCTCAAGGAGAAGCACACACACAAATTGAGGCAAGGAAGAATTATCTTCTTCTTCTTCTATTACATAAAAAGGAATGTACAAGAATGACCTAAAAACAAGAATACAACAAGTGCAATATATAAAGATCACTACATAAGGAAAAACCTAATGTTCGCAAATGAGTGAGCTAGCAAGGAACAAATGTGCCATCACTCTCAGTAGATAAATCTAATAAAGCTCAATGAAGTATCCCTCACATATACCAGCGTGACCACTATACATGTTAGAGAAACAAAAAATTGGTACGTGTCATCGCGGATCATCACATGTTGAGCTTGATATCTCAACACTCCCCCTCAAGGTCAATGCCATATCCTGTAATCTAAGCATCTCTCGAAACTTCTTCAAATTCTTAGCTCCAAGTTCTTTGGTGAAAATATCAGCAACCTGCTCATCTATTCTCACATAAACAAGATCAATATCATCTACTAATCCCTTCTCTCTGATGAAGTGATAATGTACCTTGATATGCTTTGTTCTAGCATGAAAAATAGGATTCTATGCTAATTGTATGCTGCTAAGATTATCGCAATAAATAGTGATACGCTTTCCCACATCCACACCTAAATCTGCAAGTAGCATTTTTAGCCATGATGTCTTACATGTTGCCATTGCAGCACCTCTATACTCAGCCTTTGTACTCGACAAAGCAATAGTGGGTTGCTTCTTGCTGCTCCATGCAACAGTTGCACTCCCAAGTGAGACTACAAAACCACTACTAGATCTTCTATCTGGAATGCTACCAGCCCAATCTGCATCGGTGTATCCATAAACCTGCAAATCTACACCAACCTCATAAAACAATGCATGATCCAAAGTAGCACTCACATAACGTAGAGTGCACCTCAGAGCATCCAAATGTGGCTTCCTGGGAACCTACATAAACTAACAATTCCAACAATATAACTTAGATCAAGCCTTGTAATTGTGAGATATATAAGACTTGCCACAATTTTCCTATACATGGTAGCATTTTCCAATGCTTCACGTGATGTAGTATCCAACTTCAAATTCTGATCTAATGGCATAGAAATTGGCTTACAATTAGCCATACCATACTTTTGCAGCATATTCAAGGCATATTGCCTTTGGGACATCCATATACTTGTTTTTGTATGTATATACTCAATGCCCAAGAAAGAGCGTAGCACACCAAGATCTTTCATGTCAAATTGATCCCTGACATATACGGGCGTGACCACTATACATGTCAAAAAAATGAAAAACTGGTACATGCCATCCTAGATCATCACATGTTGAGCTTGATATCTCAAGGTTCTTGAATTGAAAAAGATGCTCCCTCATCTATGGAATCAAGAACATAAACTTTCGCTATTGGTGAGCTTCCTCTTCCAACAACTGGTTGAAACTGTGGAGGTAAAGAAACCCGGGGCTTATTTACCAACTTCTCTAATTTTTCTAGTAAGCCTTGGAAATGCAACACTGGTTTGACAAAGTTTTTCTAGTTGAACGATTGACTGGTCTCGAGCATAGCCTGAGCTAGCTCTACCATTTTCATGGACATTTTTGTTCGTTCAATCTCTAAATCTTCTCTAGGGTAGCTCTTGTCTAGGTTGCAGTTGTAGGTCCTTCTTGAAGTCAAGCCTGGTAGGCCTTGAACATCATGTCTAAACCTTCTGGGGTTGGATCTGCAAGAACAAACCCTGGTTGTAGTCTATTTACAATGGGTGTTGGGGTGGGATGAGCTGGTGTGGATAGAGTTTCAGCATGCGAGGGACTTTGAGATGCAATGTCTTCTATTTTTGTTTTCACTTCTTTCAAATTGCGATTTTGAGCCTACTAAAAATTGTGTTTTTCCTACAATCATATTTTTGGCTGAAAATCGTGATTGGTGAAAATTGTGATTTTGAGCCAATTGAAAATCATGTTTTTTTTCAAAAACTCAAGTTTCCATGACATCTAGAGAATTTTGTTTTTTTGTGACTTAGGTGGGAACTAAAAAATCGTAGTT
Organism: Ceratopteris richardii; assembly: GCA_020310875.1. Lineage (NCBI taxonomy): Eukaryota > Viridiplantae > Streptophyta > Polypodiopsida > Polypodiales > Pteridaceae > Ceratopteris > Ceratopteris richardii. Next base: position 58,486,879 of record CM035412.1, on the reverse strand, counting down.
TTTTTGAAAAATTTGAATTTTATGAAAATCGCAATTTTCAGTCAGAATCACGTTTTTTGGCGAGAAATTCAAATTTTTGAGCGCCGAGCAATGGCGAGCTTTGTATGTGCAAAAAATTGTGAAAAAACATAGGCTCTTGCTCTAACTTGCACTTCTTAACTCCTCGCACAATAATGCATGAAAAATGATATGAAAACGGTGAAAATGAACTAAAAAACAAGAAATTTCTATGAAGAAGAAGATGGATGAAGATGCTGATGATGATAATGATGAAGATGAAGAAGAAAAATCAGAAAATGAATAGAAATGATAGTTTTTTTACCTTCCAACATCACAAATCTTCGATATTACCATCACAATGCTCGTCCTCGAAGCTCTCTCCCCGGCAATGGTGCCAAAATTTGGTGTAGCTCAGGCATAAGCACCACCTCCGTTACTTGTCAATCTGCGGAGACATGAGGACTGGTATGAAGACCATGAGCGAGTGAAGGCACAAGTGTATGAGTGAAAGCACACAAGCATGCATACACATAGACACACACACGTACATGGTAAGAGCAAAGAGAGGAACAATGGAAAGCTTTCTATTGCCAAAAAAATCTCTTATAAGGCTTCAATCTCTAAAAGACAAATCCAAAAATGAGCTCTCTAGCTCTTTTTATAATTTTTTTACTAGTTTTGGCCCTGTCCAGACCTAGTGTTTGGCCTAGTTAAAAATTAGGTTTCAGGGCTTATTTGGGGGCTCAAACGAAGTCTAAAAATTAAGAAAATTGGTAGGATGATACTTCTAATACTCCTCAAACTTGAGGACTCCTTGGCTTGAACAAAATGGAGTTACAAAAATGGATAATGGTATTTACAATGGTTTTTAGTGATGAAAATCACTGTTTTTGTAGGGGATTCTTCTGAAAATTTGACATGTACTTCTTGGAGCTCCCTACATGCTCCTCCTTCTTATATGTCCACTTCTTTGATGCTCTTCCATGCTTTGTGCTTGACCTTGAGTTCCAACAATTAGCTCAACCCAACAAGCTTATTTGCCTCGAAGATCTTGCTGACTACAAAAGTACTTAAGTGTCTGGTGATCGATGCATACCTTAAAGTCTATGATAGTATCTCTAGACTTTAAGAGCATGCACTACTATATATAAATCTTGTGCATGTACTAGTCAATTATGTTGTGCACAACTCAACTTTTTGCTTCCAAAAGCTATTGGCCTACCATCTTGGCTCAAAAATGTCCATACATCTATGCCACTAGCATTTATCTCTAACTCAAATGGTTTCTGTGGATCTACCACTTTGAGTATAAGAGTATCTGACATAGCTTATTTTTGGGTATCAAAACTTTCTTGTTGCTCTTGTTTCCATGCAAATGATACTTTTCCTTGAAGAAGGTTCATCATAGGTACTACTATTGATGAATAAGAGGAAATGAATTTTTGATAGAAATAAAAAAATCCTAGAAATGATCATAACTACTCAAAATGTAGACCAAGCTAGAATAATTGAGAGCATATAAAAGATCATCTATCCTAGGCATGGGATATCTGTGCTTGATGGTAATCTTACTAAGTAGTCAAAGCACATCCTATAAGATCCATCGTTCTTCTTCATGAGAAGAATTAGTGCTTCCAAGGATGAATAGTTGGGTCTATTTAACCCTTTCTACAAGTACTTGTCTACGACTTTGCGAACTTTATTCTCCTCTTGCAAGCTCATTGGAAATGATGGTTGAGTGGTTGGACTCACTTCTAGTATCAATTCCATTCCATGCTCAATATTTCTACGAGGAGATAAACTTGAAAGTAATTCTTTCAAAAATAACTCTTAGAATTCTACTCTTAGTCTATCTAAAAGTACTTGAACATTCTAATTAGAGTTTCCATGACTGCATGAATTCATTACTACACATGATGAAAAATGTACAAAATAAAGAAAGTAAATATACTTACAATCGATCTTGAGCAACTTAGTAGCGATAACCAATCATGTTTCTTCAAGATCTAGCTCTCCATGGATCCGTAGTCGCCTCCCCTCATGCTCAAACTGATAAGCATGTGAAGTAAAGTCTATGACTAATCATTTCCTAGAATGTCACTTTTTACTTAGGACTACATGACAACATACTAGTCATGCTATCTCAAAATCCAATCTGTCCTCATAGGACTAGATTTGAGTGGATAAACCTATCACTTCTCGATCCCATGTCTCAATTTCCTTTCCATCGGCTAACTCTACTATGTAGGTATACGTTGACTACATGATCTCTAAGTATAGTTTCTTGACTAATCGAGAGATAATAACATTATGTGTAGATCCAGTGTCAAATATTACCTTGATAGGCTATCTTATGATGACTCCTTTCATGATAATGACCTCTGTGTCTAGAAATTCCTATCCTTTTAGTACCGTTGGCAAAAGCACAATATTTGATATAGTAGGAATCTTCTTCAGGATTGTCATGGCTACTATGGGAGATGATATCTGGGATGAAGGATCACAAAAATCCTCATCTCCATGGCTCCTTGCCTATGAAGGATTGATGACTATAATAGATTTTATCTTTTTCTTCTTAGGATACTCCTTGAGGAGATCGCGTCCTAGACATCCATGGCACAATCCTTCCTTCATTACCTTCTATTTTTGCTGAGGGTAAGGATAGACTTATTGTATGGCCTCTCAAGCAGAGTAGATACTTTCATTTTTTCCTTTTGAAATTATCTTGATCATGTGCACCTGGTTAGCCTCTTTCTGAGGCTATGCATTGATCAAGCCAAGAGTGGACATGGAAAAGGGTCTGCTCATCTTAGTCTGTGAGGATCTCTGACCTTGGGAGCCTATACCCCTGTAGCCATCCTCATAAACTAGAGATGGCTCTATGGCTTGTGCCAAAGAGTGACACCTTTTCTTCCTAAGTAAAGGTCCAATAGTTTCTCTTAGTCCTAAGATGAACTTATGGGCCTAGAGAAACTCTAGAATAGAGTCAAGTACTTTAAGAAGTACCTCCCTATACTTATCTATGTACTCCTAAATGTTTTGGTTTTTATTATTACATTCGCATGCATGTAGAACCTATTTATGATTTTTTGTTTGAGTTTGAGGTCTGTGGAAGCACATGAACAACACAAGGAAGAAGAAGAATCTTGGATCACCACACACAATACTGAATGTATTACCAAGTGAATGTACAAAGATAAGTAACTTGTTAGGATTATAGGCGTATATACAAGCCACAGGAGAAAAGCTTCCCAAAGAGGAAAAAATTTACCTCAATGATCCTCAGTGTGTTCACACACATCACTATTAAAATATATCAACAATCCCCTTTCGAAGTGATACAATGAGCAAGAAATGGGGACTCTTATATAAAGAAGCACCAAGCTATGTGGAAAGAAATGAATCCACAAAGGGAAGTAAGCCTAAAGATTTGCGAAAAGCTTCAAACTTCTACCGAGTTAGAACCTTTGTGAAAAGATCTGCAATGTTATCTTGCGTGGGTACATAATTCCAACACAAAACCTCTCCCTGACATAATGATAATGCACCTCAATGTGCTTTGTGGGAGCATGGAACACAGGGTTCCTTGCAATTTTCAATGTACTTTGGCTGTCTAGATGGTGGTGGCAAAAGACTTATCAACACCCAAATTAGTCAAAATGCATATGAGCCACATACACTCAACATTCACTCTGAAAGCTATCCTATACTCAACCTCACAACTAGAAGTGACAATAGTAGGATCCTTCTTTCTCAACCAAGATATGCATGAGCTATCAAGCATGAAGCAAAAACCACTAATGGACACACAATTGTCATACCAACGAGCCCGATCAGAGTCAGAGAAATCATGTCAATCTGACAATAGTGATCCCTCCTTTGGATAAAAAAATCCAAGTAGCTGAGTACCACTCAACTAGCAAAAGATGCGCTTAACTGCTTGCCAATGTTTTACACTTGGGAAATGCATAAATGTGCTCATTTGAGAGACAACAAACTGAATATTGGGCCATGGTATGCATAAGTAAATCAAGCATGAAATAGCATGCTGATAGAGAACAACATCAAATGCATCTCCATCATCATGAAGACTCAACTGTAAAACTGTTTCCATAGAAGTGGCAATAAACTTTCAGTCTTCAAGGCCAAAACGTTGCAATTATATGTCAATATATTTTGTTTGATGCAAATCTATTCTACCATCAACTTGCATAAATTGAATGCCCAAATAATGATGCAAATATCCCAAATTTGACATCTCAAAAGAGGCATGCAAATCAGCCATAAAATCACTAATATGCTTCTCATTAGGACCAATAAGCAGCATGTGATCAATGTAGACAACAATGATTAGAAGCACATCATTTGCATGCTTAACATATAAGGTGCTCTCAGCTAGACTATTCTCAAAACCATCAGTATAAGGAATACAAGGTACACGATGGTTTATGCGACACAATTTCGTCACTACCTGATTGTGCATTTCATCGCATTGAGCATCGAGCACGCACCATCATTTACATTAAACTGATATCGATGTTATTTTTAAGGATATTAGCCATGTTAGTTGAAGTGTGGCTAATGTGGGTGTCTCATATGCGACTTATTTAGAACATCACATATGTGACGCTAAATAGCATCGCATATGCGACAGTAAAAAGCTTTGCATATGCAATGCTCCACAAAATAGCATATGCAACGATCTAGAACATCACATATAGGATGTTTATACAATGCATGTTGGAAAACAATGTCACATCAGTCCAAAATCCATTTAGGGCAGAAACCCTAATTCTGGTACTTAGCCATTTTTGGCACAAAAATGGGTAAAATTTTTATGAGCCTATCTTGTAGAGCTTGAAGAGAACTTTCCAATGGTAATGACATTCAGTCATTAGAGATTAGATGTGGGAGAAAACCCTAACCCTATGTTTCTATTGATTTAGGGTTTTGACCTCATATAATAGCTCTCGGCATGAGGATCATAAAAATGTTGTCAAATCATTCATCAGGTAGTCAGAAGTGTGAAAAAGAAGGTCAAGAAGTTATTTTTAAAGTTAGCTAAAAGCAACTTTAAAAATAAAGCAAAATCACTTAAAATAAAGCAAAAGCAATTTGAAAAGCGATGTGATTAAAATAAAGTGTTTTTTGTGAGTTTTTTTGCATGGAGCTTTAAAACCTATATAAGAGAGTCTTGGGTCACTTTGTTAGACATCCTACACCAATTGCAACGCCAGCTTTGGTCCCTCAGTAGAGGTGGTGCTCTAGCACACATTGGGCAGCCATGGTGCACTCTAGGAGCATGCTGAGGAGCAACTATGGAGTTCTTCTTGGAGAAGAGTGCGCTCACACTCTTGCTTATGGAGAGGACTTGCCCATCAACAGCTTGGTGGTGTGGATCAGCCATCTACATAATGTATTTGAAGATTGTCTTCTACATGAAGATTTTGGTGTACTTCAAAGACATTAGATGGAGATTAACATAAGATTTTCATCTTATGTTAAGAATTCAGGTACATATTCTCTTTATGCACACATGTACTACTTGGAGTTTATGGTGGTAGTGGCATCCATATCAGGGGGAGTCATGTTTGGCATATCTAAAGGAGAATCAGTACATGCATGCTACATGCATTCGGATGAGGTGTCAAAGAAGGTGTGTTCACATGAGTATGAGGATTTCTGACAGCAACATGTTAGCATTCTTTGCTAATTCTGTAAGTATTTGATCTTTCACACACACACACACCTGATTTAAGATCTTCCATAACCTAAATTGAGATTAGGGTTTGCTGAATATCAGCTTCATACTGATCTTTCCTCTTTTTGTCACTCATATACACTCTTCTGCAACCTATCAGGTCATACATCTCATACATATTCAGATTTCTGTCCCTACATCTAAATATTCTTGTAAATTTTGTACATTCACTCATCCATCTATTTTTGTTCACATAGAGTGGTTGAGAGTTTTGCTCCCACATTGTAAATTGACATTTGTATATATGATAATGTGAGTAAGAAGTGGCTTACGTAACACTTTACACATGTTGTCTAATCTTTCTCTATCTTTGTCTCATCATTTGTATGACTAAGTGTGGTATGTTCATGTTTTGTCAATATTGGAAGATTGTTGGAATCTGTGTTGTACATCCTAGAAACCTATGGAACTATGGACCTGTGATATTAGTTATGGGCCTACTAAATTTCCAACATTTGGTATCAGAGCAATCAGGCTCTCAAATTCCCAGGTTCCCATACTTCCAGGTTTACAACATATGATTTAAGAGCATCTTCTAACATTTTACATTTGACATACACACTTAATCTAGATGAGTAGAGATTTGAGAATTAGACAATTCAGTTATATGTTTATTCATCAGTGTGGAACTATGAAGTTGATGAATCTGTTAGCAGCCGAATACTTTTGGACGAGTATGAGAATACTTTACAAAAGTATTGTTTGAAGACCAAGACTTGATGAAGAGAAGGCTATTTCAAATTCAAGGAAAAACAATGGTTTGGAGAAGATGAAGGAACTAGATCAAGATCAAATCACAGGTATTAGTTTCTACTATTAGATTATCATTTGCAGATCATATCTTAGAAAAGCAGTTATGAAGAGATTCAAAGGATTGAAGAAGTTCTTTTATACACCTTCATTCTTTGAAAGTAAAAGCATTAGCTAAATCAAAATAGGTATCTAGAGGTTGTTCTTGATAATTTTGATAAATCTCTTTCATGGCAAGAAAGCTCATCTAAGAAGAAAAATTTGGAGATGAGATGAGTTTCATTTTCAACCAACCTTGTGTTGTAAGTTGGTTGAATTTTTTTTTATCTAGGTATAGAATTTGATCTAGGTACACTAGAGAGGTAATTCAGTATTCAGCCAAAAGGTTGGTGAATTCAGTCATATCAGTCACATTTGAAGCAGAGTTTTGATTCAGAGGTATGAGGAGATGGTGGAAGAAAGATGCAAAAGAAGAAATTCCAACATTTCCAAAGGGAAATTAAGACTTTCTTTTCTCTTATATTTTCCATATACTTTTCCTACTTTTATCCTCTACACCCGAAGACAAGTCTACAAGAACATCTTATGAAGAAGATAGTTTAAAGAAGAAGCAGTTGCTTGTTTTGCACTATACTTGGTCATATTTTTGTAGGTTTTGACAAAGAATTGCATTGAGAAAAAAGCAGCAGATACCTAAGGCAGCTTATATGTTTTGACTCATACGTGTATGAGTTATGTATAAGTTGAAGATTTTGAGCAGGCAGCTATATATTCCCTCAAAGAATTCTTAGAGTGTCATTATACAGCTACTTGGTATATGACAAGTTGTAGAGAAGTATTTTTCTTCTTGACCTAACTCTTGAGGTAAAAGAGTATTTGTGGCAAATGTTGGAGACTTGGAGTGAGGTTTTTGTTTGGAAAAGGTACCTCATATTATCTTTATTGAGTATATTAAGAAAATTCACAATTTTTTAGGATAAAAATTCAAAAAAATTAGTATTTTCAGAATTTTAGTGTTTTCGAAAAATTCAAAATTTAGAATTTGCAGGAAACTTATGAAATTTCAATATTTTCAAAAAACTCATTATTTTTAGAAAATTTTAGAAATTTCAATATTTTGAGAAAATTCAAAAAATTTAGGAAAATTCAGATTTTTGTGTTGTACTAGTCAGTTGAAGAATCTACTTTCTATGATTGTCTTGACTTTTGGATGCATGCTTCTATTCAAAAAGGTGTTCCATCAGATCCTATCACTTGATTGATAAGTGGAGTTAGCCAAAAGAAAGTCAAGCAGATACTATCAAATTTCACCCAGGAAGAATATGAAGATATGAAGTATCAACTTGCAGCTTTTGGAGTTCTCAAGGTGAGAGTTTGTCCACTTGTGTTCCAGTAGGAGTTGAAGATTCTTGGGAAGGATTTGGTTAAAAAAACGTTTTACAACTTTATGTGAGAAGCATGGACACTTAGAGACATTCAGGTAGCAAATCAAACCTTCAGTCATGAAGGTTTGATGAAAGCAGATTGACATAGGTATTTTGTTAGAGAGATCTTGATAGATCTTGTATGATCTTGAAGATCTTGAGTATTTATGAGTCAATCATCTATCCTTTGTTTGAAAAGTTCTTAGCATTGGAAGAAGTAAGTCAAAGATTCAAATTCTATTAGATTTGTGTTGCAGAGAAAAAGAAGAAGATACTGGTTATGTTACAGAAGATTATGGATCCTAAAATTTTGTTTCAGATACAGGTATTGATTATTGAAGATCAGATTTATTGAAACAAGGAAGACGTTCCAGATTTCATAAAGTCTGATATAATTTGAAGAATTATGGATACTAGTGTTAAATCATCCAGGGGGGTGATGAAACATGAAGACTTATTTTCAGCCATATGTGAAAGAATGCAAAGTCATACCTACAGGTGTATTCCTATAGGCTATATCAAGTATTCCTATATTTCCTTTGTCAGTTTCTCTTTATGTTCTAGATTTGAAAGAAGAAGGAAGAAGGAGAATGTCTAGAGAAAGTTCCAGAACTCTATTGCAGAGAAACTTGATGTTTCAGAGAGGTATGTTACATTTGAGGTGCGCACATATATGTTTATACCAGACTCTGAGGGAAAAAGGTATAAAAGACTTACAAATAGAACAAGGATAAAGATAAAATAACATCATAGATATGAAATTTTGGTGAGACTCATGAGTAGAGTTGAGTTGAGTAGAGTCAGAGATGAACCAACTAGTGTTCATAATACACTAAGTTGTATCAGTCACAAGTCCCAAGATTTAGTTTCTAATTTTGTTTAGCGTATTTACATGACACAACAGAAGTACATTAGGAAACCTTTTGTAAGGTAAATGCAAATATGTGGATCCTAGTGTATTTTTACAGGTTTGAGAAGACTTATTTTAGGAGATAGCTGATTCAGAGTCAGTTCATGCTACATATGTTGTCAAGCAATGATTGCTTGATGTATACACTAGTGGATATCTAGTGTGCATATTTTCTCAGGTAGTATGGTTCATATTAAGCAATTCAGTTTTTTGAAGTTTGAAGAAATTCAAATTCAGTTTTGAAGAAGACTTTTGAAGAAAAGGTTTGAAGGTCAATTCGGGAGTACAATTTTGAAGTTTATGACAGTTTGCAGATGAATGAAGTTACATATCCAATTTAGTTTGTACCAATATGACATTGTAGGGGGGATTGTTGGAAAACAATGTCACATTAGTCCAAAATCCATTTAGGGCAGAAACCCTCATTCTGGTACTTAGTCATTTTTGGCACAAAAATGGATAAAATTTTTATGAGCCTATCTTGTAGAGCTTGAAGAGGACTTTCCAATGGTATATGACATTCAATCATCAGAGATTATATTTGGGAGAAAAACATAACCCTAATTTTCTATTGATTTAGGATTTTGACCTCATATAATAGCTCTCAGCATGAGGATCATAAAAATGTTGTCAGATCATTCATTACGTAGTCAGAAATGTGAAAAAGCAGGTCAAGAAGTTATTTTTTGTTGAAAATCAAGTCTCAATCATGCAAAAAGGCTCAACCACGAGTGGACCAATAAAAAAGGAGGACCCAAAGTCGTGGAATAAAGTTATAAGCTCCACCAAACTCAATCAAATTCAAATCTCATCAAATCAGCCACCAAAAAGTGCACCTAAACTGATTGGTGGGTGGTTAGCTAGATTATAGGAAAAGTAAAACTCTATATAAGCATCATACCACCTTTGTTTCTTGAGTTATATGCATTCCACGAGTTTCCCACTTAGTTTAGTTAAGTCATAAACTCCAACAAGCAGCCCCCTTGCTTGCTTACCTCATTTTCTCATGATTTTGCTCCTCTCTATCTAGAGGTGTAGTTAGGCTTTTCCAAATCCGATTGTAGCAGATTGCAGAGCATTGTTTGTTCTTTCATTGTACTCATTTTCATTGATTCCTAGCTTAATTTGTCTCTCATATTGTGCCCTAAGCTTCTCCAAAGTTTCAAGTTATTTGGCTGAGTGAGTTGTGAGAAATTGCCAACTAGCTGGAATATCTATTTGGGATAATTTAAAGCTTGTTGGGTAGCTCTTATAGTCTACTACAAGTCTACAAAATTTCAATTTAAGTCTCTGTACTCGTGTAGAGAAAAGTTCATAATAGTGAGCATATATCACTACTTGTGGACCTAGTGGAGGGCAGCCATCTTCCATTTTTGCATTGGGGTGTTAGAATCATCCCCCATCCGTGGTATCATAGCCACGCACACATGGGGCAGCCATGTTGTGCTCTAGGAGCATGTTGAGGAGTAGCTATGGAATTCTTCTTGGAGAAGAGTGTGCTCACACTCTTGCTTATGGAGAGGACTTGCGCATCAACAGCTTGGTGGTGTGGATCAACCATCTACATAATGTATTTGAAGATTGTCTTCTACATGAAGATTTTGGTGTACTTCAAAGACATTGGATGGAGGTTAACATAAGATTTGCATCTTATGTTAAGAATTCAGGTACATATTCTCTTTATGCACACAGGTACTACTTGGAGTTTATGGAGGCAGTGGCATCCATATGAGGAGGAGTCCTATTCGGCATATCTAAAGGAGAATCAGTACATGCATGCTACATGCATTTGGATGAGGTGTTAGAGAAGGTGTGTTCACATGAGTATGAGTATTTCTGACAGCAACATGTTAGCACTCTTTGCTAATTCTGTAACTATGTGATCTTTCACACACACATCTGATTTAGGGTCTTCCATAGCCTAAATTGAGATTAGGATTTGCTGAATATCAATTTCATACTAATCTTTCCTCTTTTTGTCACTCATATACACTCTTCTACAACCTATATGGTCATACATCTCATACATATTCACATTTCTATCCTTACATCTAAATATTCTTGTAAATTTTGTACATTCACACATCCATCTATTTTTGTTCACATAGAGTGGTTGAGAGTTTTTCTCCCACATTGTAAATTGACATTTGTATATATGATAGTGTGAGTAAGCAGTGGTATACGTAACACTTTACACATGTTGTCTAATCTTTCTCTATCTTTGTCTCATCATTTGTATGATTAAGTGTGGTATGTTCATGTTTTGTCAAGGAACATTGTTGGAATCTGTGTTGTAGATCCTGGAAACCTATGGAACTATGGAATTGTGATATTATTTATGGGCCTACTAAATTTCCAACAATGCATATGCAATAGTTGCTTTTGATTAAAAAAAGATTGCTCTTTTATTATCATTTTGTGTGCATCTGATTGAAGAAGGATTCAACGTTCATACATGCACTTTGCATATGAGCTCGAGCTCTTTCTTTCTCGATCTCTCTCTCTCTCTCTCTCTCTTTCTCTCTCTTTCTCTCGCTCTCTCTCTCTCTCCCTCCTTCTTCCT
>CM035412.1:58220471-58472971 GCA_020310875.1 Ceratopteris richardii | reverse complement strand
ATTGAGGTGCAACTTTCTTCTATTCAGAGAAATCATACATCTGATAGATAATACATATTCTTCTCACTCTCTAAAGTCTTTAATGACTTCTAAAACTTGTCACTCATCATCTCTCATACGTATTATTTCTATATTCAAGTATATATAGACATTTACATCCCCAATCATAATAGATACAAAGGTTTTCATGAATTGGTTACAAGAGTAATATACTTGTATATACAAGTTTCCATCTTCTGATCACATACTCATCTTCAAGCTTCATATGGTGATCTTTGCTCTACTTGTTGACTTCAAACGTTGTCCTACTCATCAATTGATGATTGTCCTGCACCACCAGCTCCCGCTCAATCATCAATTGCAATTTTCTCCGTCTTCTTTATTTCTTCCATGTCTTTGAACCTCTGCAACTTAGGTCCATCCAAGCTTTTGGTTAACATGTTTGCAATTTGATCTTTTATAGAAGTGTGTAGGACTTCAATTTCTTTATCAATCACCTTCTCTCTGAAGAAATGATATTGGATCTCAATATGTTTAGTCTTGGCATGAAACACAAGGTTAACAGCTAGATACAATGAACTCATATTGTCTCCATGAATAGTGGATGTACTCTGAATGATGTCAAAACTCTTCATAAGTGTCTTCAACCATATAACCTCTTTTGCAGCTTCAACCATACCTTTATATTCTGCTTTTGTAGATGATAGAGCAACTGTATGTTGCTTCTTAGAACACCAAGATATTAATTTATCTCCCACATAACATAGATATCCAAATGTTGACCTCCTATCATCAGAGTTACTTGCCCAATCTGCATCACTATATATCTTGCTTTTTGTATCTGATGTGAATGCATAATACAAACCTTCTTTGAGTGTACCCTTAATGTATCTTAACACCCTTCGTCCTGCAATCCAATGTTCTTTCCTAGGACAATGCATGAATTGAGACAACACTCCAACTACATATGACAAATCAGGCCTATTCAATGTAGCATAGATTAGACTACCAACCAAACTTTGATACAGTTTCATGTCCTTGAATTATTCTCCTCCATATCTGCTCAATTTATGATTCACCTCCATTGGAGATGGTGCTACCCTGCAATCTTCCATTTTAAACTTGATTAGAAAATTCTTCAAATACCTTTCTTGAGTCACATATACTCCATGTTGAGTATATGAAATCTCCATTTGAAAGAAATATGACAAGTCTCCCAAGTCACTGATCTTGAACTCTTTCTCCATCTGCTTCTTAAGACTTTGTATGCCCTTCTCATCTGTACCTGTAAGAATTATGTCATCAACATATATGCACATATAAATGAACCCATCATCACTTGTTGTAACAAGCAAGCTACTATCTGCCTTAGACACTTGGAAACCAAGCTCTTTCAAGAACTTCACAAATCTATAATTCCATTCCCTTGGGGCCTGCTTCAAACCATACAAAGCTTTATTGAGCTTACGTACATATTCTGTATAACATTTATCCTTGAAACCTTATGGTTGCTCCATGAAAACATCATCTGAAATGTAACATTTTAGAAATGCATTCTTCACATCTAATTGACATATCTTCCAACCTTTACATGCAGCAATAGCTATGAGAGTCCTTATAGTTGTCATCTTTGCCACAGGACTATAAGTCTCACCATAATCTACACCATATGTTTGAGAATATCCTTTCACAACAAGTCTATATTTATACCTAGACACACTTCCATATGCATACCTCTTTGTTTTCTAGACCCATTTGCATCCAATGATTTTCTAATTATTTGGTTTAGGAACCAAATCCCATGTCTCATTCTCCATCAATGCATCATACTCCTCCCGCATAGCTTTCTCCCAATTTTCCTTACCTTTTGCCTCATCATATGTAGAAGGATCTTCTTCTGCTTTTATCATGTAAGCATAATCTTTAGTGGTCAAAAATGAAGTATCATAATTGTACCTTATGGGTTGCTTTCTGTCCTTCTTGAACTTCTAACTTCTCCACTCTTTGAAGTCTCTGGTTCTTCATATTCTTGATCAAACCTTGGCAATTCTTCATTATCAATTTGAGCATCAACAACCTCTTCATCATCAGGAACTTGAATATTGGATTTCCTCTTTCTTTGAGTTATAACTTCTTCATCACCTGCATGAATATTAATTGTACCTGCATACCAAGTACCTTTCTCATCAAATGTAACATCCTTTGACACAAGGAATTGCTTTGTGGATGAACTCCACAATCTATAACCCATCTATTTATCATCATAACCAATGAGCACATACTTTTTAGCTTAGGTTCCAATTTATGCCTTAATTGAGATGGTACATATGCATAAGCCAAACATCCAAATTCGTTGTAATGATCTAAGGTAGGTCTCTTACCCCACCATGCCTCATAAGGTGTCATACCATTCAAAGCCTTACATGGAAGTCTATTAAGCAAATAAGTAGCTCTATTCATAGCCTCAACCCACAAATAATTAGGGTAATTTTTCTCCTTCATCATTGACCTTGAAAACTCAACAAGAGTTCTATTTCTCCTTTCTACTACACCATTTTGTTGAGGAGAGAGAGTACCTACAAGTAAGTTTCCTTTTTGTATTTGTGTTCCATAAGTAATCAATTAACTCCTTAGAGAAATACTCTCCCCCTCCATCTGACCTTAGTCTCTTCAATTTTTGCACTGTGATTCTCTCTGCATACACATGATAATGTTTAAATGTGTTGAACACTTCTGATTTATCTTTGATCACATATATAGTGATCCACCTAGTAGCATCATCAACATAAATCACATAATATCTCGAACCATTAATGCTAAAGTCGATTGATGGACCCCACACATCTGTATGCACCAAATAAAGCTTCTCTGAATACATAAACCCTTTCTTACCATAAGTATTCTTGTGAACTTTATTCAATTGACATGCTTCACACTTGTATGTCATGTGTTGACATGCAACATTGGGCAATCCAAGTATTGAACCATTGTTAATCATATCATTAATACCTCTTTCATTGAAATGTCCAAGACTTTTGTGCCAAAGATCTAACTGAGAGATCTTATGTTCTCTATAAGTGAACAAGGCATGACCAACATTGCCTTGAATCTTCAATGTGAAGAGCCTTCCTTCTTTCTTCCCTGAAACAATTTGTTTATACCCATGTCTAGGGTCTTCAACATAAACTCCATCATTAGTGAACCTTACTTCATATCCCTTCTCTACAATTTGTCCCACACTTATCAAATTCTTTGGAATTGTAGGGCCATACAATACCTTACTCAAAAGAGTGCTTCCATCCTTAGCCTTTACTGATCCAATTGACTTCACATTATGCTTTGTATTATCACTTGTTTGGACTATATGATTACTCACCTTATTCTCCAAATCAGTCATCAAATCTATGATGCCACTTAGGTGATTCCTACACCCTAAGTCAATGTAGAAAACTCTCTCATCTTCACTTTGTCTTTCACAAGTTGCATTCATAATTAAGGTTGAATCCTCTTTCTGATCTGAAGCATAATTGTAGTAGGTATTATTGTAGGATTGACTTTGAAATACTCTTCCTACATTTCCTCCAAAGAAACATCTATTGCCTCTACCTCTGCAATTACCTCTACCTCTACAATTACCTCTCTGATTTCTACCACCTCTTCCTCTTGAATTAAAGTTTTGATTATATCCTCCACCATTCTGATTATTATGCCAACATTCATGAGCTAAATGATTAGTCTTACCACAAATCGAGCAAGCTTTAACACCATCTTTATTGCTTCTACCTCTTCCTCTTCCTTTGCCACATCCCCTTCCTCTTAGGAAGTTGGCTTGACTCATAGTGCCTTCATCTTCATTCAATTGTTGCTTTCCTTTGTTAATCTTCTTCTTGTGCTTTGAATTCATTGCTTGACATGTACTCTTATCAACATCACCTTTGATATCTTGCTCAAAGGTTAGCATATGTCCTAGCAATTGATTCAAATAAGGAGTGAAATGATCTAGTGACAATTGAGTGGTGAGAATGAATGGCTTCCACTTATCATCTCCTCTCAAACCTATGAGAATTTGTCTTACCAATTTTTCCTCTTCAATGTCTTCATCAAGTGCTCCTAATGCATCTGCAATATCCTTCATCCTTGCTACATAATTAGAAATAGATTGACTTCTTCTTGAATGTGGTGAACTATGCCCATAAAAATGCCTTCCTTGAGTTTTTAGTGTTTTGGAAATGCTCCTCCAAAGCATTCCATATGTCACTTGCACTTTCAAGTCCTCTAATGTGAGGTAGCAAGTAATCATTGACTCCCATGTAGATAATGCCCGTTGCTTGAGCATCCTTCTTCATCCATGTCTTCAAATATGAGAGCTCTTCCCTAGTTGGAACACTAGGATCCCTAATTCTGATTTTTCTTATTCACCTATGATGTATCCTATCAAATCTTTGCTCATAAGATGAGCGTCCATCCCCATTGACCAAGCAATATAGTTTTCTCTATCCAATTTCTCTATCTAAAGAGAATCTCCCATCCTTTCTGCACCTGTACAATATATTCTTCAAGCTTTGTGAATAATGAATTTACCTTTAGTAGTTCCTTTTGATAGCTTTCAAGCCTCCTTCTATAGCTTTCACTTCAAAATTTCACCTTTTGAATCTTCAAAGATTGATTCTTATATATTTGCAATAGTCAAGTTCCTCCTTTCTTCAAATCTAATGACTCTTGATCTGACACCACTAATGGATATGATTAATCTCCAAAATAACAAGTTATCCTTGATGTTAGAACACCTGTATATCAAGAAAAACTCATAACCTCAACCAATTTTGGAAAAGTAAGTCCAAATTATCAAGACTTGAGTTAAATGTGAAGAAACTCATTACACAGAAAAGTCATTTGCACTTAATTCACTCATTGACTGACCAAATGTGTAAAGTTTTCAATGAAACTTTACACAAGATGTTATCTAATGTTTGCGCATCTTCTCCAAGGTAAATCTCTCCAATAGAATCAGTAAATCTTGAGATTTCCTCCAAACAATATACCTATTTTTGAAATTATTCTTCTATATACTCCACTTTAACACCTGTAACTTCTAATGCATGGTTCTCCCAAAATAGACCCCGTTTATTCAAATGCTTTTAGCCACATGTAGCTTACCTCTCAACTTAAATAATGAGTACTTACTTGTTCAAAACTTTACATTTTGGAGGGAAATCTGATCAAAACATTGACCATCGAATTTGCACCTATACCTATCTTCACTTCTTCTTTTTACACATGTAAATGTTCCTACTTAAAATTCTCTCAGCCTGATTATGATTAGGCTCTCAAAACTTGTATACAGGTCATTCAACTATAGAATTATACTTTTTACAAAAGCATTCCTCAAGAAGATAAATACAGAAGGAGCACTGAGCAAAAGATCGAGCTGCAACTTTCTTCTATTTAGAGAAATCATACATCTGATAGATAATACATATTCTTCTCACTCTCTTAAGTCTTTAATGACTTATAAAACTTTTCATTCATCATCTCTCATATGTATTATGTCTATATTCAATTATATATAGACATTTACATCCCGAATCATCATAGATACAAAGGTTTGCATGAACTGATTACAAGAGTAATTGTTAGAAGAAGCATTTTTTTGAAGGGAAATTATTTGTAAAATGTCAAAAACTTGTAGAAATATTTATACAAATGATGTAAAAATGAGGAAGAGTCTTCCTCATGTAAATTAGAATCATATGTATTTTTTCTAGAATTTTTGGAAGCTCTTTGATAGCATATTTTTAGATTAGAAGGGAAAAGGACCAAAATTCAAGTGTGAAAAGGGAGACTTGAAAAAGTATAAAAGATAATTTCCTCTATTTTGAGAGGGTTGGTTGTATTATTTTTGCTATCCAAGTAATGTGAAGAGCTCTCCTACAGAAAATCGTGTTTCTCCCTTTCATGTACTTTCTCTTGATTTGTTGAGTCTATTCTTTGTGTAATCCATGGAATTTGTAAGCTTTAGTTGTGTATTTCTGAGTAAGATGTATGAAGAGAGGTGATTCTTAGTGTATTGAGTAAGAAAGTAAGCAGAAGAACAAAGCTGGAAATGGAAATTCTTAGTTTTCACAGAATCGCGATTGTCTCGTTTGTGTGATACAGGTACTGACTTTGAAATTTGACCTCATAATTATAATCTACTATGGAAATGGCACACTTTAGGCACAAAGATCATTGAGAATGCTGTTGTAGAACTCAAGATAATCAAAACCCTAGATATTTCTCTCCTTCTTCATAATTTCTCAGAAAAACAGTCATCTTAACCCTTATTCTTGGATTCCATTAAGTAGAAGGGGCTGTGGTCTTTGCATACTTCCCGGATTGACAATTTAAAGATGTGCAATTGATCCTTTGTGCTATAATGATTGGAGAGGAAAACTCCAAAGGGTAACAACAAACATTTTTTGGTGCCGTTGCTGGGGAACAAAGCAAAAGCTTCATTGAAGTTTTGGACCTTGCTGGATCTTCCATGGTTGATGGTATTTGAACACATTGAAAAGGTACTACTCTATAATCAAGAAAGAAACAATGAAGAAGTTGTGAAGTTCTTGCAAATTGATAGTTGATCATACCTTTTAAGAGTAAAGTGCAGGTGTGTGGAAAAAGTTGAATCAAGATTGTTGAAGGGAAGGTAAAATGTGACTACCTTTGCATATGTAGAGTGCTTTTTTGACTAAGTACCAAGCAAATTTGTTAATCTTGGAAAAGATGACATGATTGCAATGAGGAAAGTCAAGTAAAGTAGCTATGTGCAAAGTGATAAATCCATTTGTTTATTCAAGGTAAAACAATAATCTTGAGAAAAGATGTATTTGCCTCTTGAAAAAAAAGGTGTTTAAGTTTATCTTTGCATGAATTGATAATTGTACTTCTTAAGCACATGTTTTCTTGGAAAACTCTACTTCGAAACTGATTAAGTTGCAAGCATAAAAGAATATAACCAATCATGAAACAAAAGATCAATGGATCTTGGAACAACAAAACCCTAAGATAAGTGTTTACCTTAATTTAGGGTTAAAATACTAAAGAAAATCATAAAATCCATAAAAAATCCAAACAAATTTCTCTTCCTTAGAAAATTTTGCAGGAAGATTGGTGTTGAAAAGGGGAAGGGAAATAGTGAAAGAAAAATTCAGAAATTGGAAAAAAAAAGAGTATAAAAAATAGTTAGAGTAAAAGTTGTTGTTTAAATGTTTTCAAAAATCTTGAAAGAGTTTGGTGGTGTATAATTGCAGGTGACAAGTGATCTAGAGTTGGTAAAGAACATTGGAGAAGACCAGGTGGAAAGAAAAGTCAAAAAGTGCAAAAGCAGGACGTTCAGAGAAAAACATGATTCTCTTCACAAGATCGCGATTTTCAGTAAGATAAAGAATTTGAATTAGTTGCACTATTGGGTACTGAGGTAAGTGATTTTAAAAGGTTCCATAAGTTGCATGAGTAAAGGAAATCAAAATTTCAAAATTTCAGTAAGAATTGAGCATCAAGTGAGTAGATTGGAGAATTGGGTACAAGAATCGCAATTTTCATCAGTAGAATAAAGAGAGTAAATTTTGTTGGAAGGAATAAGATTTGTGACTTAAAACCACAAAAGTGCTAAGGGACAAGAATCATATAGTGAGAAGTTAAAATTTTGTGAAAATCACTCATAACCACGATTGTCTAAAGACTAGAAAAGCCTGAAATCTCAGAAAATTATTCATTTGAGTGAGGGAGTGAGTGCAGAGAGCATTGACAGAAGCGCGAATTCCTGCAAACATATAGTTTTTGAACAAATGGTGCATCAGGCTATAAGGTAATCCTCCTAACATAAATTTTTTACATATTTTTCAAGTTAGAAGTACTGGAAAAAAACTCAAAAATGCATAAAAAAATGGAAAACACAGAATCAAAACTTTTTGTTTTTTGAATTTTTTGGTAGAAAAAATTATTGTTTGTCAAAAGTTCTTTATGGCATGTCAATATTTGGCTAAGGCGCTTCAATTAGAGTAAGAATAAATAAGAAAAACAAAAAGAAAAAAATTACGAAAAGTTGACAGAATCGCGATTCTGTAATCAAACACAAAATCGTGATTCCATAATCAAACACAAAATTGTGATTCCATAATCAAACACAAAATCGTGATTCCCACAATACGATTTTTATAAGAAAATCATGTTTTTAACAATTGTGAGCAATCATGATTGTTTGGGATCAGGATCATGAAAAACACGATTCTATTCACAGAATCGTGAAAAACACGATTCTATTCACAGAATCGTGAAAAACACGATTCTATTCATAGAATCGTGAAAAACACGATTCTATTCACAGAATCATGAAAAACACGATTCTATTCACAGAATCGTGAAAAAGACGATTCTATTTACAGAATCGTGGTAAAACACGATTCTAATTCACAGAATTATGAATTAGTTGAATGATTTTGAGATCTGGTAATAAATTGTTCACACCTGATAAACAAGAGTTAAAAAAGAAGGAGATAGAGCCAGTAATAGGAGAGTTATAAGGAAAAGATTTAGGGCAGGTAAATAACATGGAAAACCTAAATGAAATAAATGAAACCTCTAAAACTAGTGATTATAGAAATATTCTCAAGTATATGTATACAAATAGGTTTGGAATCTATGTGTATCAAGATGGTATGCATAAGTTTCTCTTTAGGATGAGAAACCTAGAAGTTCCCTTGAATATAACACCAGTAGCACAATTTAAGGATGGCAGATATGAGGATAGACAGGGATGTGTATACATACTCTCACAGGATCCAGAAAACTCTAATGATTTAGGGCAGTGTGCAAATAAGAGACCTTGGGAACAAAACCTAGGGTAACCAGACTTGCCAAGACAAAATGAAACTCACACTAATATTGAACAACAACAAGGTAGGAGAGTACACACTTCCCCAAATCCTTTTGAAAGAGAAGCAGAAGGAATGAATGATTTTCCAATTAGAAGGAGACATCAGTGGCAAAACCATGGAAGAATGCTTAGGCCCTATCAAGTAGTTAAATGCATGAAGAATCCATATGAAGGATATTCTGATCCTCATGCTCATGCTGCAAAATTCAGACAATTAATTAGGGTAGAAGAAGTAGAGGATTACAAAGTACAATTTGAAGCATTTGGTCTAACCCTAACTGGACCTGCATTATCTTGGTTCATTCCATTGAGAAAGGAAATGTATCCAGATATTGAATCTTTTCTTGAAGCCTTCATAGGGGAATTCTCAAAAACTGGGATAAAACATAGTAGAGCTACCCTGATACATAGTTTTAAACAATAAAAAGATGAAAATGTCAGAGAGGCAGCTAGGAGATTCAAGCAATACATTGATAGATGTCCAAGAGAGGAGGTACCATCCATGGCAAGACAAGTATCTCTATCCATAGAAGGACTGAGAAGTGCACAATTAAGAACCTTGGTGTATTATAGGAGATGTCCTGATCTAGGAGCATGTGTAAAAGAGGCAATAGACTTAGAGGATAACAGAGGACAAGATCTATTAGCATTTGATCAACCAAGAACAAATGAAGATAAAATCCCACCAAAAGAAGAATTAGCATAAGCCATTGCTAAAGCCCTAGAAGTTAGCACCAAGACAAATTTGATAAACACCAGGATAGCAACAAATAATAAATGTTATAATTGTGGAGAAAATCATTTGGTACAACAATGTCCTTATCAAAAACCACAACATTTGCAAGATAGAAAAACACTCAAATACTGTACATTAGAAAGAAAATGGACAAACCATACCAGAGAAGAATGCTTCTACAATAAAAAACCCATTAAAGAAAGAGAATATGTGAACCAACACAGCTTACAAAGAGAATCTGGATTTGTTGAGCAACCAAGACCTATACTTGGACAACAACCACCATTACCAACAAATGTAGTACCAATAAAATACACACTGATAGAAGAAGAAATCTCAATACTCAGATCGTCTTACAGAGAAGATTATCATTGGAATGAAGGATATCAGGAAGATTGGGAAGAATATGAACAGAGAGAACCAGAATTGCAAGCCTTGGACTTGGGAAACAGGAGAATTGAAATGGACACAGCCACATTCATGTACATAACTAATAATTACATGTCCAATCAAAAACCCCAATTCAAAGGAAGCCAAAAGATAACTTGTTATAGATGTGGGGAGAACATTTCATTAGAGACTTCCCACAACCTCCTACACTAAGAATAGAAGGATCCTATTGCAAGGATTGTTGCAAGGAACACTTAATAAAGGATTGTCCAAGAAACCCTCAAAAACAACAGAACACATCTAGTAACATACCATTAAAAACAATTAACATAATGGAGCAAGAAGAATTGAGTGACTATGATCAAGTAATTGTAAATGCTATAACAAGAGCACAAGCTAAACAACAAGAAACAACAAAGGAGACACACACACAAGAACATCAATAGTCAACCACAAAATACACAGATTCAGGAGGAGGAAAAAAATTCACAAAGTCTAAAGACTCTGATAAAAGCTTACAAAGGAAGAATACAAGATGGACCAAATTCTACAGATCATGTGATGGCATATCCTATGCCAGACTTAGAGGATGAAAGAATGCAAAGATGTAAACAAATCATACAAGAAGCACAACTGAAAATGGGGGAACTAGACAATTATCAAACAATAGTTTAAGGAACAAATGCAATAGAAACTAAGAAACATCTTGATCAGGAAGATATTTCACAAATAACCTTCCAAATCAATCTAGACAAACACTGTACAATTTTATACCACACCACAATGGAGGAGATAGTAAAACAAAATCCTCACTTACAACACAATATAAAAAATTGGGAAACAAAGTCAAAGAACTTAGATCCACAGCAACAAGAATTGGAAGAATTATTGTACATACCTATTGATAAAATAGGAGGATATTGTGAAGGAGAAGAAGGGAACTCAACCTTGAAAATACAATTTGGTAATAATCATGTCAAGGCCATATTAGATAGTGGATCAAGAGTGGCTATCATTACTAAACAAACCTGGGAGAAATGGGGAAAAAATGAGTTAATACCCACTAAAATGAGATTACAACTTGCAGATGGACACATAGAAAAACCCCTAGGAATATGGGAAAAGGTGATTGTGGAAATATGTGGAATAGAGATAGAGCATACTTTTGCCATAGTTGAATTCCCACAATCGACTTCATATGAAATCATCTTAGGAAGACCATTTATGAGACAAATGCAAATTGTGCAAGATTGGGGTAATGATTGTCTATATCTTCAAACCAAAGGAAGGATAACTAGAGTAAATTTAAGAAATGGTCAATATTGTGATATGTCCCCTCAGGAATGGTTCAAAGTACATCAAAATCAGGAATTAAGTGAAGAATCAGGGAGTGAAGATCAGAATGAAATAGAATCATCAATTTGGAAATGTAATATGATAAGGAAACACACAGATAAAAAAGGATGTTAAAAAAAGGAGATTGTCTAGGAGAAAGGCAATCACAAGATGAAAGCTACATACCACAGAAATTTAAGGATGAAGAATTTGAGCCTTATGGTTGGAATCAAATTTTGACCACCATGGATAGCTAATGATGAGTATGTGGGAGTAAAATTCCAAAATGAAGAAGGATATGATATCTTCCACATAGGAATACAAATGATAAAGGTGTCAAAAATAGAGGAAGACTAGGAGGAAGGAATAATATTAAAAAATGGGAAAACACAATATCTGGAAGAAGTGGAAGCTACTGATGTTATAAAAGACAAAATCTGAGGAACATATAAAAATAATAAGCACAAAAAAATAGAAAAAGATCAAGAAGTTGAAAAAAATAAAAACATAAAGAAAGAAGATCAACAATTTGATGTACCTACAAACTTCAAAACCTATGAAGTAGAAGACAGGTTACTTCTAAAAATAAAACCAAAAAGAGAGAATAAAAAGGGGGAGGCATATGACAATGAGGAACAAACTAAGAAAGTGATGATCACTCAAGAAGAGGGGGAAGAAAGACATATTGTAATAGCTGATGACATGACAAATCAAGAGGAGGAAGCATTGAGAAATTTGGCAAAAACATATAGAGATGTGTTTGCTTACAGTTACAAAGATTTGAAAGGAATTGATCCAAACATTTGTGAACATAAGATTCCTATTACTCCCGATGCAAAACCTAGCAAACAAAGACACTATACATTTAATGACAAATACTTTGCTAAAATAAAGGAAGAAATTGACAAGCTGTTGGCTGTCAATTTCATCTATGAGATTGAGTATACAGAGTGGATCTCTCCTATAGTTGTGGTACCTAAAAAGAATGGGAAACTCAGGGTATGTATTAACTTGAAAAAAGTTAATGCTGCAATTATAAGGGATAACTATCCATTACCCATAACAGAACATCTTTTGGAAAGAGTTGCAGGAAGCGGTCTATAGCTTTTTGGATGGTTTTTCAGGATATAATCAAGTACCAATAGCTTTGGAAGAACAACATAAAACTGCGTTTTCCACAGAATGGGGAATCTATGCCTTTAGGGTTATGCCCTTTGGTTTAACTAATGCCCCATCAACTTTTCAAAGATTGATGTGTCACATATTCAAGGAATTCCTTAGAAATATAATGGAAATTTGTGTGGATGATCTTTGCACTTTTTCATTAAAAAGACAAGATCATTTGAGGGATCTAGAAAATATATTCAAAAAATGTAGAACATACAGAGTATGTTTAAATCCAGAGAAATGTGTGTTCTTTGTGAGGCAAGGGAGAATGTTAGGTCACATAGTTTCCAGAAATGGAATTTCAACTGATGAAAGAAAAATTAAGGCCATAGTGGAACTTCCAAGACCAACAAATGTAAAAGAACTTCAAAATTTCATGGGACATTGTGGGTATTATAGAAAATTTGTACACAAGTTTGCAGACATTGCAAAACCCTTGTATGCTTTGATCACAAAATTTGAGTGGACCAAAGAGTGTGACCAAGCTTTTGAGACTTTAAAAACTTGTTTGGCAACATCACCAATTCTAAAAACTCCACAATGGAATAAAATTTTTCATGTTCATGTGGATGCTTCAAATTATGCTTTGGGATGTGTGTTAGCACAACCAATAGAAGGGAGCAAATTAGACTTTCCAATTGCTTATGCTAGTAGGCAATTGAATTCAGCAGAAAAAAATTATACAACCATTGAGAGGGAAGGGTTGGGAATGATATTTGCTATGAAAAAATATAGACATTATCTTTTAGCCAACAAGTTTAAATTCTTTGTGGATCACCAAGCTTTTACTCTATTTAGTAAACAAACCATGCCATATAGGTAGGATAGTCAGATGGTTCCTCCTACTGATGGAATTTGAATTTGAGGTAGTGATCAGACAAGGAAAAACTCATTTAAGAGCAGACCATTTGTCCAGAATCCAAACCAAAGAGCCAAGTTCACCTTTAGATGATGACTTACTAGATGCATATCTATTCAAAATAGAGAGTATTCCTGAATGGGCCATGACTTTACCTTTGCTAACCATGGGACCTTGCAGAACATCTGGAAACAATCCACATCTGGTATTACAAAGTAGGAATTTTGTGCTACTAGCTGGACATTTGTATCATCTCAATCATATGGGTATATTGGAATATTGTACTCCAGAAGATGAGCAGCAGGAGTATTTAAGAAGAGATCATTGTTGGAATCCTTGTACTCATGCTTCCGTGATAGTCACCTTAAACAATCTCAATAGGATGGGAGTACATTGGCCTAATAAGATTCAAGATGTAAAAAAAAAATATATTTCCAACTGCTGGGAATGCCAATCCTTGCAAAATTCAGAAAATTACAACCTTATATTGGTTTTAAAAAAATCCAGATTGGAGTGTAAACATAATTGAGGAGTTGAAAGGAAATAAGAAAGGAGAGCCAGTAAGAGTTAATGCAGACTGAAGGAATTTACAAATGATTTCTGAAGAGTATCAACTGATAGGAGATCAATTGTACAAGAAAGGGATGGACGGATATTTAAGAATCTGTGTTCGTGAAAATAAATATATGGAAATGTTAGAGATGGCACATTCTGGAGTGGCAAGAGGACATTTTTCAAGTGAAAGGACTGCTTAACTCATATTATATTCTGGTTTTTGGTGGCCAACTCTATTTCTTGATGCAAGAACATATGTGAAAAGATGTGACATTTGTCAAAGAGTGAGTCAACCAAATAAGAGAGACAATATGCCATTAGTACCACTTATTTCAGCAAGAGCATTTAGCAAATGGGGGTTGGATTTCATTGGACCTATACACCCTCCAACAAAACAATCCCATGCTGAATATATACTAGTAGCCACAAATTACCTGACCAAATGGGCAGAGGCCAGGGCTACAAAAAGGAATGATGCTCAAATCACTGCAAGATTTCTTTATGAAAATATTATCACCAGATTTGGATTACCAATTGAATTGGTAAGTGATAGGGAGACTCATTTTTTGAACCAAATAATAGAAAAAATAACTGAGTATTTCATGATCAGTCACAGAAAGTCAGCCCCTTATCATCCACAAGCCAATGGATTAGCAGAAAGCACTAATAAGGTACTTTGCACTGTTTTGTCAAAATTGGTAAATACAAATAGGAATGATTGGGATTTGCAACTTAATCATGTCTTATGGGCTTATAGAGTGGCATACAAAACTGCACTTGGAACCACACCATTTAATTTGGTATATGGACAAAATGCAGTTTTGCCTTTAGAATTCCTTATTCCAACACTAAAGGTGGGTAATCAATACAAGTGGACTGGACATGAGTTATCTGAGAGAGTGGTGGAATTGGAAAAACTTGGAGCTTCCAGACTTCAAGCAATCATGAGCATATATGCAGATAAGAGAAGGCAGAAATCTTATCGTGATGTTCATATTAAAGAAAAAGATTTGCAAGAAGGGGATTTAGTTTTGGCATATACAGTGAAGGAACCTCAGAAAAAATTTTAGAAGAAGGAGCATGGACCTTATATTATCAACCAAATCAGTAATAGTGGAGCTATCCAATTAGCTAATATAGATGGAGAAATCATGCCAAATTACATAAGTGGATGTAGGGTAAAAAGGTATGATCTCCCATTAACTGTTTCTGAATGGAGAAGAATACATCAAGCTTAAAACAGGAAAAAAGAAGAGTAAAAAATTAGGCATGAGGCTCAACAGGAGGCAAAGGAAAGGATAAGAAAAATCAAGGAAATTAGAGAAGTTCTCTTGTGTGAAACACCTTTAAGAGTGAGAGAGAATTTGCCTCTTATAACAATGAATTTTCATAATGAGAAAATCAAGGTTTTGATAGATTCAGGTGCACAAGTTAATTTGATCAGTTGAGTGTTGTTGGACAAGTTTAACTTAAAAAGGACTGAAAGTAAAACATTTATCAAAACACTGGAAGGACAAATAATACAAAGCTTGTCTTCACCATCTATTAAAGTTAAATTCAATGAAGAATATATGAAAATAGATTGTGAAGAATGGCCTGATCATATGATGATTGAGAAATTGATTTTGGGACAACCATGGCTCAGGCAAGGTAAAGTAATTTTGGATTTTGAAAATATGAAGCTTAAGTTGACACTAAATGACAAAAGGTTTTTAATGTTTTTATTGAGTGATGAAAAACAAGAAAATCAACAGGATATCTATGACTCAAATTTGGAGGGATTTACTTTTCCACTAGAAGCTACAAAGGAACCACAAGCAAAACTTCTTCATGACCAAATCTATTACAATAAAAATCAAGAGAAAGATGAAGAAACCAAAGGTGTTGAAAAGACTGAAGAAAGGTGGAAAGTATGGAATAATCAGAAACTTCGAGATATCAAGACTGAAGAGATGTGGAGATCTAGAAAGTCCAAACACTGCTTATCAACAAAATGTAGCAACACTAAGTGGATGTGGAAACCAAAGACATCCAAGTACTGTGTATTAAAAGAAGATTTTTATACGCCAAAAAAGGAATCAGCAGGAATTAAGTATTTTTGGGTTAAAAAATCAGATCTGCTTCAATGGAAAGAAAACAAGGATGAAGATACTAAAATATTTCAAAAGCATGAAGAATTACAGATGAAGGAAAAGGCAAAATGGTCATCTAATACACACTTGGGATTCTTGATAAAGAATTCAGAATTTCACCAGAAGGGAATTATGACATCCTGGAAATTATTTCCATTTACTCTACCTCATCCTTTTTCTAGGACAAGAAATAGGAGGAGAAGAGAGAAAAGAGGAAATTATTATTATTAAAAAAAAGAGAGAGAGAGAAAAAAAAACAATTCTTTTGTTTATATAAGTTATATAGCACAAGCAAGATATAGGTTATAAATTGGCAAGATTAAGCAGTCACTATTCATTCAGTCATTGTTTAAATTAAATTTTCTTCAAAATTCATTCATTTTTTCTTTTTTATTATTATTGAAAAAAATATAAAAAAAAAGAGAAGGGAAGAGAGCACTAGACATCTTGCTATACATGTGATGATCACTTCAATTGAGTAATATTTTTTCATTATATCTCAAAGACAAATGTGATTTCTTTCATGTTTCTTATGACTTATGTGGATGCAGTTTTCTTTTGGGTATTCAAAGACGAATGTGATTTCTTTTATGTTTTTTGTGACTCATGTGGGTGGAGTTTTCTTTTTGGTTATGTTATATTTTCTCCAGAATGGTGAATCCAAAGGAACTGCCCATTCATGACTTCAAAGCAGACTCAGTAACCTTGTCTAGAGGACACTAGTTTTTAGACAGTGAAGCAGCAGTGGAAAACGTGGAGGTGGAGTCTGATGAAGAACAGCCAAAGAACTGAAGGAAACTCTCAGTATCATTGGTCAACACATCTTTACCGTAGGAGTTGGAGGTTATAAGTATACAATGTTGTGTCGGGAATTCTATAAATTTCAAAAAATTGCAGTCAACTATAAAAGATGGAAAGCAGTGGGATTACATAGACTACTGGATGAACCTCTATTCTTTATAGATTTTGAAAGAGTATCACAAGTTATGAATAGTCTGCTGGAAGTTGGCAAAGGCAATGATGCATATTTCAGATGTTCAGTCAAGGACAAAGAAAACAAAGAGGTACATATCACTATAAAAGCAGAGCACATCACGACGAGCTCTCTTGTTCTATTCCATGGGAACTAAGCTGGATAATAGTTTTGTCAAGGAGAATAAAGCAACTTATGCTGGATATTCCAAATTTGTGGATTTCAAAGGGAAAGAGAATGAAGAATATGCTATCAGGATGTTTCTTCAATATTTGTGTTTCCCAAAGTTGCCTAGATATACCATGCCACATAAGCCAGTGACACTGATCATGTTCAATATTAAGGACATGACCAAGCCATTTGGAGTAATGGATGTAACTCTCTACATCCATGATCAGTTGAAGGAAGCAACAAAGCCTTGGGAGCAGAAGAAGTTCATGAATGGAGCACAATTCTTAACAAGGATTATATATCATGTTTTAGGTATGGAGGATCAGCTAAAATTGGCTCCAAAAGCTCAGTATTTCAAAAGCTTGATGTCAAGAGTTAAAAGTACTTCTAAGATGATGTCCATAAGAGAAGTAGATGGCCAAACAAGCATGAGGGGATCAGAAAGAAAAAGGAAAGGGGTATCAGAAGAAGTTATTCCAATAAAGAAGAGAAGATTGGATCCTAGGAAAGTAGAATTGGAACAGAAGGAAGCAACAAAAGAAGAGCATGAAGCTGCTCAGAAGGAAGCATGTTGGAAGCAGTCAGAGGCACAGACGCCACGGAAGCATGTGAAGACGAAGCAGGGAGCCAGGCGGATCAATTTTTTAAACAAATATATTTCTTATTAATTCTCCAAACATTCAACAGTGATTATTATCACTAATTGTAACATATGTATCATAAGAAAACCCCATTTTGTAATCCATAGCTCCATTTTGTGCAAGCCGAGGAGTCCTCGAGCTTGAGGAGCTTAGGTAGAATGCGCGTACCAATTTTCATTATTTTTAGACATCGTTTACCCTTCCAAATAGCATCTAGGACCTATTTTTTAACTAGGCCGGTCACTAGATGTGAAACCGGTCAAAACTAGTCTAGAAACTATAAAAAGAGCTAGAGAGCTCATTTTTGGGGTTGGTTCATTTTGGTTAGTGTGAGCATAGAGCTAGTTTGAGCTTGTAAGAGTATTCTTGAGCAATAGAGCTAATTTTCCCACCTTCCATTGTGTCTTGCTTGTCTCTTCATCGTGTGTGTGCATCTTTGTGCTTCTCACCTTCACTCTCACATCATCTCACGTTCACGATCTCCATATCACTCCTACCTCTCCCTCGGATTGACATTAAGGAGGTGAAGCTTCTTAACGTGGTTCTCACCATTGTGCTAGAGCAACACCAAATTTGGCGCCGTTGCCGGGGATCGAGTCTAGGACGAATGTGTGATGGTAAGAGTATAGCAAGAAGTGGCGTTGGAAGGTAAAAATTTCAGTTTTTGTTGTTGTTTTTACTTAGTTTTTAGTGTTTTTCACCTTCCCCATACTCCATCTTCATCATCGCATCATCATCTCCATCTCCAAAAAAATCAGAAAATTCACCATATCCACCCATTCACCTCATTTTCCCTCATTTGTGCGTGCGAGAGAACGAGAGAGAGTTTTTGCGTTTGTATGCACTTGTGTTTTCTTGAGTTTTCTTGCAGGTACAGAGCTTCAGAGCATCAGGAAAGCTTCCAAAAGGTAAAAAATGTGCTTTCTGTCAGAGATTTCCGAGTGCGCGATGGTCTGCAAATTTCGGTTTTTTAGGTAGGCGACCACACCACTAGATAGGCGATACTTGCGCATTCACGGAACCACAATCGCATTTCAAAAATTCGTTGTTTGGTGGACCATCGCGATTGGCTCGGACCATCGCGATTGTGTCGCACCATCGCGATAGGCTCACGCCATCGCGACGGCTCGGCCGGACCATCGCGACGGTTCGCTTTTTCGGACCATCGCGACGGTTCACTTGAGCCATCGCGACGGTCCACTTGGACCATCGCGACGGTTCATTTGACCCCGGACCATCGCGATTGGCTTATGCCATCGCCACGACAGTGCCACGTGTCACGATAGACCATCGCGACGGTTCAACTTTTGGACCATCGCGACAGCCCAAAATCGGACCATCGCGATTGTCCACCGTTGACCGTTGACCGCGCCATCGCGATTGTCCGCCCGATCACGCCATCGCGACGGTTCAATTTTTGGACCATCGCGACGGTCCATTTCCACGCCATCGCGATTGTTCACTTCGAGCCATCGTGACGGTTCACCTTTTTCGGGCCATCGTGATTGTCCAAATTCCACGCCATCGCGACGGTTCGCTCGGACCATCGCGACGGTCCCAGACCATCGCGATTGCCCACCCCCATCGCAAATTTTGGACTTCAATTTTTGACCAATTTTGAGGGTATTTTTGGAAAATTTTTGGACCATTAGACTCATAGGAGACCCCTTAGCTCATATTTGAGGGAAAATTGGATTGTCAGTTTTTACCCCCCAGGGCCTGAACGCTCATAACTTTTTCATCCGAAGTCCGTTTTTTGAGCTTAATAGCTCGTTAGAAAGCTCGTGACGAGTACTACGTGACCTCAACTGTTTTTTTCATAAAGAATACATCTATTTTTGGATAAGCTATTTTGAGGTTCACCTAGTTTGGGACGAGAAAGCCAGGGGGCACACATTGGAAATTTGGGGCAAAAAGGGAAGGGATTTAAAAGATGTATGTGCTCAAGTGTTTAATCATCTTGTGAATTGGTCTAATATTGGAAATTTTCCAGGTCTAGCAAGGGCAATCCAAGGCTAGCAAGCAAGGCAGTGAAGACAGCAGAGCTTGGGAAGCACGGCTTCTTAGGCAACAGGGCATCAGAGCAACCAGAAAAGCCGACTCGAGGTTGGAAGATTACTCAACCCCCTCAGTCAATTCTTAGCTTAGGCTAAACGGTAGTTGTGGATTTAAGTCGATAGGAACGCCTCAAGTTCAAGATACCTAATTCTATCAAGTTTAAGACTTAAAGTAAAGGTGTGTGTGACGAAAACCTAAAGAAAAGAACCGAAGTCTGACGGAACGAGAACCCAAAACTATAACGGAAAGTCGAATTCCTGACGCATATATTAAGACAAGAATCCAAAGAAGAATTAAAAAGAATCAAAAATTAATCACAAAGAGCCATTGACGATCTAAGTGTGTAATTGAGTGAGCAAGGAAGGAAATTAATGAACCTTAGATCGGGCAAACATATAGGTAAGTCGGACCGAGGAAGCCTTAGATCATCAGAGGCTAGTGTAAGAACCACTGCACGATCTTGGGCTCAGCAATTGAATAGCAATTACCACTACGAGGGCTCAGAGACTAGCGAATCAGAAATGGCATTTAGCGCAGACAGACCAGAAGGAGGGTCTCATGTAGCATACCTAGAAAAACCTGAAGGACCCTATAGAACGCAACTAGAGTTTCTCCGAACCAACCGACTAGGTGCTCGCATCTATGAGGATGGTCTGCGAAGGCAAGTGGTGCAACTGCACAACCCTGATCAACCCTTTGGATTGGAAAGACCAGTGGTGAAATTTGAGAGAGACGCTTACATAGACAAAGAAGGAACCATGTACGTCCTGAGTACGCAGCCAAACGATACTAATGAGTTTGGCACAATCCAATTAGAGACAGAAGGGAAATTTCAAGGAAAAGAACCGTTAGAAGAACCTAGAACACCGAGAGGGAAATCCGTATTAACGAGAGTAATCATCCCAGAGTGGATCCCTCAAGATAACAGGAGCACAGAGTTGTTCGTAAATAAAGAGACAGATGAAGCCTTTTGGAGGTACAGAAAGGAAAACCCCAGTGAGGTAGGCATCATCACAATCTATGAATTCAAGGACCCAGATACACCTGGAAAGGTTGTATACCTGGATGAGACTTCAGAAAGAGTCTTTGTGGTGCCTGAGCGCGCTAAAAACACCTACACTTGGAGAGGTGAATTGATATTCCCTCCATCCAGAACGAACATGAATGCAAATCAACAAGGGGCAGGAACATCCTCAGCCCATGGAAATCAAAGAGAAGGAAATCATGAGAGACCGGAAGTAAGCTTCATTCACCCCATAGGGAGAGATGGAACAACCACGAACACTAATAGGACGGATAGACAAAGAGAACATGGAATACCAGGTGGTAGAGATGATTTTCCTCTACCTAGACCACGTGAACATGCAAGAGTATTGAGACCCACACAGTTAGTAAAATCAATGAAGAATTACTTTGATGGGACAGGAGATCCATATGACCATGTCGCAGAATTCAAGCAAGTACTAAGAGCAGAACAAGTTGAAGACATGTTCACGCAGTACAATGCATTTGGACTAACGTTAAAGAATACAGCTTTAACTTGGTTCCAACCACTGCAACAAAGGCAATTTAGAGACATCCATCACTTTTTAGAGTCATTCATTACTGAATTCTCTAAAAGTGGGGTTAGACATGACACGTCTTCGTTGATTCATAGTTTTAAGCAAACCCCTCAGGAAACAGTAAGACTGGCAGGTCGTAGATTCAGACAATACGTTGAGCGATGTCCAATGCAAGAGCTACCCTCACAAGCCAAACAAGTATCACTGTTCCTAGATGGCTTGTTGAGCGCTAAACTACGCTCCTATGTGTACCTAAAAGAACCCAGAACGCTAGAGGAGTGTGTAGGAATATGTATAGACATTGAGGACAACTTAGGAGATGAATTAGAACTCTCAAAGGTCTATAAGGACTCAGATTGTTCTTCTCTTGCATCCACAAAATTGTCTAATTCGATAGAGGACCTAGCAGAAAAAGTGGCCCAAAAACTAGGAGTTTCTAGTAAACAGGTGCCCAAGCTACCGATGAACGTACGTTGTTACACTTGTGGTGGAAATCATTTGGCAAACATGTGCCCCAATGCACCTCAACCTCATGTCAACCCTAGTGGCCAATATTGTACAATTGAGAGAAGGTACACGAATCATACGGCTCAGGACTGCCCATACAACAAACAAACCGTGAGACAGAACTACCCGCAAACATACCAGCAGCCAGGTAGGTATCAAGGCCAATACAATGCTCAGCCTTATTACTATAGGCCTCCCCAGAACTACCCGTACCAGGCTCAACAGAGACCTCAACCTGTCTTAGCTCAGCAGCCACCCCCACCAGCGAATGTCATCTCAGTCAAATACGCTGCTGCAGAAGAGAACCTAAGTAGGGCCTTAGTGCCTTCTTCACCCTTGATCACCGAAAGTGACCCGAACTCAAACAGTTTTGACTCTACGCATGTAACTAGTCCACCCGCTTATTACACGGAGTCACCAGAACATGTGGAGACATATCATTATGATAGTCCACCAATGGAACCTAGTTGGGAGCCAGATTATACTAATGTGATGTACGCAAACCCAAACCCACGGCCCCAATTGAGACAACAGAGACCACAGGGCCCTAGAGGACCATGCTTTAGGTGCCAAGGAGATCACTTCATAAAGGATTGTCCACATCCCCCAATAGCAAGGCAATCGCAGTACTATAGCATCCAAGGCTTTTGCGCCGATTGTGGTAAAGAGCACATAATCAAAGATTGTCCTAAGAACCCAGTTAACGCTTCGAATGTGACATCGATCAACGTGATAGGTATTGTAAACAACGCAGATGGATCCAACCCTACATACGTGCCTATCCAAGCTATAACCAGAGCCCAGGCGCTCTTACAAAACCAACAACTTAATCAAGAGAAAGTAGCCGAAACTAGTGAAGTTGTAGAATCGAGTAGTAAAAAGACAAAATCTTGGAAAGATTCTAGAGAAAGGATAAAGAGAAAATGGAGTAAAAAGATAAGTGAGTTGGAAGGAAGTCTAAGAGAATCTAGAGCCAAAATACAAGAATTGGCTTCACAAGAATCAAACCAAGAAATCCCAGCTCAGAAATCAGGATCAGTCTTAGCGGAACCCATACCGGAAGATCTCGACATGATGTTTCGTGCATATCAGGCTAGAATAAAAGAGGGACCTCAAGTCACGGAAATGAGTAAAAACTACCCTCGAGCTGATCTAGAAATTGAGAGAACTAAACTTTGCATGAAGATGGTAGAATTAGCACAAGCTTTGTTTGAAGCCTCTAGATATCTTAATTGGAATAACATGGCAAAACCGGAACTACACTTTCAAGGACTAATGGAGAGGCTAGAACACTTGATAGAAAGCAAAGAGAAAAAGGATCAGCATAGGAACCCTATTATCCCAGAGACACAGGAAAGGAATACACCATCCCTGTCTCAAGTACCTAATACAGAAAGTCAAGATAACCTATCTTCCATACAGAGGTACTCACATGAATTTTTGAGAGAAATACAAGAAGAGAAATGGAGAAAAGAACAAGGAACTCATCCTCCTATTCAAGAAATAAACGATTTGCAGGAACAATTTCCCCAAGACATCCCCTCTATATATGATGATGTAGAGGTGGAACAACTGAGTGAACCCACAGGATTTGAATCTAATTCTCTACAAGAATTACCTCAGTTCACAGGGCCGTGGGAAGCTAAGTCTATTAGTATGAGAGCACCCACGATAATAGTGAGGAATGAAGAATCAGTGATCCCTAGAAATACGGAAGTGATCAAGAATACCAAAGTACAATGTAATCTCACTCTGGAGGAACTGTTAAAGGTAAAACCAGAATTGTGGAAGCACGTAGCAAATCAATTCCCTGAGCTAGCTACCACACCCTCTCAGATAGGATCACAGAAGAAGGTACCAGAGATACCCGTGGAAAAGATTGGAGACGTAAGCGAAGGAGAGGAAGGTAACACATATCTTCCAATAACCCATCAGGGCTACACCACGAAAGCCATCTTAGATTCAGGAGCCGGAGTAGCTATCGCTACTACCGCCTTATGGAAACGTTGGGGTAAGCCAGCACTCAGACCCACCAGGATGAAGCTACAAATGGCCGATGGACACATAGAAAAACCGTTAGGCTTACTAGAAGGCATATCTCTCACCACTTGTGGTGTAGAATTTGAGCATACCTTTGCCATTTGCGACTTTGCGAAAAATCATGCATATGAGATGATATTGGGACGACCATTCATGCGTCAGTTGCAAATCGTACAAGATTGGGGAACTAATTCTTTGTACTTGCAACATTTAGGAGTGACTACCAAAGTCAATCTTAAAGACTATTCACACAGAGATGTACCCCCAATACAATGGAATACCATCCATAAGACACCAGTAGAGACGGAATCCGTGCACTCATTAGAATCAGATCCTTCTTGGTTGCATGAGGACACCCATTTATGGATGTGTAAAGTAGCCAAACAAGAGGAAGAAAGATTAGAAGTCAGGACCTTAGGTGCGGAACAACATCCACGAACCCTTCAAGATCCAGCCTATGCACCTGTAGTATTCCCAGACGAGGAGTTTGAACCCCATGGTTGGGCGGAAATACTAGCAACCATGGATGTAGCCATCAATGAAGAACAATGGACACCCCACTGTGACGAGGATGGCTATGACATTTCAGTTTTTACGATAGAGCCAATCATGGGCGATGCAATTTTAGAAGAGTGTGAACCAGACACTGATGCATTTGAGGATGCAAGCGATTTTGATTTAGAATCAATTATCATGGACTCACCCTTTGCATCAGAGGAAGAATATTTCTACGAAGTAGAGACTCACACTCAGAGACACGAGGAAATTACGAATGAAGTGAGATTAGCCACGGAAGTGACTACCAAGAGTGAAGGCAAGAAAAGAAAGAAGAAAGAAACCATGTCAGAAAAAGAAGAATCTTTGTTTGAAGTACCCGAGAATTTCAAGAAATATGAAATTGAAGATAGAAGAATCATGGTACGAATGCCCAATAGAAAAGAGAATGATGGACAAGCATATGATAACCGAGAGAAAACCAAGAAAGTCATAGTTGCCATAGAAGGAGAAGAAGAAAAATGTACATACATAGGGCATGATCTGACGACTGAAGAAGAAGAAGAGTTAGTTGCCCTATTGCGCGAATATAGAGATGTTTTTGCTTGGAGTTACAAAGATTTGAAAGGAGTAGATCCAGATATATGTTCTCATAGAATACCTATGACTCCAGATGCGAAACCGACAAAACAAAAACCTTACACGTATAATGATAACTACGCTGCGAAGATTAAAGAGGAGATAGATCGCTTGATAGAAGCAGGATTCATTTACGAAATTGAGCATATCGAATGGGTATCCCCCATTGTGGTTGTGCCCAAGAAGAATGGAAAATTGCGTGTGTGTATTAACCTTAAAAAAGTTAATGCCGCCACGATTAGAGATAGTTATCCTCTCCCTATTACGGAA
The DNA here is from genome assembly GCA_020310875.1 of Ceratopteris richardii. Taxonomy (NCBI): domain Eukaryota; kingdom Viridiplantae; phylum Streptophyta; class Polypodiopsida; order Polypodiales; family Pteridaceae; genus Ceratopteris; species Ceratopteris richardii. The sequence goes on along the minus strand of CM035412.1, from coordinate 58,447,527 downwards.
CACCTATTGGAAAGAGTTGCGGGCAAGGAAGTTTACAGCTTTCTTGATGGATTCTCAGGCTATAATCAAGTAGCCATTGCTCCAGAAGACCAACACAAGACGGCTTTTGCCACAGAATGGGGCATATTTGCATTTCGCGTAATGCCATTTGGCTTGACAAATGCACCCGCTACTTTCCAGCGACTCATGTGTCATGTTTTTAAGGAATTCTTACGCAAGAGCTTGGAAGTTTATGTCGATGACCTATGTGCGCATTCAAATGTAAGACAGACACATATTCCAGAGTTAAGACAAATATTTGACAAATGTCGAGAATATCAGGTTTGTTTGAACCCAGAAAAATGCGTTTTCATGGTCAGACAAGGCAAAATTCTAGGACACATTGTGTCAAAAAATGGAATCTCTACGGACGAGGAAAAGGTGAAGGTAATTGCAGAATTACCAAGACCAACTAATGTGAAAGAGGTACAGGCATTCATGGGCCATTGCGGTTATTATAGGAGATTCATACACATGTATGCAATCATAGCCAAGCCTCTGTACTCTCTTTTGACCAATTTTGAGTGGACAGATGAATGCGAAAATTCATTCAATGAACTTAAAAGACGTTTGTGTTCAGCCCCTATATTGACAACTCCAGATTGGAGTAAGCCATTCCATGTACATGTGGATGCATCCAATTACGCCATAGGATGTGTGTTAGCACAACCCACGAATGAAGGTAACATAGATCTCCCCATAGCTTACGCTAGCAGACAACTGAACGCAGCAGAAAGAAATTACACCACGACGGAACGAGAGGGATTAGGGATGATCTACGCTGTAAAGAAGTTTAGGCACTACTTGTTGGCCAACAAATTCAAGTTCTTTACAGATCATCAAGCCCTATTATATTTAGTCAACAAACCTTGTAACACAGGACGACTGATACGTTGGTTTCTATTACTCATGGAGTATGATTTTGAAGTGGTAGTTAGGAAGGGAAAGACGCATCTTAGAGCTGACCACCTCTCAAGATTAACCTCAGGAGAAGCTCCTCAAGGAGTAGCGGATGATCTACCAGATGCATACTTGTTTAACCTCGAGATAGCACCGGAATGGGCTAAGCCTATAGTCCCTATTCTCACCTATGGACCCAAGAATCCTAGGATAAAGATCAAAGAAGGAGAGATTACCAAGTCTCAGAGATATCAAATAATGGCAGGAAGCATATATAAACAAGATAATCAAAAGATTCTTGCTTGTTGTGTAGATGAATCAGAACATGCGAATTGGTTGCAATTAGCACACTTAGGTGCACTAAAGCAACATCATTCAAAACATAGAACACTACAGACTCTGCATAGATTAGGAGTATATTGGCCTTCTATGGAAGCAGATGTCCACAAGTTGTGTAAAGAATGTCAGGTGTGTTGTGAAAGACCACCAGTAGAGCATGCGACATTATATCATGTGTCTCTCACTCCAGACTGGAGTGAACCATTAGTGACCTACTTGAGGACGAACACATTCCCTCAAGGAATGACCTTAGCTCGACAACGTAGTCTAGAGCAGGAAGCTCACGACTATTCACTTATTGGCGATAATCTATACAAAAGAGGACGAGATGGATATCTAAGACAATGTGTTCATGAGAGCGATTATCTTAGCATACTAGAGACTACACACCAAGGTGTTGCAGGAGGTCATTTTGGACCAGATAGGATAATCAAAGCCATTCTCTTTGCAGGATTATGGTGGCCCACTCTTCACATGGATGCACATACCTATGTAAAGAGATGTGACGTGTGCCAAAGAACTCAGTTTCCTACTCGCAGAGATGAAATGCCATTGAAACCCATGATGGGCGGACGTGCATTTTCTAAGTGGGGTATAGACTTTGTAGGACCCATTAACCCCCCTGCAAAAGGTACACATGCAGAATACATTATTGTTGCCACAGATTATCTTACAAAATGGGTAGAGGCAAAGGCCACAAAAAAGAATGATGCTCACACTACTGCAAAATTCTTATTTGAAAATGTCTTTACAAGATATGGATTGCCTATAGAGTTAGTGAGCGATCGAGGCACTCACTTTCTAAACCAAGTCATTGAATATCTGTTACAGGATTTTATGGTGATTCACAAGAAATCTGCACCATATCATCCTCAGGCCAATGGTCAGGTTGAAAGCACTAACAAGATACTTTGTAACGTACTGACGAAACTCGTGAACAACAAACGTTCAGATTGGGACAAACAGCTACACCACGCTGTTTGGGCATATCGAGTGGCCTACAAGACCGTACTCAATGCAACTCCCTTTCAGATGGTTTTTGGTCAGAATGCAGTGCTTCCTTTGGACTTCTTGATACCGACCCTTAAGGTTGCACAAGAACATCAGTGGACCGGCCATGAATTATCAGCGAGAATAATGGACTTGGAACGATTAGGAGAAACTAGGCTGAAAGCAGCAGCAGGAATATACGCAGCGAAGAAGCGACAGAAAGCATATTTTGATGCACATGTGAAAGATAAAGGCCTAAAAGAAGGAGATTTAGTTCTAGTGTATACGCTGAAACAGCATGCACGCAAGTTAGAAAAGCGAGGTTATGGACCTATGATCATTAACAGACTCTCGACTAGTGGAGCAGTACAGTTAGCCACCTTAGAAGGAGATATAATGCCTAATTACATTAGTGGCTGTAGAGTCAGGTTATATCAAGAGCCGCTTACTGAGGATATGCTTAGACGACTCACGTTGGCAAAGAAGCGTAAGGAGGAAGAAAACCGAATACGAGTCGAAGCTCAGGCAGAAGCCATAGAACGCATTAAGCGCATGAAGCTAAGAAGACAAGGACTAGGGAGAGAACATTATAACCATCTGGAAACATCACCCAGATATCCCATGGCCATGTGTCAAGTAAAGTCAACCACTCCTCCTAGCATAGTGGACAGGAGACCATTCATTAAAGTTAGGCTAGAGCACGATAACCATAGCCAAGAACTCAGGGCTTTGATTGACTCAGGTGCTGCGACTAGTGCGATTAGATGGTCCCACTATAAGGCTTCAGGAATAGAAATACGGCCAATTGAGGCATACCTCATAGGCCTAGGAGGCATGGAAACCCCTTGCATGGGTGAGGTGGACCTTCCTATCCTCGTTAAGGAGGTGACCATGACAGCGAAGCTATTAGTGTGCCATGATGACGACCTGATAGAACCCCTAATCCTTGGCCAAGATTGGCTATACGATCACTCAGTGGACCTAAATCTTAGACAAGGCTCCTTACAGATTGGAACCTTAGAGCAGAAGCGAGTGATACCGCTTGACTTCCCTAACGGCATTCCGCTTGACGGTTGTGACCCTAGACCCTATGAAACGCATGCGACGGAAGACAGGAAGATTTTTGGGCAGACCAGTCACATTACGTCTACACCAACCCACTCAGGCTTGGCTATAGACAGTTGTCAGTCAGAAGAACGACAGGAGATCTTCCCTGGGACTTCCTGCAAACTAGAAGCGACAGTTACCCAAACGCAAGGACAGAAGGGCACAATCAGAGGTCAGGCGGGTTGCATCAGCGGCCAAATGAGCACGACACCCTACGGTGCTCATCCTTCCAAGCTTGTTGCGGACTGGCCTAGATTAAAGTTACAAAAGGCATCACTTCCTAATGGGCAGGTCACGCAAGTGTTGGAACTCCCTTCTTTTCCAAAGCAGAGTGTCCATCCGACCTCTCAACCCCAGCCACAACAGAGTCAACCACGACAAAGGAACCCAGATCGACGACAGTATCAGAAGACACGACCAGGAAGGCAGTTTAGGCCTCCCAAAGGACGCGGCACCAGACAAATATGGGTGCCTAAAGGACAAAAAGCACCGAAGGACTCCAACCAAGCCGAGATCAACAAGCAAAAGGCCGAACAGAAACAGAATCGATCTCCACCATCCCCTCGACCTTCTTCTACAGGTCCAAACATCCGACAAATGTGGATCGCCAAGAAGTACCTTACCCATAGACCCACGCCCACGCAGATTTGGGTACCCAAACCATGTATCATAGCTCAACCCATAAGCCATGTAATATATAACCCCCATAACTCATCTCATCCCTCGATACCACCAAACCCGACACCGCCTTTTACCCCTCAGCAGAAACCCACCACCCACTCCAAGATCTTTAGGAAATGGATACCGAAACGTGTCCAACCGTCTTCCCCTAACCCATTGTCTAACTACCCCCCGACTAACATACAACCTTGTACTAAATCACTAACCTTTAAACCTTGTATAAATTCACACACCATCATCACACACCACTCGTAATCTCATCTCATCAAGAAATGTATGCATGATCTGAAACGTATAGGTGTCTAGAGACCTGCACTAGTGCTGCAAGAACATTGCATCCATCACATCACAGCACTTGGCTACACGGGTTACGCATCAGTTATGGAAAGGGATTGCGGTCTCACTTTAAGGGGATCATGATTAATTTCCATGCTAATGTGTTAATCTTTTGTAGCAGATCTTTCTCACTAGCGCACCAGCCACCATGCAAACTGACGAAGGAACATCAGGAGCAGGCCCCAGTGTAGCAGCAGTACCACTCAACGTGCTACGAGCAGAGTCCCACCCTACTGCTCCACCGCCCGAATTTCAGGGATTTCCAGGGCCCATGCCTATCGACAACCCCCCCATGGGCTACACCGAAAAGATACACAGAAACTCTCATTGGTTTCAGGGCCTTGCAGGACCCCTTGCGGACGCAGACTTTATATTTGAATCCTCTCTGACTTTTGATGACCGAACGTGGGGAAAGTACCAGTTTTTCTCCAGAGAATTCGAAGCCCTACAAAGCACCCAGGATTTAACTCATGTTTGGGCCCGAGCAGGCTTCACAGAATATTTCAGTGATCCTCTGCCCAAACCGGATTTTTATAGGTGCTATTATTTAATCACTACATTGCTGGCATCAGAGAATAAGGACATCCCAGGAACCTTCATATTGCCTACCCTAGTGGATGATCCACCTTACAAGAGATTTTATCTCTCTAAGGACCTAATCAGAGCAGCCATAAAGATTCATGGAACCCACACTCCCACAGACCGAGAGAGATTAATTCCAGAACCGATGAAACGTGGGGATGTCACGAAGTGGGAAGAGATTTCGGCCATTACACCTGAGTTGTCAAAGCCACTAAGAATATGCATGCAACATTTTGCATTTCCAGCTCAGGACAGATTTACCATGCCACACAAAAGAATATGGTTCGGATTGTATTTGGCATGTACGGGACCTCAAACAGTTGATCTGGCAAGCTGGATCATAGACCAAATGTATCTGGCACAGCACAGATGGGAGCGTAAAAAAGTGCTTAACGGATGTTGTGCACTCACAAGAATTGTGTATATGTGTTTGGCTTATGACTTGCCCATCAAGCGTGCATTAACAGGAGAGGAATTGAAGGCATTCAAGAGCACAATGAAGAAAGCTAGGAAGCCCAGTAGGACACGGGCAGGTAAGCGCATGCGAGGCACCATCCCTTGCCTCCAAGTGCCAGAGTCGCCATCACCACAACCCTCTCCAGAGCGACCACAGACAGAAGCTGCTCCCACTGTACAACCTATTCGCATACGATTGTCCAGACCAGTGATTACAGAGGCCACCACTAGTACCGCTGCACCCCAGGCAACTGCCACCTCAGAACCCGCCACCACAATAGCAGAAGCTCCCACCACCATTGGTGCGGAAGCGTTTTCTTTCCCGATACCACATATGGAGGCCGACCCCATAAACACGACATTCGATTTTGAGATGCCTGATGCATTCTCAAACGAATTTCAGTATTCAGAAGCACAACTGTTCTCCCAGGAATATGAACGTCCCAGCTACCCGACTACGCCGCGAGACTTGCCACAGGGACAAGCTGTGTCGGGCTCTGAAGAAGAAAGAACCGAAACAGACGACGATCAAGGCGACGATGAAGCCAGCCAGGGTTCACATGACGACCAGACAGAGGGGCAAGGCCAACAAACCGACACGCACGGCGACACCAGCACATATGAAGATGAAACTTTCGAAGCCGCAGCGTACACATTGGCCATAAAGAAATTATATCGTACCATGGAGAAAGTCTGGGCACGAAAGAGGTTAACTGAAGAGGAGAGCCAGGCATTAATTGAACAGGAACTCATCTCCGGAGGATTCGAAGACGCCTATATCAGAGGGTTCAGAGAGTTAGCCAAATCAGTAGGCTCCCATGAAGCACTCAGGTTTTTACAAAGAAAGCAACTACCACAGTTTGATCCCCGCCGAGTGCGACTACTCTCAAAACCTGGGGAGTATATTCGTGTACCAACAGGAGCCCAATCTTCAGCACAAGCCAGGGAGGCACGCCTCGCCCCCGAACGTTCAGTAACCGCAGAAACCATTCTTGTAGATTCGCCACCCCGTACCACCATTGTACATACCACTACAATCCTCGAAATAACCTCCACCCCTTCGACTCCTCTTTCACCTCATCTTTCACCAACCCATCCTGTATCACCCGCACACCCACCTGCTTTCCCCACATCCACACCTGTACAAAGCAATATAGCCCCAACCTCTTCCTTACCCATTCATACCACCAGGCCCACACCCAACCCTCTGCATCCCTATGTTAACCCCTTCACCCCTTCATCCTTCCCAGCGTTTCCCCCACCTCTAAGACCCCCATTCCCCTTCCTAACCCCACTAACCTTCTCACCAGTCTCACCTCCCCAACCTACCATAACCCCTATTTCCCCGTTTCACCAAACTATTCCAACCATCCCCCCTGTAAACTACTCTACGTTTGTAAATCCCGTATTCACACCTACACAACCACCCACAATCACACCACTTTTCACAGTCACAACACTAAACACGTCCAATGGCATGGACATATCACCATCCACCTCACCACCACCCACTCCCCTCACAGCACCCTCATATTTAGGCACTTCACAATTTTCCACAATCACCACTGCATCCACTGTCCCAACTCCATTTCCCATTCCCACTGCATCTACTCCCACTACATCCTCATTTAGCACTCCACTACTACTATCGCCCACCATAGACACCGCATTTCAACACATGTTCGCATGCATGACGCAAGTCCGCGATGAATTTGCATCACTCGGCACCCACTATCAACAGCTGCAGACGACAACGAATGAATTACAAACGCAGCTTAATTTGTTATCAATTGAGAACGCCTCACTGAACAGCCGATACCAGGATTTACGAGAGGCCTATCACAAGTTAGAACTAGAAAGTGAGGAGAAAAGCAAAGAGGCCACCGCGGATTTGGATAACCTACTTAGAGCCCAGACTGTCCGCAATGCAACGCTCACTAGAAATATGGGCTTACTAAGAAGACACTTAGCCGCAGCAAAAGAGGAGAACCAGAGACTCCAAGAGCAGAACAGAGAGAACTTGGAAGCGGCTTTAGATCATCCAGAACAGCCACTAAGTCCGAGCAGATTCAAGGCAATCCCATCCGAGTCGATGCGGATGCTGCTAGACGACCATGTCAGATTGCTCGAGGACTATGATCGTATGAACGAAGAACATCAAAAGTTAAAGGAAGATCACAAACTGCTACAACTCAGAGAACCAGCAACACAACAGGTACCAGTAGCAGCGGAATTACCAGCGCCTGTGGACCCTGCCCCTGAAGTTTTAGAGGAACTCAACGCACTCCGGGCCCAGGTAACAAATCTTGAATCTAGGATTGCCATCTATGAAGCACCACCAAGGCCAGACTCCCCACCTGAGCTACCAGCTGAGGAAGAAACCGTCACTATCCCGGTGGAGGAGACCTTCGAAGAGGCTTATGAACCGATACCCATCCCAGGCGGACGTGTCACGGCCGAAGGCCAGATGACCTACGAATTACCTACCCCCGCGTGGATGAAGACAGTAGAAGAACTGGGAACGACACACTCGGCCAGAGTAGAGGCACAGCTACATGCCATGGCCATAATGGAAGAGAAAATTTTACAATCACCATTCTTTGCTCAAATGGCCCCGCGACGATACATATCCGGGCATGAGCTTCAGTATAAACCATACTTCATGTTAATGGCAGAATATCAGTTAACCATAGAGAAAGAAACCGGCATGAAACCAACGCATGCCACTCAATTCGAGCCAGAGGACTTGCCACCAAGGGCGCAGAGGGGTGAAATCCTTCAACCAGACTGGCGCAAAGATTTACTGCAAAATTATCCAGAGATGATGAGCACGTGGGTAAAAGCGCCGCTTCACTTAAAATTTAATCCGTGCTGGGGACCAGTACCACGACGCCGCTCTTGGACTGCCTTCGCTATAAAGCTACAGAACAATAAGCAGTGCCAAGACTGGTTGAACTATCCCTACCTCAAGCCACCAGTCGCGTTACCCACAGTAGGCTACATGATGGCGACGATCCGCCACTGGCTCCCTCGATTAAAACACATGGATGATATTGCCGCGCACATGACTGTCAAAATCTTTGACATGATGCAGATGGTCTTTAAAGTCTTCCGGCACATCAAGGCTCCCCATGTTAACACCCCGGGCTTTGAGCATGGCAACTTTGATTTAGTCTATGATATGAGCACAACGCCATCGCTACGGGTGTGTTACGCCTGGCACTGCAGGATCAAATATCTACCGGCATGTTACAAGCAAACATTCGAAGAAATGTTCACCACCGGTTTTTGGGAGTACCATTCCGAAGTATTCATAAGCAGGCCCACACACTTATTGCAATTATTCGCCTGTGAACGAATGGTGTACTCCACACATTATCAGCTCCCACCACCAGACGAGCCGCAACCTATCGACTGGGAGAAACTCGAGGCTGATCTAGCCCGAGGTATTCGTGTATCAGAGCACACCCTCGCTCAAGACCTCCTACAGAATTACATCCGGCAGACCTCACAACAAGGTTCTGTCAGGGACGACAGAAGCGAGAGGGAGGGGGGTGTTGGAAGCAGTCAGAGGCACAGACGCCACGGAAGCATGTGAAGACGAAGCAGGGAGCCAGGCGGATCAATTTTTTAAACAAATATATTTCTTATTAATTCTCCAAACATTCAACAGTGATTATTATCACTAATTGTAACATATGTATCATAAGAAAACCCCATTTTGTAATCCATAGCTCCATTTTGTGCAAGCCGAGGAGTCCTCGAGCTTGAGGAGCTTAGGTAGAATGCGCGTACCAATTTTCGTTATTTTTAGACATCGTTTACCCTTCCAAATAGCATCTAGGACCTATTTTTTAACTAGGCCGGTCACTAGATGTGAAACCGGTCAAAACTAGTCTAGAAACTATAAAAAGAGCTAGAGAGCTCATTTTTGGGGTTGGTTCATTTTGGTTAGTGTGAGCATAGAGCTAGTTTGAGCTTGTAAGAGTATTCTTGAGCAATAGAGCTAATTTTCCCACCTTCCATTGTGTCTTGCTTGTCTCTTCATCGTGTGTGTGTATGTGTGTGTGCATCTTTGTGCTTCTCACCTTCACTCTCACATCATCTCACGTTCACGATCTCCATATCACTCCTACCTCTCCCTCGGATTGACATTAAGGAGGTGAAGCTTCTTAACGTGGTTCTCACCATTGTGCTAGAGCAACAAAGCACAATCCTCAAAGGAACCTCATCCACCTCAAACAAGTAAGGAACAGTTGTATGCTTATCTAACCCATGGAAATGATAAAAGAGCAATTTATGAAGCCCAATATCAGAAGATATTAGAGAATTATTCATGCAAAGCAACTGATTGGATGCAAGAAGAAGTGGAACACTATGAAGGGCTACATGATAGATGATGGCTGCAGAAACTGAAGAGGTCTTTGTCAAAAAGGAAGTGGAATTGTTGGCATATTTGAAAGGTTTACAAGTTCCTCCTGAAACCAGAACTACAGTAGTAGTGAAGAAGAAGGTCCAGAAAAAACCTGTGCAGAAAAAGAGGCTAACCAAAAAGAATAAAGGAAAAGTAGTTGAACAAGCACAAAGGGAGGAGTTAGTAAAATTGTCATTAGAAGAGAAGAATCAGGAGGAATCCATTGCATTAGAAGAACATAGAATGGACAAACAAGGGATAACCAGTTCCTCATAGTTTTCTTAAGATTCAGAAAGTGAAATTGGGAACTTCCTTTTGAAAAGTTTAAATCTCTTAGTACCTAGCACACCAATAGTGAGAGTACAAGCCTCTAAAAAAAGCAAAACACTAGAAGATTTGAGCCAAAAGTCACAAGGAATATAGGTCCATGAAGAAGCAGCAAAACAAGTTAGTCCTGGGGAGGAAAAAAGGATATTAAAAGGTAAAGCAGTAATGAGGGAAGAAGAATTTGAAGCAAGGAAAGAATTCAGTAGTGGATTGGTGGACACAGGGTTTAAAGCAATATGGACAAAACCATCTCAGCAAACCTATTTCAAACTAAAAGAGGAAAAGCTAGAAGTAGAAAAAGAAGCTCAGGTATGCAGCTCAGTGCACAATAAAGAAGATAAAGATCAGATTTAGAAAACACAGGAAGTATTGGAAAAGGTGGATTTCAAAGAGGTTAAAGAAGGGGATACATAAAAAGAAATAAATCAAAGTATAGAAGAGGTAATTTATGATCTAAATCATGTTGAAGAATCCACACATACAAGTGAATAGGAAAAAGAAGAAGAATTAGACCTTATGGACATAGATGAGCAGGAGGAAGGACAAAAGGAGCAACAATTAAATGATCAGATAAAGATCTCAACAGAGAGTGACTCCACCTCAATTCAGGATAACCAAGTACAGAAAGAGGAAAGACAGGTCATTGAGGAAAAACAATAGGAAATTGAGGAAAAGAAGGCAGAAGAAAGGGAAGGAGAAAAAGGTTATGAAGAGAAAAAGAATCAGGTCATAGAATATGAGGAAGAGGATGAAGAAGAAAATGAATACAGAGAGGAAAAGCAGATATAGGTAAAGCAAGTGGAGTTAGAAGTTGGGTTAGAAAGGATACCCAAGGATATCAGGTCTGCCTGCAAAGTCATTATGAGCAATATAGAGCAATTCAGACCATCTAGTAGAAACATGATTATATCAAGAATGGTGGCTGAATCAGAGTTTGTGAAAGGTAGTAGAATTATTACTGAGCAAAAGAAAGAAAAGGAACAGTTAGAGGAATGGCTGAGGATTGTCCAGGAAAGAAATGAGGATTTGACCAAAAGGATAATTTCATTGGAAGAACTAGAGGTTCAACAACAAAATAAAATTCAATTTCTTGAGGACAAATGTGCTAAACAGATGGAGCATAGTAGCAAAATTGAAATGGAGTTGAAGAAGATGGAAGGAAGGTTTAGAACTCTTCAAAGTTCATATCAGATTATGGTCAAAGCAAATGAAGATATAAACAGATTATTGATGGAAGAAGGCCAAATGAAAGAAGAGAGTAAGATTATACATTAACACAGGATGAGAGGGAGGAGTTGAATAAAGAAATTCTAAGACTACAAGTAGAATTGAAAGAGGTTAAAGAAATAGAGAAGCAGGCTAGTGTGCATGCTGCTAGCTCAATGAGAGGATATAATAAATTACATTTGGATATAGCAAAAGAAAGGAGTGAATGGCAATTGAGTATAGAAAAAGAAAGAAGTAAGTGGAAATCAGAAAAAGAGTTATGGATATCTCAGAATCAAAGCTTAATGTTGATGGTGGAGGAGCTACAGGAAAACTTGGAAAATCCACAAAAACATGTTGAAGAGCAGGTAGTAACCACACAAGTAGAAGGGTATGAAGGAGGAGAAGATAACATAATTCAAAACCTTGATGAACAAGAAGACAAAGAAGCAGTTGAAAAATATTCAGATGAGTTTGTTCAAAAGCTTTTAACAGATAGGGAATCAAGAATGGAATTTATCAGAAAAATGCATAATGAATATGAAGAACAAATTGTGAATTTTGCTCTCAACAAAGGAATAAACCCAGACCAACACCATTGGGAAGCAAATGGTCTAGGTATACCATTTTGTATGATAATGGAGATTATTAAAAATTACCAGATTGCAAGGGTAGGACTACCATCAAACAAATATTTGGAATATGAAGAGGATATTTATGTCACTAAGGAATTGTTTGAAAAAGCTAATCCTAAATGGAGGAACATGTGGTTAGATGCCAACAAGGAGTGCAGGAAAAATCTAGAAAGAGGCACCTACTCAGCTAAAGATCAATCCAGCCTATTGTCCAGTAGCAAGGAGAAGGGAATGGACAGTGTTCTAGGAAAGAAGAAATGCAGGGTAGATTCCAGCAAAATGGTTGAACTTTCCAAAAATAGCAGGTCCAAAACCAGAAACATGGCCAACAAAGAAGTATATGATTGACACAGCAGAGTCTGTTATATCTACATATAACTTAGATGTAAATGATCCAGCTTGCATTCTATTGATCAGAGTGATGCAACTCATACTGGCATGTATAGAAACATTTACAGATACAGATGTGAGAACTCTCAACTACATTGGGTTCAATTCACCGACTGATGCTTTACTTTTTGATCTAAGTGAAACTCCAGACTAAATTTGCTTAATGGCATATTATAGTAGAACAATATTTTTGGGTAGCCATTATCTCCAAATTTTTGAGGATGCCTTTGATTATGGATTTTTTGAAAGAGAATAAAAAATTTTTGGGAATCTATCAGTAGTCACAAAATCCAGACTTACTACATATGAAGCTCCATATACAGAATACCTGAAGAAATATGTGATAGACAAACCAGAGGCAGTTGTACAATGGAGAAAAGCTCTATTTGAGATGGTGAATAATTTGAACATTACATAAAGGAGGAGTTATGATCTATTGTCACAGGTTTATCAAAGAAAAAAGAAATGAAGGAAGCTCTCACTACTTGTCTGCAAGAATATTTTTTGTCAAGAGCCAAAAAGTCTAGGAGGGGAAGAATGTTAGAAGAAGCATTTTTTTTGAAGGGAAATTATTTGTAAAAATGTCAAAAACTTGTAGAAATATATATACAAATGATGTAAAAATGAGGAAGAGTCTTCCTCATGTAAATTAGAATCATATGTATTTTTTCTAGAATTTTTGGAAGCTCTTTGATAGCATATTTTTAGATTAGAAGGGAAAAGGACCAAAATTCAAGTGTGAAAAGGGAGACTTGAAAAAGTATAAAGGATAATTTCCTCTATTTTGAGAGGGCTGGTTGTATTATTTTTGCTATCCAAGTAATGTGAAGAGCTCTCCTGCAGAAAATCATGTTTCTCCCTTTCATGTACTTTCTCTTGATTTGTTGAGTCTATTCTTTGTGTAATCCATGGAATTTGTAAGCTTTAGTTGTGTATTTCTGAGTAAGATGTATGAAGAGAGGTTATTCTTAGTGTATTGAGTAAGAAAGTAAGCGGAAGAACAAAGCTGGAAATGGAAATTCTCAGTTTTCACAGAATCACGATTGTCTCATCTATGTGATACAGGTATTGATTTTGAAATTTGACCTCATAATTCTAATCTACTGTGGAAACGGCACACGTTAGGCACAAAGATCATTGAAAATGTTGTTGTAGAACTCAAGATAATCAAAACCCTAGATATTTCTCTCCTTCTTCATAATTTCTTAGAAAAACAGTCATCTTAACCCTTATTCTTGGATTCCATAAGTAGAAGGGGCTGTGGTCTTTGCATACTTCCCGGATTGACAATTTAAAGATGTGTACTTGATCCTTTGTGCTATAATGATTGGAGAGGACAACTCCAAAGGGTAACAACAAACAGTAATATACACTACAAGTGTCCATCTTCTGATCACATACTCATCTTCAAGCCTCATATGGTGATCTTTGCTTTACTTATTGACTTCAAACTCTGTCCTAATCATCAATTGATGATTGTCCTGCACCAACAATTAGTACCATAGACACAATTAAAAACATAACTAGAATGAGAATATATATATATATATATATATATATATATATATATATATATATATATATATATATATATATATATATATATATATATATATATATATATATATATATATATATATATATATATATATATATATATATATATATATATATATATGTGTGTGTGTGTGTGTGTGTGTGTGTGTGTATATATATATATACATATATATGTGTGTGTGTGTATGCACACACATATATACACACACACATACACACACACACACACACACACACACACACATATATATATATATATATATATATATATATATATATATATATATATATATATATATATATATATATATATATATATATATATATATATATATATATATATATATATATATATATATGTTTGTGTGTCAATGTAAATAATACATCCAATGCACGAGGTGAATTCGTTAAATCCCCTCCTTGATCATGATCATTCACATCATCATGATCATCATCATCATGATCATCCTCATCAGCATGATCGAGGGTAGAGAGGTCAGTACTCTATGATGATTGATATTGTCCCTCGTGTGTCTCTCTCTCCACCTCATCCATATCTACCTCTCCATAATAATCGTGTATTACATATAACAAACATAACTAAAGCATATAAAATATAAATGAAAATAAACTAAATTATATCAAATTTAATAATACTCACAAAAGCATTTGGATGATCTTGTATGTACTCACTCAAATGTTGATATCCACAATGTGTAGAAAATTCAATTTCCTTTTTCATAGCTAACAAACATAATCGTTTCATTGCATTGAGAAAAAATAAAAAAGATTAATGATTAGTGGTTTAAATAAAATAAAGATTATAGTTTCAATAATACATATACTTACAAATGTAGCAATAAAACCATTATGATCCATTTGTTCTAAGGATGATGTATGACCTGACTCAACTTTCTTATTTGTAGCAGCTTGTGTTTATTTAATGAAACAAAAGTACATAGATTAAATGTAAAATATTTATAAAAGATATGAAAATTATTATTCACAATAATATAAGCTATTTTAGATACCTCTGCAGAGGAAATGATTCCTGAAGATGTAGCTATTTGCGAAAATACTACCACGTCTCAGGTCGTATGTTAGCTCTTCTCTTTATTTTTTCTACCATACAATATCTCATATTATTTTAATCCCAAACAAAAAAATGATCATTATATAAATAAAACTTTTAATTTTTCAACGTGCATACACACATACATATACACACATAAATACACTTATACATACAAACACATACACATACACATACATACACACAAAGAAACCTACACACATATACATAATGAATACATACATATTTATAAACATGCATATACACATATATACACTTACACATATATACATACACATACATGTACATATACATACACATACACACACATACTCATACACACATGTACACATATATACATACACACACATAAATAATAAATACATGGATATTTATAAGCATGCATACATACATACACACATACATATACACACACATACACATACATAAACATATATAAACATATACATACACACACATACATAATAAATACATACACATTAATAAAAATGCATACACATGTACACACATAAATACACTTACACATACATACATGCACTTACACATACATATATACATATACACGTACACATACATACACATACACACACATGTACACACACACATATACATAATAAATACATGCATATTTATAAACATGCATACACATACATACATAAGTATATACACATACATACACATACACATACACATACACATACACATACACATACACATACACATACACATACACATACACATACACATACACATACACATACACATACACATACACATACACATACACACACATACACATACACATACACATACACATACACATACACATACACATACACATACACACACATACACATACACATACACATACACATACACATACACATACACATACACATACACATACACATACACATACACATACACATACACATACACATACACATACACATACACATACACATACACATACACATACACATACACATACACATACACATACACATACACATACACATACACACACATACACATACACATACACATACACATACACATACACATACACATACACATACACATACGTACACATACACATACACATACACATACATATACACATACACATACATAAACATACATAATAAATACATACACATTTAGAAACCTGCATATACACATACACACATACATAAACACACATACCTACACTTATACATACACATATACACATACCTACACTTACACATACATACATATAATTACACATATACATGCACACATACACATACACATACACATACACATACACATACACATACACATACACATACACATACACATACACATACACATACACATACACATACACACATACACATACACATACGCATACACATACGCATACACATACACATACACATACACATACACATACACATACACATACACATACACATACACATACACATACACACACATACATAATTAATACATGCACATTTATAAACATCCATACACACATACATACACTTACACATATACACATACACATACATATACACATAAATACACATACACACACATACACACACATAAAATTACACACACAAACATAAACCAACATATACATACATATACATATGCATACATGCATATACATACACACATATTATACATAATATTATTAGAAATAATAAATTATAATAAATATATACATATACACATATACATGTGCATACACATACACATATATACACACACATACGCACATACATAATGCACAAACATACACATACACATATATACACACACATACATATAGATGCATACATATACACACACATACACACATATACATACATACATACACACATTATAAATTTACGAATTTGTATGTGTATTTATATCTTAGAATGTGTATCTATGTACATGTGAATATGTGTATATGTGTAAATTTTTACATGTTTGTATATATGTAAATAATCAAATTATTAATATCTAGTACCTCTTTTTGCTACATAATCAAATGCTGATCAATCAGAGGAAACTCCACCATCGTCCCCTAATCTTGCAAGGACTACTTACTATAAGTATATTAAACTTTTAATTCTAATATTTGATAGATCCATACATGACTGATATATGTTTTTTTAATTGTTATATAATAATGTTATTTTGATCAATCAGAGGGTACTTCACCACCTTGTACCCATGCATGGACTTCACATGTGTTGTTCAAAAGAAATTATGATGATTTTTACTATCAAAAGCATATTGTATATTGGTGTAACTTTTTCTATGGCAGGTATTGAAGACCATGATTGAAATATATTGAACATGAGGGAGATCATGGTATTTTGAGTGTGCACCACCACCTGATCAATGTGATATTTCTTGGGTATTTATTAATTGTATAAATTAATATCATTAATTTATTTGAAAATCATATATAAATATAGTTATACTTAATATATAAGAATATTTTCTTGATGATGATGATGATTTTCCTACTAAAAATTCCAATATACCTTGTACATGTCATCAACATGTCCTTGATAAATTACAAGTTGAGGTTTCTCAAAATCCTCTATCTCTTGGTTTATAGATTGTAATGATTGGAGCTTATCCATTGCCAACTCGTGAGCATCCTCTAGTACAAACATATGATAGAATAAGATATGGAGGATAGCATAGAGGACCACTTCCTTTAGATAGAAAGGTTTTTAACTTTTGGGGTAATTGCTATATGATTGCTCCCTCCACCATTGTTGGTCTTGGTTGTCATCTCTTTATTATAAAGGATTTATATGTGCCTTGGAACTGTGAAGTCAGTCTTATGTCATTTTTTTGTCCTACACATAGATGGGGAGATGGGCATCAACTTACACGTTACATTCAAAGCATGAGTACTTATGGATTATACCTGAATGCAACTTCTCTTGCTAGTGGATGGATTACACATGCAGAAAATCAAAGATTATATATTGATGGAAGACCTTACACACATGGAAATATAGCAAGTTTAATAAATAATAGTTGAGGATATAATAGTTCAATGACTAATTGCACATTTGAAGAGCATGAAAATAGTCATGAATCACCATACATGAGTAGAGAAAGATGGCATAGACCTACAAGAGAAGCTTTTAGTTAGAGAGTGATGAAAACTTTATGTCCACATATCTTGTGTTCCAATGAAAACTCTAATTAATTGAAACTTTTTACATATTTAAATTTGTGTTTTAAGTTTATTTTTTATTGGTTTATGGAATACTAATGGATTTTATTCATGTATGTAGATTCCAATGTATGATATTGATGATCTTCCACCACACCATTTAGAGTTGCTAGTAAGTGTTGAGGGGTAAGTTGATCAGTGGAAATATGCTGTATCGAAAATATGTTGTATCGGAAGTATGATGTATCAGAAGTATGCTACATCAGAGTGTTGCTGAATCCGTGTTTTGCTGAGTTAGATTTTTAGCAGACAATTACAATTTGGTTAGGTATCAATGTCGCATGAATATTATATTTTGTTCGTGCAAAGAGAAGGAGGGAAAAGCATCTCCTAGAGGAAGATGAAAGAAAAGAAGAAGTGTTTCTCTCAGGAAGAAGAAGCTCAGGTGTTCGTAGTCTGATGTGAGATCTGTACTGAAGAAAACTCTTGTAGAAGCAGAAATTGCTCAATCCATAATGTATTCTCTGTAGTTTTTGAAGACCTAATGAAGCTTTTTCCTTATAATAATTTAGTGCAAGTGTACGAATGTTATCTATACTTATGCAGTTATCTTATTTAGCATTGACTAAAATAGAAAGTGGTGAATCTGAATTTTTGTGTGTGCTTATTCACTTTGTGTGAGAAAGATCAGTGCCAAGTTTATTTTTTGTGTGAGTTTGATTAAAGTTATTAGAGATGTGTTGATCCTGAACCCCAACACATTTGGAAATCCTACTGTGTTGCTAACGAAGCAAGAGATGAATGATAGGAAGAAGAGGAAGGTTGAGTAAGGTCTATTGTACAAGAGCACAAGCACAATTAGGTAACGTGGATTCATCCTCTGATCAGTACGATTGGTACGAAGCACAAGAGGAATCAAATTTGGAAAATTGAAGAGGAGGAAGGAGGAATAGGTGCAGTAGAGGCAAGGCTAGTGGGCGGTATACTAGGAGCGTTATCCTAATAGAAGCAATTGTAGGAATTAGAAGATGACTCTAGTTCGATCCACTTGCAAGGACGATCGATCAAAGAACTATGCATACACCTCAGCCACAGCCAATGGCGCAACCACCTCCAAATCCCAAGGTCAAAGCAGCCCATATTAGAGGAGGCTCTTAAGAAGATGTTGATTGTCACGCTGCTCAATTCGAGATAAAGTGGACAACCAATGGATTTCCAGCTATATATGGTGATGACATCAAACTCCAGCAATTTTCCGTTACATTGGAAGGAAAAGCAATGAGATAGTTTAGTCAATACGGTATTGCTCATTTCGCTACATATGATGCATTATAAACAACATTTTTACAAAGATTTAGAAAAGAAAAAGATCCCTTTGATGTGTTGAGGAAGTTGATGTTAGTAGAAGACTATGCTCAAAAATTTAGAACTTTAATGGAAAGATTACAGGGTAACGAGAGACCTACCGACGAGATGTTGGCAGGTTACTTCGTAAAAGGATTAAGGAGCAGCATCAGGCATGCAATTGCAAGTGTGGATATAGCTAATGGTTTTGATGTATTAATGTTAGTAGCTGCAAGAGTGGAAAGAAGATTTGGCAGATCAAAAAAGAGACATAGTGATTCTAGTTCATATGCTGAATCCGATTAAGAGATGGAATCAAAGAAAGGGACAATGGATTCTGATTCTGATACTCAAGATGAAGAAGTGATGGTGAGAAGACACCGCAAGCATAAAGGTAAAAAAAAGTAAAGAGGAAGCTTTGATTAGTAAGTTAGAGAAACATGGATATTCTATAATAGGGATATACCAGTGGTTCACTATAATCAAAATAATCAACAGGGGCAACAACAACAACAGGCTTAGCAGGCTGCTCAAGCCAATGCTATAGTTATAGGATTATCAATTCATGAGTGTTGTAACGATGTATGTGCTAGTACATCAGGAAGTCTACATTTGGCTCATGAAAATCAGTGGAATTGTGATTGCAAGCAATGTGGTAAGGTCAAAGAAGTGGATGTCTTTGCAGTTACAAGGTCTAAAAATAAAGGTCCCATCGATTAGGAGGAACAAAGAGATATAAGAGACCAAGTTCAGAAACGGATCCAACAAGATCAACAAAAACAGGTGCAATTTCCAAGTTCATCTCAAGAGTAGAATGATGCAGTATTCTTACAAAAAATGAAGGAGGATACGATTAAGTCCAAGCAAGATTTGGATAATGAGTGGTTTGAGGAAATCATTAACTCTCCTTTACAATTGTCCTTAGATCAGTTATTACCTTTGGTACCAACTTTTAGAGAGACATTATTGAAGAAGCTTATTGGACAACAGTTAGAGCCAGCAACTATGCATGTATCTTTAACATCAACTAATAATATTGATCCTATGTGGATTTTGTTGTGCCAGTAATTCAGGTAGAGTATAATCAAAGGCAAAGTGTTGCTTGATGGTTTCTCAGGAGTGAATATATTACCTAAGAATATTTTTAAAGAAATGGGGAATGGGGCTTTGGATCTAGCGCCTTTTCAAGTAAAAATGGAAGATCATTCTAGAGTCCAACCTTTGGGCATTCTGAAGCAGCAACAAATCATAATTTCAAGGATGTCATTCATGGTAAACTTTGTGGTGATTAGAATGTCTAAGTCCACATATCCATATAAAATGTTGTTAGGAAGACCTTGGTTTAGGTTGGCTAAGGTTAAGCACGATTGGGGATTGAATGTGGTGGTGATTACAAAAGGTAAAAAAGCAGGTGAAAATTCCCACGAAAGGTAGAAGAAACATGTCGATACAAGAGAAACCACTAATGGCTCATACCATTAGTTTGGCAGATGATATAGAAGATGATGAGAAGGAAGAATTTCTGAAGGCAAACCCAACTATTGTATCGGTTTTGGAAGTAGATGTGGAAGGTGTGTTAGCAAAAGATGACGAACTAGTGGAGAAGTCAAGTGAGCCAGTTCCAGGTGATGCATTGGAGGGTAAACAATTGAGATGGATGTTTGAACAAAATTTGGAAATTCCTACATAGTAGAAGCTCGAGTAGCAAGAGAAAGAGGTAATTAATTTGGCTAAAAAGGTTTATGAACAAAAAGATGCAAGTTCTATTAGGGTAAAAGATGACGAACTTCAAGAAATTAATTTGGGGACGGAGATTGAATCAAAGACGGTGAGAGTAAGCAAAGAACTAGAGGGTCAGTTCATGGAAGACCTGATTTGCTTATTAAAGGAATATGTGGATGTTTTTGCTTGGGACTACTCACAGATGAAAGGGATAGACCTTGATTTACATTAGCATAGGATAAATTTAAAGAAAGATGTAGTTCTAGTTGTGCAACAAATGTATCTGATGAATCCTAATTTTGCTAAGCAAGTTAAAGAGGAAATTGATAAACTGCTGGCCGTTGGATTTATTAAACCGGTTAATCAGGTCACATGGTTGTCTCCTATTATAGTGGTCCCTAAAAAGAATGGGAAGCTGAGAATTTGTGTTGATTATAGAAATTTAAATGCAACAACAACTACGGATCTATTGTGGAAGGACTCCATAGCCTTCACACAATTGAACTGAAGAGTAACTAGCAAGGCCACACACTAGCAAGAGAGATGTCTTTCCACCCAACCGACCCCTCCAATATATAGCTCCTAGTCCAAGGGGGTAAGTCCCTCTCAAGAGGACATGTGTACCTTCCATCACATGGGTCCCTAAGGTGTTCACATGGTTTCCAAGCTTAGGAAATCACATGAAATCACATGGCTTCTAAAAGAAGGCTCTCCAAGCTCTCACGTACAAACCAAGTGGCTAGGAGAAGCTTCCAATCAAGCCTAAGGTACTCAACCTTAGAGAATTAGACCTAAGGCTCAAGACCCATCTAAAAGGGGTAAATAAACCATAAATCCCAAGGGTTTCACACTTAGAAACTCAAGGGTTCTACCCCTTAGACCCGTGTAATTATACAACATTCTCCCCCCCTTAAAAGCATTTCCGTCCTCGGAAATGAGTGGAGATACATACCTTGGAGTATTCCCCCGTGCTCCATGATCAGTCTCAAAGATCATGGACTTCAGCTCTCTAATTCGCCTCTTAATTCAAAAGGGTGATTTCTATCCTGAATGAATCTTTAAAGAGGAGAATCCATGTGTGGTCTGATTCCCTACCCTAATCATTCAAAGTTCCATCTAGTTTGCATATGAAAAAGAACTGAATCGAATGCAAAGTATGGAAAGAATGAAAAGGGTGGAAGAGAACATCCCTGCCTATTTCCTTTGTTTAAGCCATGTCCCATCTGGCTCTCCATAGCTCAAACATATGAATTAGGTGGATATAAAGTGAGTTTAGCTAAATTACTACCTTGTTCCATTGCTTTGCACTACTTGTGCATGGACCTAGCAAAATAGATGAATGCTTCTTCAGGTTTCTTTATCAGATTCATCTCTCAAGTCAGAACCCAACTTGTTCTGAAAGGAAGATGAATCTTTCATAATCCCTGCCCAAATTACTCTTTTTTAGTGAAATGGGCGGATTTCCTTGTTTGCAATTCGCCTCCAAAAATTCTAAATAGAGGGGAATTTCATTATATAATCCCTACCTAACCAATAGAATGGTAAAGGTGGATTATATAACATTCTCTTTATCTTCAAAGAGAGCTTACCAAAAAGTGGATGCAATGTTCTTTCAAAACTTTACGTAGTTTTGAGAATCCACTTTTTAAGAATCCATAAGGGTTAATCTAACTATTGTATCCTTTGATTGAAACCTATATACTTGTTCTTCCAAAAAGATAAGATCTTTATAACTACGTCCCAAGATGGGAACTCATAGTGTAAAAGATTGTGTTATCTTTAAGGTCATAAGTAGAAATAGATTATTCCAATCATTTTTCAATGTTTAACCTTTACGGATCTTTAATTAGATCTCAAACCTTAAGGGTCTTCTTGATCCTTCTAGAGTTCTCTCCCTTATATTCTCAATCTGTTAAAGATGTCCTATGTTGACATCTTTCTTATTCTTCAATTGACTTGAAAGATCAAGTATCCAAAAGATTATCTTTCTAAGCTTTCTTTCAAGCTTGGTCTAAGATCATTTTTATGTTCTTTGAACTTCAAGTCATACTTTGGCATGAAGCTTTTAGAGCTTCATCCTTTGGAGTTTACCTTCAAACTCAGAAAAGTTGATCCTCTCCTTATTTCAACTCTCTATAAGAGATAGATACTTTCATATCTTGTTGGAAGAATTCTTCTTCCCTTTGAGAGGATAATTGAAGAAGATGTCTAATCCTAGACATTATCTTCCTCACGTATTTCATTGGATCATGAGTCCCTTTTTCTTTTGGCCATCAAGAAAAAGTACTCAACAGGATTCAGTACCCACTGTCCCATACCAGTGGATACCTCATCCAATCCACATAACTTTGTCTCTATACTTTCTCACCTTTTCTGTCCTTTTAAATGCCCTTCATACTATGGTACCAAATTATAAGAGCAAGGACTAAGGTGCTTAGATACACAACTACTAATCTTACTTAAATAATTGCTTAACCATTTAATGTGGTGTGACTCATCTTATCAAACTTTAAGTTTGACTTGATCTTTACCCTACTTGAGACTTTTGGCTTTCTTCTCTTCTTTTATCAAAATAAGAGATAAGACTAGGTATTTCTCAAATAGATCCCTTCATGCTTCAAAGCTTTACCCATGGGTTTTACTTAGGGATCTAGCTATTATGCTTCATACAAGAAGTCATATTCCTTAGGTCTATATTACTGGAATCCATAACGTTATGTTATCCTTATGAAGCATCAAAATATCTTTAGGTTTATCCTTTGTAGTTCATCCAACTTCTTTTCCTATCCTACTTAGGATTTATACAATCCTTATGGTGCATGCACGTCTTCTCTTGCATTGGGGTTCTTTGAGAAATCCCAATCTTTGAGAATTTCATTTAGTTCGAAGATGTAATGAAAGATATAAGAAGTACTAGAATACAAGGAAGTACTTCAACTTTATCTATTTCTTGCATATCTTTTACCTAAAAATACCCTATTTTGGTATTTTTCAAGGCATAAGATACAAGTTCTTGGGGACTTTCTCCCCTCCTTAAGAGTTTTCGTCCTCAAAAACTACCTGAGAGTAAATTGAAAAATTGTGCTCTTTTAGAAGTATTTGAAAGAGTTTATTTTCAATCTTTTATTGTTCTCCTTGGTTAAAAGAACTATTCAGAGCTTTTTATGCTTTCTTTTCTCCAAGCATACAGAACAAATGTCCCAAAGTTCAAGTTGAGATTACCCACAAATTCGATGTCCCATACCACCGAATTAACTTCAGTGGTAGTGTAAACCTAGATGTCCCATACCATCCGGCTTACACTTCCACTTTGGTAAAGGTAACTTTAGCTTGAGTTTTGGGATCAAACCTTCTTCTAATCAAGTCATCTATTAGTTCTTGGACTTGTAAGTGTTATTTCCACTGCAGAGCACATATATTGCCTATTCTACAATGGAGTTTCAACTTACCAAGTCTCAATTGCAACTTGATAAGACTAGTGTCAAAAAATTGTCTTTTCAATTATTCCTTGATTAAGATATACTCTACAAGATCCCTTTCATGTCACTTGATGATAGAGCTAGTTTATATCTCAACTAGGTATCATCTCTTATGACATAATGAGTAATCTGAGAAAGAATAATTGATTTGTCAAACAAATCTCTATGTTGAAGTAGATGGTAATTCCATTTACTATATAGTCATTTATTTCTAGGACATTAGAAAATAGTACTTAGGGTTTATTACAATAGTTGAGTTTTACCTTCTCTTCATACCTTGCATTTGCTTGGAAGAATAATGTAAGGCTCCAAATAGTTCTTAAGTTCTTTCAAACAAAGAACTTTCTTGAACTAATGCTTCCAACTTCCAAAACTAAGATTTTGTTATACTATATTTTCTCTTACTTAGAGCTTTGAGAAGATAATGCTCTAAGCTACCATGATTGTATCGTGGTTTCAAGAGAGAAAAATTTTCGTATTACTACCTTAAGTTTATGGCTTTGCTGATCAGGCATGCCATGGGCTTTTATGGAATTTAAAATTCCATAAGAGGGATTTTAAGCTTAAGGTATTTCCAAGAAGTTAGAATTATTTGGCTTTTAATTACTAAGCCAAACATAAAGGGATTAAATGGTGTATAGTGGCCAATTGGCCTTATCACCATTTTTCCTAGAAACTAATAAAATCAAATCCTGCTTAACTTCAAGAACTTAATCTCCCTCTCTACTCAAAAACCCATGTAATATATTCCAATGCATACTTTAGTGTATGCCAAAACATTTACACCTTTATTGGAAAAGGCGTTGCATGCATAAGGTTCAGAAGTTGAGCCCCTCCTTAAAGCATGCAAAATTTCAAATTCAGAACTTTGTTTATCTAAAGGATGGTGCAAAATTTCCATGAAACTTGGTATATACAAGTTGCAACAATGCATCAGCTGCATTCTTCCTAACTACCATCATTTTTATGCACCTTCAAACTTTCTTTTTGTGCATTGAAGTTGCCATAATGCATAAAAATGAACAAATTTATGCACAACCAATCTTTCTTTTCCAAAACTATATGAATTTGATGCATATTGAAAATCATTTCCATGACTTAATTGTGTATGTGACCAAACAAATAAAGCCATCTCAATCTATGCATCCTTTTTCAAATTCATGTCTATCATGACATGGATTGCATGTTCTTTGATCTATAAAGAAAAGAAAAAGGGGTGCAAATACTTACTTGGATATTAAGCTTCGTCCATCCCTTGACTTTGTTTGAGTGTTCTCGTGATGATGAAGTAGACTTGGGCCATCCCATCTTCTCCATTAGTGGATTCCTTCTTGGGCATTTTGATACTTACTTGTGTGCCCATATGTGTGGATTTACCTTTGTAATCATGCATTTATGCATGTATTTTAAGGGGTGAAATCTATATGCATAGTTAATGGATGTCATGTGCATGCCTCCATTATCCTTGGCAAAGGAACCTTTCAAAAACAACCATGCCCTCATAACTATATGTACTAGCATGTAAAGCCAATCTTCATGCAAAAGAAATTTATGCATAAAATATCGACTCATGCATGTATACGATTTGACGGAATTTGTGAGAGAAGAAAATAACTAATTCTTTAACCCTGTTCTTTCCATGATCTTGGTGAAGAGTCTATCCTGCCTTTGAATTTTGTCCCATGGAACTTCGTCCCATAGTTTCTCTCACGCCTTTCAAAATCTCTTAAAATGAAACTACACATTAGTGGGTTTATTCACATGTAATAAAAAAAATAGCTCATATGAGAAACATTATAGCCAGTAAACCCATATGCAATATGTAAAATGACATTAAAAAATGTATAAACTTATCTTCTCGGATTTCTTATGCATCCATAAAAAATTGTCGAATAGGAGCTAGAGGTGTGGTCTTCATCTTGTCTCTCCCGCTTAGCTCACCGCCATGCCTTGTGGTAACAAAAGGTGGCGGAAGAAGAGGAACATTGCCGAAAAATAACACCTCTTCATTCTCAATCCTTTCTTGCTGCATATGAAGAAAATACATGCCAGGAAACAAACGAGGCCTTGTTCGCAATCGATATTGGAGGCTCCCGTACTGAGAGAGGCAAACCATCCAAGATTCATGATGGTTGCGGTGTCGGTCGGCAAGACGAAGATCTTGAACGAAACTGCATCACGGTGGAAAGTAGACGGAGTGTTTCTACCCATCTGGATGATGAGGTGAGATAACAGAACGATCCTAGAACTACATCAGTCTTCTATCATGTACTAACTGTAGAAGATGTGAGGAGTTGTTCAATAGGAGCTTCTCTTTAGACAAGATGCACGAAAGCCTGCTATGATCATCAAATGAAGAGTGATAGAGAGAGAACCAGTAGCAGTGCCTCCTTTTGCGCATGTACTTCTCTTAATATAGGGCCGTGTGGCTCTATAAGTTGCATGCTGCACTGGTGAAATGGGACACTCTTTGACGATGTGTGCATTCATATATCCCGTATACCCACAGACGGATGCTCTTCATATACTAGGCTGGAACCATCATCTTGCAACCAAAAGAGAACAAGCGCACCTTGAGCTCGTCTCATCATGCACATCTGATGGGTATTTCGCGATGAGTATGCACACGTATGCGTGCGCTTTGCTAAAGGTTGCCTAGTGGGTCAAGTTCTTGACTCCGTGAGCTAGCTGTACATGATAGCAGCCACCCGTTGGATGGGCTAGTGCTCTTCGTACAGGGGAGGGGTCACACAACGTTCTTTTGCCTTCTTCAACAAAGAAGAAAGGACTCACATCCGCGAGTCACGTATGAACCATTGTAGAACTCGAATTCAAATCGAGACTCGCAAATTCAAGACCTCAAATGAAGATGAAGTTCAAGAGTCCTAGCTCTGATACCACTATTGTGGAAGGACTCCATAGCCTTCACACAACTGAACTAAAGACTAACTAGCAAGGCCACACACTAGCAAGAGAGATGCCTTTCCACCCAACCAACCCCTCCAATATATAGCTTCTAGTCCAAGGGGGTAAGTCCCTCTCAAGAGGACATGTGTACCTTCCATCACATGGGTCCCTAAGGTGTTCACATGGTTTCCAAGCTTAAGAAATCACATGGCTTCTAAAAGAAGGCTCTCCAAGCTCTCACGTACAAACCAAGTGGCTAGGAGAAGCTTCCAATCAAGCCTAAGGTACTCAACCTTAGAGAATTAGCCCTAAGGTTCAAGACCCATCTAAAAGGGGTAAATAAACCATAAATCCCAAGGGTTTCACACCTAGAAACGCAAGGGTTCTACCCCTTAGACCCATGTAATTATACAACAAGATCCCTTCCCTATGCCGTTTTGTGATGCAATATTGGATGTAGTAGCTGGACACGAGATGTATAGTTTTTTGGATGGGTTTTTAGGTTATAATCAAATTTGTATTGTTGAGGAGGATCAATACAAAACTGCATTCATTTTAGAATTTGGTGCTTATGTCTTTACAGTTATGAGTTTTGGATTGAAGAATGGACTGCCCTTGTTCAATTATATGGCACATAAAGTGTTTGAACCTTATTTGCAAGATTTCATGCAAGTCTTTGTGGATGACTTTTCACTGTTTGGAAAAAAGTACAACACATGCTGCATCTGAAATCTTATTTTGACAGATGCAGGAAATTCAAGATGGTACTCAATCTGTTCAAGAGAATCATTGCAGTAAAAAGTGGTATTTTGTTGGGACATTTCATTTCTCAAAAGGAATAGTTATTGATGTGAAAAATATTAAAGCCATTAGGAGAGAAAAAGCGCCAGAAATGTCAAGGAAGTAATGAGGTTCATTGGCCAGATTAAGTGGCATGCTAGGTATTTGGCCAACATTTCTTTACCACTCACACGTTTGACAAAGAAGGATGTCCCATTTGTATGGGCTCAAGCTCAAGACAAAGCATTTCAGTTATTGAAGAAGATGGTTTTAGTTGCACCAATTGTGCAGCCACTTGATTGATCATTGCCATTCCATATATTTGTTGATGCATCAGATGTGGCTCTAGGAGTAGTTTTGATGCAATAGAAGGAAAAAGGATGGTATAGACTAGTATATTATGCTAGTAGGATGTTGTGTGTTGCTGAACGAAACTATCGGGTGATGGAAAGAGAAGCTTTAGCAATGGTGTATGCTCTTAACAAGTTTAGACATTATTTATTGGGTAATAAAGTGATTTTTCATGTTGATCATCAGGCTTTGGTGTATTTGATGAAGAAACCTTTATTGATAGGAAGGTTGGCTAGGTGGATGCTTCTATTGCAAGAATTTAATTTTGTTATTACTCATACTCTAGGGAAAGAGCATGCAATGGCATATTACTTTAGTAGATTGGAATCAGGTGAAGCACCTATAGGTATAAATGATGAATTTCTTGACATGGAGCTGTTTAATGCACAAATTGCTGATTCTGATTCTTGGTATGATCAATTATTAGTGTTTTTGATAGATGGAGTATTACCTTGACATTTTACACCTGATCAAAGGAGGAAGTTTTCTCTCAAAAGCATACCATATTAAGTTATAGCTAGTGCATTCTATAAGAAAGGGGTGGATCAGGTCATTAGGAGATGTGTATCAGAGTTTGAGCAACCAGCTGTGTTACAAGAAGCACGTTCAGGTCCAGTAACGAGGTCACTTGCCAGGAGATATTACAGGGAAAAAGGTTTTACAAGCAGGTTTGTGGTCGCCTACTGTATTAAAGGATGCTCATGAGTTCGCTAAAAGATGTGTGATTTGTCAGAAAATAGGCCAACCAAATAATTCAGGTTGGATGTTTGATCATCTTGTTTTACCTTTGGATCCATTTCAAAAGTGGGTTATAGATTTTGTTGGACCTATTAAGCTTATTACTCAACGTGGTAATAGATATATTTAGTGGCTACAGATTATTGCACAAAGTGGGTGGAAGCAGTAGCATTGAAGGACAACAAGGTGGCGAGCGTGGCAAAGTTCCTCTACCACAATATTATGACTAGGTTTGGTTGTCGAGTAGAGTTGGTAAGTGATAGAGGTGCTCACTTTCTCAATGAAGTGATTTAAAAGTTAACAAGAACGCATCTCAATATGCATAAAAAGTCTACCGCTTATCATCCACAAGCAAATGGTCAAGAAAAAAGTACCAACAAGACTTTGATGCGCATTCTTAAAAAGCTAGTTCATGATAATCAAAATTGGGATTTGTTACTTGATTCAGCATTATGGCCATTTCGAATAGCTTTCAAAGTGACAACAGGTATGACACCATTCAGATTGGTTTATGGATTGGAAGCTATAGTTCCCATGGAGTTTGTGGTCCCAAGTTTGAGAGTAACAGCTGAAAAGATGTCTTAGTCAAGCATAGATCTAAGTATCTTCTTCAAATGGAGGAGGATCGTTTAGTTAGTGCATACAGAACAGAAGTAATTCAAAGAAGGAGACAGGCTTGGATCAATATGAATGTGAAATTCAAGTTATTTCAAGAAGGAGATTGGGTGATGGTGTACAACTTCAAATTACGGCCTCATCCTGGAAAACTTACATTGAGATATAAAGGTCCGTATCAGATTGTGTAGGACTTAGGTCAATGAACCTTTTTACTAATTGATGTGTTTGGCACAAGAATGGAGAAACCAATCAATGGATTTCATCTAAAAAAGTTTCAAGGGAAGCCACCTCATATAGATTGGTTACCATCAAATTTTGTTTAGCTATCAATGAATCTAGATGTGCAATTGGGCACCCTTTCAGATCATCATTGCAGGAAAACTTATTTTGCTACATTCGGATTAGTAATGGTATGTTTTCTGAAGAATGGTTCTTTCAAGGTGTCAATAAGTACCTTTGTAAGATTATGTTGGTGGTCTTATGATAACTTCAGAAGTTGGGATATATTAGTAGTAACCTCTATTGCTCTGATTAGCACTACAGCAGAAATGAGGCCGAGAGAAACATAGGGAGGTTCCGGCTCAGAAAGATGAGTCCACTTCTGAGGAAAGCGATAGTCTACTGCAAGAGAAGAGGAGGAAATTTCGACACCAATGTTAGCGAGCAAGTTTGTGCAATTACTAATGGACCCCTTCATGGATTTCAAAATGGAGATCGATGTCAGTTCGCCTCTGAATGTAATCTGGTTGCAACATGTCTCTCTCTTTGAATTTGCCTCACTTCCTTGGTCAACATGGTGATGTAACTACTATGCAAAGAGCCAATTGGAGATCATCAAGAAGACTGAAGGCCAACTTTCTATGCAAGTAAAATTTTCTCCAGAGCTTGTCGCCAAAGTGTTTAAATTACCTTTTCATAAGGAAACTATAATTCCCAAGTGTTCAAAGGAGATTTTAAAGAAGGAGTTTGGACCACATGATGTTGGTCGGAAGTATTACATGATAACGAATGCTACATATGTATGGAACGATCAATTAAAGGGTATTTAGAATATCTATGTTTCATCGTTAATTATGACTATACATCAAACGAGAATTTTGCTCCTTAGCATGTGCAAAAGTAGGTGGGAGAGTCAGTTGGGCACATTGGGTGTATGAGAGAATGCATAGTGAGATTTTTGAAGGGGATAGATGGAAAACACTCGTAAATAGCAGGATGGTAGTGTACTTGGCTGCTTTGTTTCAGTTTGTTAACAGGTTGACAAGCAGGAAGTGGTATGGCCAAAAGAGAGTATAAGTCAATTGGATGCATCAGTGGCAAAAAGTAGGAACAAGTGTTTGGCAAGGAGACAGAGAAACACGAAGGGGTATACAATGTTTTATTTAAAGTTGGCTACAAGACAGAAGAAATAGCCTCAGTTGCTCAAAAGTTAAAAGGTGAATCTTCTAGGGGATTAATTTTTCAGGAGTCATTAGTCCATATTTCGGATAATGAGGAGCAACCAAGGGTAGTTGGAAGGACATTCAAGCTATCAAAGAAAAGGAGGTTAGAGCCTGAGTTGCAAACATTCGTGGAGAAATCTATAGGTGAGTAGAGTCAACAATCAAAGACTGAAATTGGTTCACAAAAGAAGATGATGAAGATGAAGCTAGAGGAAGTCTCTAAGTTCTTACTGAAGCAGAAAGAACAACTGACACAACAAAAGTAGCATGCAAATACAATAAGTACTGAAGAACATCAATTACTAAAGGTACAAGAAAGGAATTACAAAGGAAAGGATAAGCAATCAATGTAAGCAACAATAGGCAGTTGAATTTGAGTCTTCAAAAGGAATTACAAAGGAAAGGATAAGCAATCAATGTAAGCCGCAACAGGCGGTTGAAATCTCGAAGGAAAAAAAGTCATTGCAAGAATTTGAGTGATGGACAGTTCAAATGCAGGAAAAGGTAGAGTCTGAGATGAAAACTTTATCAACTCTGAATTCAAGATTGCAAATGGAGACTGTAGTCCTTAAGTCTAGATTGAAACCTTTGTTAGTATTAGAGAGACAAACTCTTAAGTATGAAGAAGTTGAGCTAGATGCAATTTTAATGTCAAAACTGGATATGAGCATGATAAAGCAGCAAAGACATAAGTATGTACAGGATCTATGGGATGTCATTAAGGAGAGATTACAGGCTGTAATTCGATTTCCTTATGAGCAATTGTAGGACGGATTGGTTTCTATGTATGAAAGTGAACTGATTCAGGTCATAGAAAAGTATAAGGTGGAGAATGAAGAAATGTTGCAGATGATTAAAGAGCTTTTAGAGCAGCCAATGCAGCAAGGTGTAGAAAAAGAGTTGGATAAATTGGTGCAACAACAACAAATAATATCAAATACAGGGTTGGATGACAAGAATGAACATACACAGACATGTCACAATTAGGTACAAGTCAAAGAAGCAATTGAATAAGAAATAGAAGCCCATCATAGAGAGTTGGAAATTATTGTGTATGATCAAGGGATTATGGGAACGAGTTCAATTTTTGATACAAAGTCCCCACTAGGTAGTGCGAGGT
Organism: Ceratopteris richardii; assembly: GCA_020310875.1. Taxonomy (NCBI): domain Eukaryota; kingdom Viridiplantae; phylum Streptophyta; class Polypodiopsida; order Polypodiales; family Pteridaceae; genus Ceratopteris; species Ceratopteris richardii. Next base: position 58,414,793 of record CM035412.1, on the reverse strand, counting down.
GTTAAGGGGTAAGTTGATCAATCAGACTATGCTATATCAAAAATATGTTGTATCGGAAGTATGTTGTATCGGAAGTGTGCTACATCGGAGTGTTGTTGAATTCGTGTTTGGTTGAGTGAGATTTTTAAAAGACAGTTACAATTTAGTTAGGTACCAATGTTGCATGAATATATTCATTATATTTTGTTTGTGCAAAGAGGAGAAGGAGGGCAAAGCGTCTCCAGGAAGAAGATGAAAGAAAAGAAGAAGTGGTTCTCTCAAGAAGAAGAAGTTTAGGCATTTGTAGTGTGATCTAAGATCTGTACTAAAGAAAACCCTTGTAGAAGTAGAAGTTGCTCAATCTATAATGTATTCTCTGTAGTTTTTGAAGACATAATGAAGCTTTTTCCTTATGATTATTCAACACAAGTGTACGAATGTTATCTATACTTGTACATGTTCTCTTATTTAGCATTGACTAAAATGGAAAGTGGTGAATCTGAATTTCTATGCGTGCTTATTCACTTTGTGCGAGAAAGATAAGTGCCAAGTTTATTTTCTATACAAAAGTTTGATTAAAGTCGGTAGAGATGTGTTGATCTCGAACCCTAATAATAAGACCTTATTTATCAGAAGCGTCCATGAGAAGGCTATGCAAAAGTGATTCAGTAGAATATGCAAGATTGAAAGAAGCATAATCAAAAGAAGATGAAGTAAAAGATTTTTGCCATGATGATGATGATGATGGCATGGAAAAGATTATTGAGTATTGGTATCCAAATAATAGTGAAAGCATTGATATTTCTAAAAATGAGAAATATCTTTGAGAAGAATGTCTAAAGAGCATATATATGAAGGAAGTTGCTTGACACGACTAAGTACAAGCTTACTTATTCTCAATCTTCAAAATCTTTTTGGATGGAGTTATGAATATGTTTTGACACAGGTATGTCTCTCTCTCTCTCTCTCTCTCTCTCTCTCTCTCTCTCTCTCTCTCTCTCTATATATATATATATATATATATATATATATATATATATATATATATATATATATATATATATATATATATATATATATATATATATATATATATATATATATATATACACATACATACACATGCTATGAAAGTAAGACCAAAGTGATAAAAGCTAAGGTGAGAACAAGAATTTTCATCGAATGAATACTTTCTATCCACCCATCTTGTAGATGAAAGTACACGAAAAATCAACATGATTTTATATTATCAAGAATAAAAAAACACCAATATGAAAAAAAATAAAAGATAGTGGTAAGAATAGAATCCTCTTTGGCTCTTTGGCAGCGAATCATTTTCCATCTTTGATTTGGAAACCTTTAGAATCTTTGAGATAAATTTGCTTCTCCTATTTTCCCAAGGACCTAATACTTGCATCACTAACTTCTTTTTGAACGTTGTAGGCATATGTGTAAGTCTTAGTTAGCAAGGTAGGTATTAGGTCATCTGGAGAATAGGAGAAGAAAATATATCTAGAAGATTCTAAATGTTTAGGAATCAAAGATGCCAAAGAGACAAAGATGATTCTCCTCTTATAGGTTACTTTTCTTTTTTTCATGTTCCATTATGTTAGGTATTGTTCTTACATAGGTCACCTTCAAGAAAATTTATATGAAAGAACCTAAGAGATAAGAAAAGTACCTAATATAATAGAATGTGAAAAAAATGAAAGGCACCTTTAATAAAAGAATCCTCTTTGGCTTTTTGGCATCGAATTGTTTTCCATCTTTGATTTGAAAATCTTTGGAATCTTCTAAATAAAATTGCTTCTTTCATTTTCTAAATGACCTAATACTTGTGTTGCTAACTAAGACTTACAATTTGTAGAGATATATATACGTCTCAGTTAGCAAGGCGTGTATTAAGTCATCTATAAAATGGGAGAAAACCAAGTGATTTAGTAGCCCAAATAGACAAGTGGTAGTCTGCATTCCTCAATAAATGAAAAAAGGAAATCAGAAATGAAATGAAAAAATTTACCATTGTCACATCTATTTGTTGAATGCAATAATGTACTGAAAAACATAGATAGATCTCACATGACCACCTTGGCCATACCACATCAAATGAGACTTATATATTTATAAAATATTCATATATTTTCATAGACATGCATACATATACATGCATACATACATACATACATACATACATACATACATACATACATACATACATACATACATACATACATATATATATATATATATATATATATATATATATATATATATATATATATATATGTATATATATATATATATATACTTTCACATATATACATACATACATACAGAAACACACATATATACATACATATATACACATACACATACACATACACATACACATACACATACACATACACATACACATACACATACACATACACATACACATACACATACACATACACATAGACATACACATACACATACACATACACATACACATACACACACATATACATATATACATATATACATAAATACATATATACATATATACATATATACATATATACATATATACATATGCACATGGACATACACATATATTCACATACACATACATATGCACATACATATATACACATGTATATATATATATATATATATATATATATATATATATATATATATATATATATATATATATATATATATATATATATATATATTTATTTATTTATTTATTTATTTATTTATTTTCATTCTTAATACTTTTTTCCATGAACTTGTAGCCTTAAAAGTTACTATTTGAAAAGTTTTTACCAAGCAATAATATTCTTCCTATATCACGTGATGAAATCAAGAAGACAATCAACAATCTTGGTAAAGATTATCATTGTATACATGCATATGCTAATGATTGTATTTTATATAGAGGTAAATATGTAGACTCTTTGATATGTCCAAAATGTCAATATCCTCAATATAAGAACAAAGAGAGTAAAATCCTAAAAAAGGTAATGTGACATTTTCCATTAATTAAACATATGTTCCAAAGCCATGAATGATCAAAGCTTTTGACATGGATATTTGATCATAAAATTATTGATGGAGTAATGAGAATTCTAGTAGATAGTGAAGCTTTTTAATATATTGATTTTGAGTGGCTTCATTTTTCACAAGAGACACATAATCTAAAGTTGGGAGTTGCATTAGATGGGGTTAATCCATTTTCGATGAAATCTAGTAAATGTTCAACATGGCCAGTGGTAGTCATCAACTATAATTTCCTGCCATACCTTAGAATTAAAAAGGAAAATTGAATGCTTTAACTTTTAATTCCAATAAAAACGTTAAAGACATGAATGTATATCTTGCTCAACATGAGCTAGTTGAATGCTCACAACTAGTCAAGCAGAGACCTCACTTCACTCTAGCAAGCTTTTCTCAGAGATTGTACAGAGAATGAATCTCAAACATGGGTCAACTTTAGAGCACTCTAATAGTTACCCAATGACACCAAAATCATAGCAAATGGATAAATAGAGAAGGAGAACCAGCCCTTACAATAGAGAGCAAAATATTTCCAATAGAGCCTACACACAGAGAGAGATATCAATCACACAACTCCACTAAAATGAATGTTGCTCCCAGATTACTCAGAGAATGCTCTAGAGAATTTGTGAGCATAACATAGACTCTAATAGCTATCCAATGAGACAAGAATTACATCAAATGGATACAATATGAGGGAGAATAAATGCTAACAACGTAGGGGTAGAGAGTTGCAACACTTCCTGCGCACACACATAGATATGCCTACTAAAAGAAAACAAACAAGCAAGCAAGGGGCTAGCTTAAGCAAGGGGCTTGCTTATCACAACTCCAGAACTTAGTGCTCACTTTACATGAGCTAAAACACCAAGAATACGGCCCAAAAGAAGTCGAGATACATGATCCTTTTATAGTGAGAAGTGTGCCCCTAAAATCTAGGAACTACCTTTCCAAATCAGCCTCCTAACTTGGAGGACTTAGTTGAGATGACTTGGGGAGTGGTTGAGTGACTTTTCTTGATGGAATCTCGTGGCTTTTGGCTTCCTTTGATTGCTCCACATGTCCATAAAAGATTCCCCACGAATTTGTAGCTTGAAGCTTGACTTTTAACACTCCCCCTCAAGCTTCAATTCTTCGTCCTCATCCAAGATCCTTCATGTTGATGCATTGCTTGAATTTTGAAATCTGCATCCCATCCAAAGCCTTTGTAAACATGTCGGCAACTTGGTCCTTGGTACCAATATGATGTACTGAAACTTCCTTGGATATCACTTTTCCCTTATGAAGTGATAGTGCACTTCAATATGCTTGGTTCTAGCATGATAGACAGGATTCGATGCTAGATGAATGCTACTCATGTTGACACAAAAAATTGGATATGTGTCAACCTGCAAATTAAGCTCCATAAATAACTTCTTAATCCCCATTAGCTCACATGTGACTTGAGCCAAAGCTCTATACTCAGCCTCGGTGGAAGATAATGCCACTGTGGGTTGCTTCTTTGAAATCCATGAAATGATCTTACTATCTAGCATGACTAGGTAACCACTTGTACTTCTTCTATCCTCCTTCAAACCGGCCCAATCGGCATCAGAATAAGCTTTGACCTGCATATCATCATCAAATGAATAGAACAATCCTTCATTTATAGTGGCCTTGAGATATCGTAACATTCTTCTTGCAGCTTGCAAGTGTGTAGTCCTTGGACTATGCATAAATTGTGATAACACTCCAACTCCATACGCTATGTCGGGCCTAGTTATTGTGGCATAATTGAAAGAGCCTACAATAGATCGATACAAAGTTACATCCTCTAATGGCTCTCCATCAATGGAGCTTAGCTTTACATTAACTTCCATGGGATTTGAAATAGGCTTGCAATGTAGCATCCCAAACCTCTCAAGTAGGTCTAGAATATACTTCCTTTGTATGAGCATAATACCTCCTTCTTTGTATACAACTTCAATGCCAAGAAAATACCTAAGATCTCCAAGATCAGAGATCCTAAACTCCTTTCCAAGCTTTGCCTTGATCTCCTCAATGCCCTTTGTATCATTACCTGTAATGATAAGATCATCTACATACACACACATGTAGACTACAAGTTCTCCTCTTTGTTTGATGAAGAGAGATGGATCTGCCTTGCATTGATTGTAACAACATTTGATCAAATAGTCCACCAATCTTTGGTTCCAAGCCCTTGGAGCTTGCTTTAGGCCATAAAGTGCCTTCTTCAACCTACAAACATGATGTTGAAACTCTTTATGAACAAAACCTAGTGGTTGCTCCATGTATACCTCTTCTTCCAAGTCTCCATTGAGAAAGGCATTTTTGATATCCAATTGGAAAAGCTTCCATCCTTTGCTAGCAGCCATTGCAATGAGTGTCCTAATGGTGCTCATCTTTGCCACGGGGCTGAATGTCTCTTCAAAGTCCACTCCATAGGTTTGTGCAAAACCCTTGGCCACCAATCTTGCTTTGAACCTAGAAATAGATCCATCTGAATTCCTCTTTACTTTATACACCCACTTATTACCTATTACCTTCATGTTCTCCTTCTTGGGCACTAGAGTCCATGTTTGATTTTCCTCAAGTGCGTCGATCTCTTCTTGCATTGCCTCTTTCCATTCGGTGTACCTGCTTGCATCTTCATAGCAATTGGGCTCATGATCTTCTACTACTTTGTTCATATATGCATAATGCGTTGCCATGTATGAATCATAAGTAAACCTTTGAGTTGGATACTTAACTCTAGAAGACTTCCTTTCTTCACCTTTTGGAGGAATAAACCTCCTTTGCCTTGGGAGCTTGATCTCTTTCTTTGACGTGGCTTCCTTCTCCATCATGTGTCCATCATCTTCAACTTCATTACCTTCTTCATCCAACTCCACCAATGTTGCTTTGCCTTTGTTGATTGATTGTGTTTCATAGCTTGATGAAGATCTCCCCCTCCATGGTGAGTTCATGCTTGAACTATCTTCATTGATGGAACACCTTGGGCCGCTTAGCTCTAGGTCGATTTGTTCTTCATCATGTCCATGCTTTTCTTCTTCATAGTCCTGCATACAATCATACTTCTTATACCAAGGGAGTAGCTCATCAAATGCTACATCCCTTGATATCCTCAAGTCCTTTGTGTTTGGGTTGAAGCACCTGTAACCTTTATGATCATTTGAATATCCTAGAAACACACACTTTTCTGCCTTTGGTTGTAGCTTGTGCCTCAATTCACTTGGCACATGTACATAACAAGTACATCCAAATATCTTCAAGTGGGAAAGATCACGTTTCTTACCATAATAGGCTTGATATGGTGTCAAGCCATGGATCCTTGAGGTAGGAGCTCTATTCATAAGATACACGACAGTATTTGCTGCATCACTCCAAAACATGTTAGGTACATTCATCTCATTAAGCATTACTCTAGCGATCTCGGCAATGTATCTATTCTTTCTCTTTGCCACTCCATTTTGTTGGGGTGTGTACCTGCATGTTACTTGCCTCTTGATGCCTTGATCCATTAAAAAATCAGAAAACTCATTGGAGAAATATTCTCCCCCTCCATCGGACCTTAGCTTCTTGATATATGTACCTGTTTCCTTCTCTACCATTGCCTTGAATGCTTTGAAACATGTAAACACATCTGATTTGTTTTTGATGAAATAAACCCAAACCATCCTTGTGAAATCATCTATAAAAGTGACAAAGTACTTGTTACCTCCAATGGATTGCTCTTTGGTTGGCTGCCACACATCTGTATGTATCAACTACAATGGATCTTGACTTATGTAGCCACTCTTCTTGAATGGAAGTCTCGCTTGCTTCCCTAGTTGACAAGATTCACATAAATGCTTCATACCTTGTCCTTGGAAGTTGGGAAGACCTTCAACTAGCCTCTTGACTTGCATTTCCTTCATTCTTTGTATGTTGACGTGACCTATCCTCTTGTGCCACAAGTCCAACTCCGAAATCCTCTTGTTTCCATATGTGAAGTAGACATGTTGAGTAGAATGAGAATTTACCTCCAAAGTGAAGAGTCTCCCTTGCTTCTTTCCTCTTGCTATGACCTTGTAACCTTGCTTAGGGTTCTCCACAAACCATCCACCTTTGTTGAACCTTACTTGATAGCCTCTTTCAACCATTTGCCCAACGGACACCAAGTTCTTTGTGATGGTAGGTACATGCAAGACATCCTTGAGACATCCTCCTTCCTCCTTGTCATCCAAAGCTACATCTCCAACATGGGAGATCTCATGGGTTGTATCATCACCTGTTTCTACATGTCCTTTACCTTTGGGAACATGTAGATTAGTAAACCAAGAAGCATTGCAACTCATATGGTTGCTACATCCACTATCAATATACCAAGTGTTATCTACTTTGCCTGAATTCCCATTCATGTGCATCATCAAGAGATTGTCATTTTCTGAACTTGTGGAAGCATAATTACCTTGACCTTTGTATGAAGATCCTTGATTATAGCTCCTTTAGTTTCCTCCTTGGTAGCAATCTCTAGCATAGTGGCCAAACTTGCCACATATGTAACATCCTTCGCCATCTTGATTCCTGTTTTGTTGATGTCATCCTCCTCTTCCTCTTGTTCTTCCTCTCCCTCTTTGTGATGAGGTGCCTTGGTCATGTCCTTGATTGCTTGAGTGGCCTTGCCTTCCTCCAAACCTTCCTTTGCCCCTTCCTTGTCCTCGTCTTCCTTTGCCCCTTTGATTACCTGCATAGAAAACTTGTGCATCCTTGCTTTTAGTTGAACTTCCACCTATGTTCATTTCTTCGGTGACCATGAGAGCAACCAATTGCTCAAAATCGGGAAGATTATCCCTTACATAAACTGAAGTGGTAAAGGGTTTCCACTTCTCATCATCTCTCAAACCATTGAGAGTATAAGCCACAAGATCGTCATCGTCTACGTGGCTTCCAATGGATCCCAATGCATCTAATAACTCCTTGACCTTAAGTATGTAGTCATTTATGCTACTCCCTGAGCTCTTCCTAAGGTTGTTGAGCTCATTCTTGAGTTGGATCTTCCTTGCTTTGGTGCTTGTTGAATAAAGCCTTTCTAGTGTCTCCCATACCTTCATGCTTGAATCCAAGTCTTGGATATGGCCGATCATGCTATTGCTAATGTGTTGGGAAAGAATAAAGATAAACCTCTTGTCTCTTTCATTCCATTCCCTAAAGGCCCTTCTCTGGTCATTGGTTGGATTCTCATCCAACCTAGGTCTTGGTTCACTTCCACTAATCAACCCCCAAAGGCCCTTGCCCATAAGATAGTTGGAGACCCTAAATCTCCATGGTTGATAGTTCCCTTTGTCTAGCTTTTCAATTTGAGTGTTGAAGTCTCCCATATCTAGTCTTTGATACTTGACATAGTGTTTGGCTAATGCTCCAATGTGTGTAAAATGAAAATGAGGCTCTGAGGTTACCTCAATCCAAAGCTTTCCTTAGATGGACACCTTGTGCTCTTAAAACTTTGAGTAGAATAGCTCCCCCTTGATGTGAGCTACCTCCAAGAAGCTTTTGTCGATGCAAATCTTCAACCACCAACTCAAAGAGGTCTTCTTGCTTGTATGTGATACCTCTAAGATGCCCAAATCCTCTAATACCACTGATGGGGTAAGTATCTCAACCCCTAAGCAACGACGAAGCGTGAATGACCTCCACAGGTATCCTTCTTTGACCTCTGCACACCAAAAATGCTGTTACTCAGAGCTTATGCAGACAACTCCAATGAGTTTTTGTAGATCTGTAGTAGACACTAAGGGCTTTTCAAAAAATCAAATTTCACTTCAAATGGATGCTTACACAAAGAGAAACAATGTCTACAACATGAGCTAGTTGAATGCTCACAATTGCTAGTCAAGCAGAGACCTCACTTCACTCCAGCAAGCTTTTCTTAGAGATTATACAGAGAATGAATCTCACACTTGGGTAAACTTTAAAGCACTCTAATAGCTACCCAATGAGACCAAAATCATAGCAAATGGATAAATAGAGAACGAGAACCAGCCCTTACAACAGAAAAAAAAATATTTCCAACAGAGCCTACACACAGAGAGAGATATCAATCACACAACTTCACTAAAATGAATGTTGCTCCCATATTACTAAGAGAATGCTCTAGAGAATTTGTGAGCATAACATAGACTCTAATAGCTATCCAATGAGACAAGAATTACATCAAATGGATACAATATGAGGGAGAACCAATGCTAACAACTCAAGGGTAGAGAGTTGCAACACTGCCTGCACACACACATAGATATGCCTACTAAAAGAAACCAAACAAGCAAGCAAGGGGCTAGCTTAAGCAAGGGGCTTGCTTATCACAACTCCCAAACTTAGTGCTCACTTTACATGAGCTAAAACTCCAAGAAGATGGCCCAAAAGAAGTCGGGATACATGCTCCTTTTATAGTGAGAAGTGTGCCCCTAAAATCTAGGAACTACCTTTCCAAATCAGCCTCCTAACTTGGAGGACTTAGTTGAGATGACTTGGGGAGTGGTTGAGTGACTTTTCTTGATGGAATCTCGTGGTTTTTGGCTTCCTTTGATTGCTCCACATGTCCATAAAAGATTCCCTATGAATTTGTAGCTTGAAGCTTGACTTTTAACATTATTGTCCTCCTTGAGCCATGTCGCTATATATAGAGAGAGGCATCAGGTTTTGAGGAAATACATCTCTCTAGCCGGTGGTGGAATATTCTCTCAAATAAATGCATCCTAAAATCTACACTATATCATACTACACACACACACATACTCACATACACACACACACACACACACACACACACACACATATATATATATATATATATATATATATATATATATATATATATATATATATATATATATATATATTTATGCACTTTACTTGTATATTTGTATACCTAGAATTCTATTATATTTACTTCTATTTTTAGATTTTATAATATATGGCATTTATTTGAGTAGTCAATGATTTGTGTTCAATGTAGGTGATGCATCTACACTTGAAGACAAGGTTATTGAAATCAACGTATACAATGATAAGAAGAGGAGTAGACACAATATATATATATATATATATACATATATATATATATATATATATATATATATATATATATATATATATATATATATATGTACATATATATATATATATGTGTGTGTGTGTGTGTGTGTGTGTATGTGTCTGTGCATGTCTGTATATATATACATATATTTGCATGATATGTATGTATCTAAATATGTATTATGGTCCTTGTTGATTCTAGTAGCTAATGATTTGTATTGAATGTAAGTGATGCATCTAAACTTGAAGATGAGGTTATTAAAATCAACACACACACACACACACACACACATATATATATATATATATATATATATATATATATATATATATATATATATATATATATATATATATATATATATATATATATATATATATATATATATATATATACAGAGAGAGAGAGAGAGGGAGAGAGACATACACACACATACTATATATATGCATACACACACATATCTATATCTATATATATATATATATATATATATATATATATATATATATATATATATATATATATATATATATATATATATATATATATATATATATATATACACAAGTCAAGAAAATGCAGGTCAGAGTAACATAAAGCTCACTTTTGTTTTTTAATTCTAAAACATGTTTGAGGTATAATAAATTTCCCTCATGTTCTATATCATAGTCTAGCCCTAGCCTACCTATGCATGTCCTCATAGGTACATGTGTTGTGATCTCATGAGCTAGAGATGGTATAGGTCTCTTGAAAATAAGGAGGTAAAAATGAATAAAAACATGTGTTATAATATCATTGGAAATATTAAATTATAAAGAGAAAAAATACGTATGGGCAGACAACTCTCTTCTTGCAAATGGAAGAGTAGAGGAGCTTTCCTTTGGCTGTTGGGTGAGCATCTTGATTGTTTGGTAAAATTCCTCATCGTGCATGTCTGCATACTCCTGCATGATATCCATTAAGGAATGAGATGGAACCTTTTCTCTCATCATATTCTTTATGAGAGTAAGTTTCGCCTTTCATTCTGTACTATGATTTATAATATATGTACATATAGAACAAAATGGATTAGAAATCAATATGTATGTATGTATGTATGTAGGCAAGTATTTATGTATGTATGTATCTATATATATATATATATATATATATATATATATATATATATATATATATATATATATATATATATATATATATATATATATATGTATATATATATGTGTGTGTGTGTATGTGTGTATGCACGTATATGTGTGTATGCATTTTTATGTGTGTATTCATATGTTTGTGTGTATGTATATGTGTGTGCATGTATGCATTTATGTGTGTATATGCATATGTGTATGTATGCATGTGTGTATGCATGCATATATGTGAGTGTATATGCATATATGTCTGTGTATATGCATGTATCTATATGTATGTGTATGTATATGTGTGTATGCATATGTATATATGTGAGTGTATGTGTGTGTGTATATGTGTGTATGTGTGTGTATATGTGTGTATGTGTGTGTATTTGTATGTATATGAGGAGTTGGTTCCACAAAGAGAATAAGACCATTTTAGCCCAGGTGGGGTGCCTTATTTACTTTGCCACTACATGCGAGGCTCCCAACTTGAGTCTCAAGATGCCTACTTGGGCAACCTTTTGAGAAGTGCTCGATTTTTGCTTGCTCAATTGCTTCTTCATCTAGTTTCCTATAATCACATATCTACATTTTTTCCTAATAAATATCAATCTTTTCCTCTTTTTGGTCTCCTAATGCTGCTACTACAGAATCTTCATTTATCTCACCTATTTCTAGTGTACAACATTCTACACTCCCCATCATCCTATTTAATAGTGCATCATCTTCCTAAGGTAAAGAAGGCATTATCTGAGTGTCAACTGTATACCTAGTAGCCTTGCCAATGTCGGATCCTTCCTCCAAATGTTGAGATCCACAACTTGTTCTTTCCCCCATCCTACAATGCTTTTGCTTTCCTTAGCCAAGGCCTTTCCAAGAGTACAGGGTAAGAAGTCTCTTGTGGTAGTGTAATTACAACAAAGTCTAAAAGAAAGTGACAACCCTGTACTATCATGAGTACCTTTTCAACAATGCCGAGTGACATAACCCGATGTTGGTATGCCAATGTGATAGTGAAATGTGCCACCTTGGTGGTGCTCAATTTTAGTTTCTTGATTATGAAGTCGGGCATCAAATTGATGCGAGAGTCTCCATCTATAATAACATCGGTCAAAGCTTCATCTTTTATAAAACAGATAATCTTGAACTCTAATAGTCTCCCAAGGGTGCAGGGGGAAAGTCAACCATGAAACCATCTATACTAGGAGCCGGGCTCATGTAGGCAAACTATATAAGTTTTAGCAAATCACTTCTCATCTTTGCATCCATTTGGATAAGTTGGAATAAATTGAATTTATGATGAATTCCTTTGAAGACTTCCTCAATATTGTTGGTGTAATTCAAGCCTTAACACTTGGCTTGGATATCAACCTTGAAGACTTCACATAAAGCTTGGACCTTGAAGGCTTAAGCTTGGAATTCTTTGAAGGATATATTTACATGAACCAAGAACCATAGGAACCTAGTCTTATTGTTCTTACTATTTATCTCATGTAAAAGTCTATATGACTTTAACCACTCTTGTAATCACACCTACTTGAGAAAGTTGTGGAAAATTGGAAGTTGTAATGGAGAGAATATCTCCCTAAGTTTAGTGGAGAGATTTTAGGGAGCTTCAATTTGAATTTCAAATTCAAATGACCAATCAACACTTATAAAAACCATGAAGAAAAGTCGCGGGTGTGTGTCACTCTTCCCGAGGCATTTCTGAGTGAATTATTGAGTGTGTGTGAGCTACACCATAGCCTACACCTCTGAGTACCATTGAGCATTACATATCATGCCAATGGGAATGTACAATCAATAGATTTTATACATATACTCATATTGATCATCTCTGTTATTCTCTGAGTGTACTCTTCAACTCTGTCAACTTCAACATGGCATATCTCAAGATCTACTGAACCAAATTGGATGATTCAAAGTGCATTGGATTCAGCTCAAAGTCTACTATACACCTACAAAGTTTCAAGGCCATTGGATCAACCATCACAGAGAAATCTCAGTCGGGGTGCTCACTGGTCTGTGACTATAAGTCTCCTAAAAAATCGGGGGTACACCTTATTTTGCTAAAGTGATTTCTCTGAGTGTGGTTTATCATTTCCTTTCATTCAACTTGCAAATGGAAGCTTACTAAGCTAATAGAATATATCTAGAAGGAATTTTGCTAATTGTAACCACACTGGTCACACTGAGCATAACACTGAGCAGGTGTCAATACCAAAATAGCAAGTTTTTCAGGATTTTGAAGTCACAAGTAGTCTGTCTTGATTTGATCATTACTCATAACATTTTCAAAGCACATATATGGTTTCTTGGTATCATTTGGAAGCTCAAGGGGTCTACTAAACATATCTGAAGTTAAAAGAGGGCAGGTGTGAAGCAGGTCTAGCAGCACCAACTTGATCTTCTGAGTGCATCCAACCATTACTCCTAACAGTGGTATCAGAGCAAATAAGGTAATCATGGGTGATGGTTTCCCTTCCTTCATTGACAAATTAGATAGGAACAACTACCAAGCTTGGTCTCTGAGGATGAAGACCTATCTACAAGGAAGGAGCTTGTATGGATTCATATCAGGAGATGAGGAATTGCCCTCATTCAAAGCTAGAGGCCTACCCACCAAGGAAGAGCAAGAGAGACTCAATCAATGGTGTGCAAAAGATGCTTTAGCAAGGTCATATCTTCTAAACTCTATTTCTGATTTTCTTCTACCACACATAAGGAATCGCAAAACTTCCCAAGAGACTTGGGAAACCTTGTCAACTTATTTTTCATCAAGTACAAGGGCCAGAAAGAATCAGCTATGGATTGAGTTTACAACTCTTAGGAAGCAATCAAAGCAATCAGTCTCAGATTTTGTCACCAAAGTCAAGGACATTGCAGACCAACTTGCAAGTGTTGGAGAGGAGATTGAGGAAGAGCAAATAGTCAGACAAGTGATCAATGGACTAAAGGCAGATGACAAGTGGGAGAGCTTTACCACAGCAATGGACTTATACATGGACATCCAAGCACCTGATTTAACAACCTTGATTGGACAACTCTTTACACATGAAGCAAAGATCACAAAGAATGGAGAGCAATCAAAAGGTAACAATCCCTGTGCCCTTTATACTGATAAGAAGGTAAAAGACAAAGGTAAAAGCAAGAAGGTTGATGAAGAAGGCTCTACCTCCCAAGCAAACTATGCAAGGAGAGGTAGATCTTCAAGAGGAAGGGGCAGAGGAGGTAAGTCAGGTAGGGGGAGACCCTACAACCAATCTCCATGCAATATTTGTGGCTTATCTAACCATACCACAGATGAATGCTACAAAAACTACAAGAACCAAAGAGGAAGAGGTCACCAAAGAGGAGGATACTCTCAAGGCAGAGGCAGATTCAACCAATCTCAAGGCTATCATGGCTACCACAATAATTACAACAATAGCTACAATCACAATGGCAATTATCAAGGTGGATACAAAAATAGGAAAGACTACAACAATTATGCAGAGGAGCAAGATGATTCCTTATTGATCATGAACATGACATCTAAGGCAGGTATCAATGATGACCACTTATTCTATATTGATTCAGGTTGCTCTAACCATGTAGCTGGAAATGTTGCATTGCTTTCTGATTTGGAAGAACCCAAAGGCAAGCATCAAGTGCAGACAGGTGATGACACTAAACATTCAGTTGTTAAAGTAGGCAATGTCAAAACTAGTGATGGTAATCAGAATCTATTGAGCAGAGTGTTGTATGTTCCAACAATCACCAAGAATCTGATGAGTGTAGGTCAGATTGTGGAGAAAGGATTGCAGGTCAGGTTCACTCAACATGGTGCATATGTGGAGGATCCAAGACATGGATTCAGAAGGATAGCCAACGGAGAAAAATCAGGTAGATTGTTTACCTTTGAACTTGAAGACACTAAGAATATTGCTTTGTACAACTATAAAGATCAAACCCTATCAGAATTGGAGATTTGGCACAAGAGATTAGGTCACATTGGAGAGAGGACCATAAAGCAAATGAGTAGGGATCAATGTGTGCTTGGGATACCTAATGTATCCAAGCAACACATGATATACAAGTGTGGGGCTTGTCAATTTGGTAAGTCACACAGATTGCCCTATACCAAGAAAGGTTTTATGCATGAAGATTATCTGGAATTAGTACATACAGATGTTTGGGGACCTAGCAAGGAGCCATCCATATCTGGATCAAGGTACTATGTGTCCTTCATTGATGACTATAGCAGGTGGACTGTCTTATACTTCATGAAACATAAAGATGAAGTATTTAATTGTTTCAAAAGGTATCTTGCATTAGTTGAAAATCAAACAGGTAGACATTTGAAGAAACTAAGGTCAGATGGTGGTGGAGAATACTTCTCCAATGACTTTGAAGATTTCTTGCAGGAAAGAGGCATCAAGAGGGAGATTACTACAAGGTACTCACCTGAACAAAATGGGGTAGCTAAGAGAAGGAATAGACTCATTGTAGAGACAACTAGGTCTATGCTAAATGAAAAGAAATTGCCAAATTATCTTTGGGCAGAGAGTGTATCTACTGCCACATATTTAATTAACAGGTTGCCATCAAAGACACTTGATGGAATGACACCCTATGAGGCTTGGCATGGTAAGAGACCATCTCTGGATCATTGCAAAATCTTTGGTTGTGTTGCATATGTGCATATTCCCTCACAGGTAAGGGGAAAGCTAGACCCTAAAGCTGAAAAATGTATCTTCATTGGTTATGATTTGAATCAGAAGGGATACAGATTCTACAACCCCTCAAACAAAGGCTTCAAGGTAAGCAGAGATGTCATCTTTGATGAGAATGATTCATGGTATGAAAATGAGTGCAGGAAAGTTAGCCTACCTTATGACATGGAAGAAGACTTTCCCAAGCTTATCAGGCAAGAAGCAATTCAGAAAGAGGACACAAGCTCAGATGATGAAGACACCATCAACATTGAAGAGTTCAAGGCTTGGAAATCCAAAGGGAAGATGAAGATGAAGAAACTAGAAGATAATCCAGAATCCTCAACTCAAGCTATGAGGAGATCTCAGAGAGAAAAGAAAAAGCCTATTAGGTATGGGTATGATACTTCACTTGTAACCAAGCACTCTGTATATCTTGCAAAGGATCTCTTGAATGAAGAACCAGGTACATTTGAAGAAGCAATCACTAAACCAGAATGGAAGGAAGCAATGGATGAAGAAATGGAGGCTCTCAAGGAAAGTGATACTTCGGACTTGGTACCCAAGAAGGACTCCATGAAGGTGATAGGATCCAGATGGATCTACAAACTCAAAAGAAACTCAGATGGTACAATAAACAGGTATAAAGCTAGGTTGGTAGCCAAGGGTTTTGCACAAACCCAAGGCATTGATTATGAGGAGACATTTTCTCCTGTGGCCAAGATGCCAACTATCAGAGTTATGGTGAGTGTAGCTGCATCCAAAAATTGGAACATGTACCAATTGGATGTGAAAAATGCATTCTTGAATGGATGGATATCTGAAGAAGTCTACATGTCACAACCACCTGGCTATGAAGATCCCAAGAAGGTAAATCATGTTTGTAAATTGAAGAAGGCTCTGTATGGATTGAAGCAGGCACCTAGAGCATGGAATTACAGGTTGACAACCTACCTCCTAGACCAAGGATTCATAATGAGTAAAGCAGATACTTCATTGTTTATCAAAAGAAACAATTCAGAGGTAATATACTTGTGTGTCTATGTTGATGACATCATTATTACAGGAAATGATGTTCAAGGAATTAAACACATCAAAGGACAAATGATGAAGGAATTCAAGATTAATGATCTTGGATTATTGAAGTACTTCCTAGGACTTGAATTGGTCTATACAAATTCAGGTATCTTTATTACTCAGAAGAAGTACATTCAGGACATGGTCAAGAATTTTAATTTGCAGGAAGCTAAAGTCTCAAGCACTCCTATGGAGGTCAACCATAAACTCAGTGCTCATGAGGGAGAAGAACTCCAAGATATTACAGGTTACCAAAGTTTGGTAGGTAGTCTTAATTATGCTACCTTAACCAGGATTGATATATCATATGGTGTTAGTGTACTTAGCCAATTTATGCACAAACCAAGAGTACCTCATTTGGAGGCAGCAAAGAAGATAGTAAAGTACCTAAAGGGAACACAAAATCATGGTTTGTACTTTCCTTATTCATCAGACATTGATATTAAAGTATATTCAGATGCAGATTGGGCAGGTTGCAAGGATGACAGGAGAAGCACATCTGGTTACATATGTTTTGCAGGTGATAAACCAATTTCTTGGTCATCCAAGAAACAACCCACAGTAGCTTTGTCATCTACTGAGGCAGAATATAAAGGGCTAGCAAATGCCACTCAAGAAGCCATCTGGTTGAAGCTTTTATATTCAGAATTGGGCCTATACACAAGGCCACCAATTATATTTGGTGATAACACAAGTTCTCTTCACCTAGCAGCTAATCCAATTTATCATGCTAGGACAAAACACATAGAGGTTCATTACCACTATGTGAGAGAGAAGTTACTTAGCAAAGATATTCAATTGTCATATGTGTCTACTAATATGCAATGTGCAGATTTGCTTACTAAAGCTCTGGATGGAAGCAAGCTATGCAGATTTAAATCCATGATTGGATTGCAGGAAATAATTGAAGACTAGAGATGAAGACTTGAGCCAAAGTGTTTGGCTTGAGGGGGAGCTGTTGGTGTAATTCAAGCCTTAACACTTGGCTTGGATATCAACCTTGAAGACTTCACATAAAGCTTGGACCTTGAAGGCTTAAGCTTGGAATTCTTTGAAGGATATATTTACATGAACCAAGAACCATAGGAACCTAGTCTTATTGTTCTTACTATATATCTCATGTAAAAGTCTATATGACTTTAACCACTCTTGTAATCACACCTACTTGAGAAAGTCGTGGAAAATTGGAAGTTGTAATGGAGAGAATATCTCCCTAAGTTTAGTGGAGAGATTTTAGGGAGCTTCAATTTGAATTTCAAATTCAAATGACCAATCAACACTTATAAAAACCATGAAGAAAAGTCGCGGGTGTGTGTCACTCTTCCCGAGGCATTTCTGAGTGAATTATTGAGTGTGTGTGAGCTACACCATAGCCTACACCTCTGAGTACCATTGAGCATTACATATCATGCCAATGGGAATGTACAATCAATAGATTTTATACATATACTCATATTGATCATCTCTGTTATTCTCTGAGTGTACTCTTCAACTCTGTCAACTTCAACATGGCATATCTCAAGATCTACTGAACCAAATTGGATAATTCAAAGTGCATTGGATTCAGCTCAAAGTCTACTATACACCTACAAAGTTTCAAGGCCATTGGATCAACCATCACAGAGAAATCTCAGTCGGGGTGCTCACTGGTCTGTGACTATAAGTCTCCTAAAAAATCGGGGGTACACCTTATTTTGCTAAAGTGATTTCTCTGAGTGTGGTTTATCATTTCCTTTCATTCCACTTGCAAATGGAAGCTTACTAAGCTAATAGAATATATCTAGAAGGAATTTTGCTAATTGTAACCACACTGGTCACACTGAGCATAACACTGAGCAGGTGTCAATACCAAAATAGCAAGTTTTTCAGGATTTTGAAGTCACAAGTAGTCTGTCTTGATTTGATCATTACTCATAACATTTTCAAAGCACATATATGGTTTCTTGGTATCATTTGGAAGCTCAAGGGGTCTACTAAACATGTCTGAAGTGAAAAGAGGGCAGGTGTGAAGCAGGTCTAGCAGCACCAACTTGATCTTCTGAGTGCATCCAACCATTACTCCTAACAAATATTTACCTCTTGAAAATTTTCCTCACTGTGAGTTGGTTGCTCCTTGAAGGAGGTTCTCACTGCATCATAAGCTTCTTCGATGGACTCCTTCCTGAAAAGTAGCCTTATTGCATTCTTGTCTTTCCTTTATTACATGTTGTTTCTTTGCATGTGTTGCTACTGCTGGCCTATCCCTAGTCATCATAGGCACAATGGATGATCAAACAACATAAGATTGTGGGGAAATACGTTCATCTTTTGGATACATAGCAATCATATGGATCAGAGTGGGGCGGTTGGGAGGAAAATCCTTTGTGTAGTGATCATTGGCCTTGGGACTGTTGATATATTTAGGTAGTGATGTGTGTGAACACTCTAGGACCGTCGGAGCACTTTTTTCCCTCTTTAGGAGGCTTTTTTCCCCTAGCTTGTATATACGTCTATTGCAATATTGGGCTACTTATCTTTGTACATTCTCTAGTAATACATTCAGTATTGTGTGTTGAGCTCCAAGCTTCTTCTTCTTCCTTGTGCTGTTCGCGTGCTTCCGCAAATGTCTAACTCCAACAATTGGTATCAGAGCAGGTCTTCGCTTCATTTAGGGAGCCCTCGACACTCCTCCGGTTGTAGTCTCAGAATCGCATGAACGCACTATCGCATCACTTGTGCAGGTTATTTTGTCTTTTTGTGCCAAAGGTATATACCTGCTAGTATAAGCGTCTCGAAGTCTGCTATAGGTTTAGCAAAACTTGCCTGGGCAGTTCCGTTCAACTTTTTGAGATACAATCAATTTTTTGCATCAAGGTATTTTAGTCACTGGCCATGGCTGAAAGCAGTGATGTATTCCGTATGTTGGCTGTTGAGGATAAGTTGGATGGTACCAACTACCCATTATGGGCTTATATGTTGCAACATGTGTTGGTTGCAAAAGGACTCTGGAACATTGTGCAAGGTGTCGAAAAACGTCCTATCACACCTGCAACTATTACAACTGCAAGTATTGAAGCTGATGGAGAAGGTGTCGAAGATGATGATATTCTGCATATTCCTATTCGTGCTGCGGTTTCTGCTGCACCTACTATAGATCAGATTCGTTGGGATGGGAGAGATGCCCAGGCACATGCATTGATAGCTTTGTCTGTCAAACATGCCATTATTCCTCATATTCGCTCTTGCAGAACAACTAAGGATGCTTGGGATACACTTACCACATTGTACCAAGCTAGGAATGATGCTCATGTAGCTTACCTCCGAAAAAAATTGGAGAGTGAGCACATGAATGAAGGTGATTCTATGGACAGTTTCCTAACAAAGATCAAAGACTTGAAGGAACAATTGATTTTTGTTGATGAGGTTATACCAGATAGCTCACTTGTGCAGATTGTTTTGAATGGTCTACCTGATTCATATAAGAGTTTTTCTTCTAATCTTCGGTTGATGATGAAAGACAATCCAAATGCCTTATCATTTGAGGAGTTAGTCTCTGTTCTGTTGTAGGAAGATCAATCCAGGCAGAACAGGTCCATTATGCGAGTTGCAGATCAAGCTTTTTTGGCTAGTCAGAAGGGCAAAGGAAAATGGAGCTCTCCAACTAATAAGCAAAAATCTGCTAATTCTGCATATTCGAAGAAGGAGGATAAAGATGAGAAGAAATCAGAAAAGCAAAAATTGTTTTGTAAGTACTATAAAGGGAATGATCATATCATAAAGAACTGTCCAAAACTGACTGCTAAAGAGGCAAAGAAGAAAGAGGCTGGAATGGTTGTTGCAAAGGCCTCTACACCAAAAACAGAGTCTGCTAATCTTGTGCAGGAAGAAGATTGGGCGTTTACTACTGTCTGCAGTTTTGATCCATCTTCTCATGAGCAGTGCATGTCTGCAGTAGATTTAGATGTTTGGTATTTTGACAGTGGGGCAACCAAACATATTACCTCACAGCGTAGTTTCTTCTCTTCACTCGAGCCTGCCCCTACAGGGAATACTGTTACATGCACCAACAACTCCTCTTATCCTGTTATGGGAGTTGGTAAGATCATTTTGACTATTGCTGATGGTAGTTCTTTCACTTTGTCAGATGCTTTATTTGTGCCAGGGACCAAGAAGAACCTGCTATTAGTTTCTCCATTAGCCAAGATTGGCTTGGTTGTGAAATTTGTTGATGACAGGTGTGCAGTTCATGATCTCTCAAATGGTGATGTGATTACTGCTTCTGGCATTTTATGTCGTGGGTTGTATAAGCTCATAGACTATGAAAGATCTGTAAATGATTTGGCATGTGCAGTAAATGATTCTCAGGCTATGTCAGATGCAAAGCTTTGGCATGCATGCTTTGGTCATCTGAATTTTGCTAGTTTGCTATGCCTGCAGAAATTTGAAATGGTGTCCTCTTTGCCCAAACTTGAGGAACCTGGAAAACATGTTTCTGAAGGCTGTATTTTGGGCAAAATGTAGCATTTGTCCTTTCCAAAAGATGGTTCAGTTCGGGCTACTCACAAATTGCAACTTGTACATAGTGATGTCTATGCTCCTATGTAGACATCTTCTTTTGGGAATTTTCTTTACTTTGTGACTTTCATCAATGATTTTTTCAGGCATGCATGGGTATATCCATTGAAGGCAAAGTCCGAAGTGTTCATGTGCTTCAAACAATTTTTGGTTTTGGCTAAAAATCTGTTAGCATGTAAAATGGGCACCCTCCGTTCTAACCGAGGGGGGGAATATATGTCTTCTGATTTTAATGCATTTCTGGCTGAACGTGGGATAAAACACCAGTGTACAGTGCCATATAAGCCTCAATAGAATGGAGTTGCTGAACAAAAGAACAGGTCACTCATGGAGATGGCGAGGTGTATGGTCAAGAGTCAGGCTTTACCACATAGTTTCTGGGTTGAGGCTGTCATGTGTGCAGCATATGTACTGAATAGGTGTCCCACTAAAGGGCTGCAGTCTATCACTCCATATGAGGCTTGGCATGACCGCAAGCCATCTGTCGCTCATCTACGTGTTTTTGGTTGTTTGGCATATGCATTAGTGCCTGAACAACATCGTAGAAAATTGGATGATAAAGTAGTAAAATGTATTTTTGTTGGGTACAGTTCTGAAAGTAAAGGCTATCATCTCTACCATCCACAGACTAAACGCATTCTGGTTAGCTGTGATGTTGTTTTTGTGGAGGATGCTATTCAGCCATTGCTTTCATGTACTAAGGAGACATCTGTTAGCTCCAAACACATGTATGATACTTTACTGCCTCTTTTTACAGGTGGACAATCTAGTGCTGGTCCTAATGACGCAACTTCTCAGCCTTTGTAGGTTTCATGTGATGATGTAGATCATTCCATTTCTGATGCAGATTTACATGATGTACTTATTGATGAGAGAGCTGATATTGAGCAGGCAAGAACTGTGTCAAAATGTCTGGTGCAGACCTTGCATGATAGCAATTTAGATGCACCTCTGCCATATCGTACTCAATCGGGCTCTCATAGTGCCTCTTTTGCATCAGATTTCTATGCTATGGCTACATCTAGAATATGTGATGAGACT
Organism: Ceratopteris richardii; assembly: GCA_020310875.1. Classification (NCBI taxonomy): domain Eukaryota; kingdom Viridiplantae; phylum Streptophyta; class Polypodiopsida; order Polypodiales; family Pteridaceae; genus Ceratopteris; species Ceratopteris richardii. The sequence goes on along the minus strand of CM035412.1, from coordinate 58,392,195 downwards.
GAGCCTGTTTTGTTTGATGAAGCACGAAATTTAGAAAATTGGATGGCTGCTATGCAATTTTGAATATGATGCAATAATGAAGAATGGTACTTGGTCTTTATGTGACTTGCCTCCTAGCAAGAAAGCCATTGGCACTAAGTGGGTATACAAGCTGAAGCGTAAACCTGATGGTATAGTTGACAGGTATAAGGCTAGGCTTGTTGCAAAGGGTTATGCATAGGAAAGAGGCATTGATTTTGATGAGACCTTTGCACCTACATGCGGTATGACTACTGTTCGGAGCATCTGTGCACTTGTAGCCCATCATGGTTGGAATGTACATCAGTTGGAAATTAAAAAAAACATTTCTGAATGGTGACTTGCATGAAGAAGTGTATGTTTTTAGCCCCGTGGCTTTGTGCAAAAAGGTCATGAAAACCAGGTGTGCAGGTCAAAGAAGGCATTATATGGTTTAAAGCAAGCGCCACGTGCTTGGTATGAGAAGATACATGCCTATCTGATTGCACATGGTTTTGAGAACAGTCCAACTGAAAGCACCTTATATGTTAAGTGTGCTAATAATGTGCTTCTGATCATTGTTGTCTATGTTGACGACATGCTTCTCACTGGTCCTATTGAGAACCATATTGCTGATTTTAAGGCTGATTTGCATGCCTCATTTGAGCTGTCTGATTTGGGGCATTTGCATCATTATTTGGGCATTCAATTTATGCACATTGATGGTGCAATGGCTTTGTGTCAAACAAAATATATTGACACATTATTGCAGCATTTTGGCCTTGAAGGCTGTAAGCCTATTGCCACTCCTATGGATACAGGTTTACGATTGAGTCTTCATGATGTTGGAGATGCATTTGATATTGTTCTCTATTAGCAAACTGTTGGATGCTTGATTTACTTATGCATTACTCGGCTAGATATTCAATTTTCTATCTCATAGATGAGAAGGTTTATGCATTGCCCAGGAGTCAAGCATTGGTAGGCCGTTAAGCATATCTTTCACTACTTGAGTGGTACTCGGCTACTTTGGTTGTTTTATCCCAAGGGGGGATCACTACTGCCAAATTTGCATGTTTTTTCTGACTCTGATTGGGCTGGTTGCTATGACACTTGTGTGTCCACTAATGGCTTTTGCTTCATGCTTGGTAGCTCATGTATATCTTGGTTGAGCAAGAAGAAGCTGTTGGTGTAAATTACAAGCCTACACATTTGTCTCAAAGGATGCATTGAAGTCTATACATACATGAAGAAGCATAGGAACATATGCTAGTGGTTAATTACAGCTTTACCTCATTGTAAAAGTCAAATGGAATTGGAATCTCTTGTAAACACCTACCAAAAGGATTCATGGAAAAATTAGTTGCTTGATTGAAAGAATATCTCCAAGCATTTAGGAGCTTGATCATAGGGAGCCAAAAGTTTGAATTTGAATTCAAATTTTTAGTCATCTCTTATAAAAATGGATATGAAAAGTCGTGGGCAAGAGAGAGCACTCTCGAGCCTAGCATTACTGATTTTTGAGTGTGTGTGAGGTCTACACTCAACCCACACCTCTCTACACCATTTGGCATTGATGTTCATGCAAGTGGAGTTGTATACAAATGTTCATTAATACATACATTCATATTGTCCATCTCTGAGTTCTCTGTTAGTCTACTCAAAAGTATGTCAACTTGTCAAGGGCATATCTCGGTCAATTCTTCACCAAATTCAGTAATTCAAAGCTTTTTGGATTTACCTTAAAGAAATCTACAGGCTATCAAAGTTTGAAGACATTCTATTCAGCCATTTTGGAGAAATCTACGTCGAGGGGAACTCTGGTCATTTTCTACTACAGTCCTAAAAAGTCGGGGGTATAACTTAACTTACTAAATTGATTTCTCTTAGGATAGTTTATCATTTTACATCATTCCACTTGGAATAGGTAGCTTGCTAAGCTAATTAGGTACCCCTAAAATGAATTTTTCCAATTCCTATTGTGCTGGTCATACTGAGCAAAATATTCAGCAGGTGTCATGACAAAAATAGAAGTTTTTCTTGAGTTTGTGACTTCCAAAGTTATCTGTTTTGACTCAATCATTGCACACATCATTTCCAAAGGACATAGGACATTTTATGGTGTCATTGGAAAGCTAAGGAGGTCTAGTTATCAACTGTGAAGCAAAAGAGGGCTGGTACAAAGCAGGTTTAGCAGTACCTACTCAGTCTCTTGGAGTATCCATCCATCATTCCCAACAGTGGTATCAGAGCAAACTAAGGTAAAATGGGAGATGGTTTTCCTTCATTTATTGACAAATTGGACAGGAAAAACTATCAAGCATGGTCTCTAAGGATGAAGACCTACTTACAAGGAAGGAGTCTCTATGGTTACATCTCAGGAGATGAGGAATTGCCCTCATTCAAAGCAAGAGGATTGCCAACCAAGGAAGAACATGAAAAGCTCAACACATGGTGTGCTAAGGATGCATTGGCAAGGTCTTACTTACTCAACTCTATAGCTGATTTTCTTTTGCCACATATTAGAAATTGAAAGATATCCCAAGAGACTTGGGAAACCTTGTCATCATATTTTTCCTCCAACACAAGGGCTAGGAAAAATCAGTTGTGGTTTGAATTCACAACACTAAGGAAGCAACCTAAGCAAGCTGTTTCAGAATTTGTGACCAAGATTAAAGATGTAGCAGATCAGTTAGCAAGCATAGGAGAAGAGATTGAAGAAGAACAGATTGTAAGGCAAGTGATCAATGGGATCAAGGCTGATGACAAATGGGAAAGCTTCACCACTGCCATGGATCTCTACATGGACATGCACACTCCAGATCTTACAACCCTCATGGGACAATTGTTTACTCATGAAGCAAAGCTCAACAAAAATGGAGACACATCCAAAGGTAATAACTCTTCTGCCCCATACACTGATAAGAAGTCTAAAGATAAAGGCAAGAACAAGAAGGTGGAAGATGAAGGATCAACCTCTCAAGCCAACTATGCGGGGAGAGGTAGATCTTCAAGAGGAAGGGGCAGAGGAGGTAAGCCAGGTAGGGGGAGATCTTATAACTCCTCACCATGCAACATTTGTGGTTTATCAAATCATACTACAGATGAGTGTTTTAGGAATTACAAAAATCAGAGAGGAAGAGGATACCAAAGAGGTGGCTACTCACAGTCAAGAGGTAGATTCAACCATCACCAAGGCTACAACAATAATTACAACAACAACTACAACAATAATTACAATCGCAACTACCAAGGAGGATTCAAATCCAGGAAGGATTACAACAACTACACAAAGGAGCAAGATGACTCTCTTCTAATCATGAACATGACTTCCAAATCAAGTACAAATGATGACCACCTATTCTACATTGACTCAGGATGTTCAAATCATGGGGCTAGCAATGTAGCACTACTCTCTGATCTTGAGGAACCAAAAGGTAAGCATCAAGTCCAAATAGGTGATGACACAAAGCATTCTGTAGTTAAAGTTGGAAATGTTAAGACGTGATGGAAATCAGAATTTGTTGAGCAGGGTACTCTATGTACCAACCATTATCAAAAATTTGATGAGTCTTGGTCAGATTGTGGAGAAAGGTTTGCAGGTTAGATTCAACCAATATGGAGCATATGTTGAGGATCCAAGACATGGGTTCAAAAGGATTGCTAAAGGAGAAAAATCAGGTAGACTTTTCACTTTTGAGTTGGAAGATACAAAGAATATTGCACTATACATCTATAAAGATCAAACACTTTCATAGCTTGAGAGTTGGCACAAAAGGTTAGGGCACATAGGAGAAAGAACCTTGAAACAAATGTGCAGGGACCAATGTGTGCTTGGGATACCTAATATATCCAAGCAACATATGATTTATAAGTGTGGCGCTTGTCAATTTGGAAAGTCTCACAGGTTACCCTTCTCAAAGAAAGGACACATGCATGAAGACTACCTAGAGCTTGTACACACAGATGTATGGGGACCAAGCAAAGACCCCTCAGTCTCAGGATCAAGGTACTATGTGTCTTTCATTGATGATTATAGCAGATGGACTGTATTATACTTCATGATGCACAAGGATGAGGTATTTAATTGCTTTAAAAAATATCTTGCATTAGTTGAAAATCAGACAGGAAGAAATTTGAAGAGGCTAAGGTCAGATGGAGGAGGTGAGTACTTCTCCAATGAATTTGAAGACTTCTTGCAGGACAGAGGCATCAAAAGAGAGATAACCACAAGGTATTCTCCTGAACAGAATGGGGTAGCTGAGAGAAGAAATAGATTAATTGTTGAGACAGCTAGGTCTATGCTTAATGAGAAAAAGTTACCTAACTATCTATGGGCAGAGAGTGTTTCTACTGCCACTTACCTCATAAACAGGTTGCCATCTAAGTCTCTTGATGGCATGACACCCTATGGAGCATGGCATGGTAAGAGACCTTCACTTGACAATTGCAAAATATTTGGATGTGTAGCATATGTACACATTCCTTCTCAGATAAGAGGTAAGCTAGACCCAAAGGCTGAAAAATGCATCTTTATTGGGTATGATTTAAATAAAAAAGGTTACAAGTTTTATAATCCTACCAATAAGGGATTTATGGTAAGCAGAGATGTTGCCTTTGATGAGAATGATTCTTGGTATGAGAATGAATGCAAGAAGGTCAAATTACCCTATGATTTGGAAGAGGAATTTCCAAGTCTTACAAAGGAGGAACCTACTTAGAATGAAGCCTCAAGTTCAGATGATGAAGACACTATCAATCTTGAAGAATTCAAAGCATGGAAGTCCAAAGGCAAAATGAAGATGAAGAAGCTTGAAGACATATCTGAATCCTCAACTCAACCATTTAGAAGATCACAAAGAGAAAGCAAGAAACCTATCAGATATGGGTATGATACATCTCTTGTTACTAAACATTATGTTTATCTTGCCAAAGATTTGTCAAATGAAGAACCAGGATCATATGAAGAAGCAATAACCAAATCATAATGGAAAGAAGCTATGGATGAGGAGATTGATGCTCTCAAAGAAAGTGACACATGGGAGTTAGTACCTAAGAAGGACTCAATGAAGGTAATAGGATCCAGATGGATCTACAAGCTTAAAAGAAATTCTGATGGCACAATCAATAGGTACAAAGCCAGATTGGTAGCCAAGGGTTTTGCACAAACCCATGGCATTGACTATGAGTAGAGGTCCATTACCATTATGTGAGAGAGAAATTGATAAACAAGGATATTCAACTTACCTATGTATCAACCAACATGCAATGTGCATTTTTGTTAACTAAAGCTTTGGATGGAACCAAACTTTGCAGGTTCAACTCCATGATTGGATTGCACGATATACTTGAAGATTGAAGATGAAGACTTAAGCCAAAATGTTTGGCTTGAGGGGGAGCTGTTGGTGTAACTTACAAGCCTACACATTTGGCTCAAAGGATGCATTGAAACCTATACATACATGAAGAAGCATAGGAACATATGCTAGTGGTTAATTACCACTTTACCTCATTGTAAAAGTCAAATTGACTTGGAATCTCTTGTAATCACCTACCAAAAGGATTCGTGGAAAAATTAGTTGCTTGATTGAAAGAATATCTCCAAGCATTTAGGAGCTTGATCATAGGGAGCCAAAAGTTTGAATTTGAATTCAATTTTTTAGTCATCTCTTATAAAAATGGATATGAAAAGTCGCGGGCAAGAGAGAGCACTCCCGAGCCTAGCATTACTGATTTTTGAGTGTGTGTGAGGTCTACTCTCAAGCCCACACCTCTCTACACCATTTGGCATTGATGTTCATGCAAATGGAGTTGTATACAAATGTTCATTAATACATACATTCATATTGTCCATCTCTGAGTTCTCTGTTAGTCTACTCAAAAGTATGTCAACTTGTCAAGGGCATATCTCGGTCAATTCTTCACCACATTCAGTAATTCAAAGCTTGTTGGATTTAGCTTAAAGAAATCTACAGGCTGTCAAAGTTTGAAGACATTCTATTTAGCCATTTTGGAGAAATCTGCGTCGAGGTGAACTCTGGTCATTTTCTGCTACAATCCTAAAAAGTCGGGGGTATAGCTTAACTTACTAAATTGATTTCTCTTAGGATAGTTTATCATTTTACATCATTCCACTTGGAATAGGTAGCATGCTAAGCTAATTAGATACCCCTAAAAGGAACTTTTCCAATTCCTACTGTGCTGGTCATACTAAGCAAAATATTCAGGAGGTGTCAAGACAAAAATAGAAGTTTTTCTTGAGTTTGTGACTTCCAAAGTTATCTGTTTTGATTCAATCATTGCACACATCATTTCCAAAGGAAATAGGACATTTTATGGTGTCATTGGAAAGCTAAGGAGGTCTAGTTATCAACTCTGAAGCAAAAGAGGCTGGTACAAAGCATGTTTAGCAGTACCTACTCAGTCTCTTGGAGTATCCATCCATCATTCCCAACAGAAGCCTACTGTGGCCACTTCCAGTTGTGAGGCTAAGTATAGGGCAGCTTTCACAACTACTATTGAGTGTGTGTGGCTCAGATGCCTTATGGCTGATTTGGGTGTTGGTCAGTCTTTTGCCACCACCATCTTCACTAATAGTCAGAGCACATTGGCAGTTGCGAGGAACCCTGTGTTCCATGCTCGCACTAAGCACATTGAGGTGTATTATCATTATGTCAAGGAGAGGTTCTCTACTGGGGAGATCAGCTTGGCATATGTGCCCACGCAGGAGAACATTGCAGACCTTTTCACGAAGGCTCTGCCTAGGGAGAAGTTTGAAGCTTTCCGCAAAGCTTTGGGCTTACTTCCTTTTGTGGAGTGATTTCCACATAGCTTGGCACTTCCTTATACATGAGTGCTAGCTAGTTGTTCACCGCATCACTCCCAGGGGGGATTTGTTGATATATTTAGGTAGTGATGTGTGTGAACACTCTAGGATTGTCAGGGTACTTTTTTCCCTCTTTAGGAGGGTTTTTTCCCCTGGCTTGTATATATGTCTATTGCCCTAATGGGCTACTTATCTTTGTACATTCTCTAGTAATACATTCAATATTGTATGTTGAGCTCCAAGCTTCTTCTTCTTCCTTGTGTTGTTCATGTGCTTCCGTAGACGTATAACTCCAATAGGGACAATATTGGCATGGAGGTGCACCCTCTTATAAGGAGCACCTGTTCTACATATGGCCATACTCTTCACAACAATAACACACCAATAGTCTAGTGTATCTAGGCCTATTTTGTCAATTTTCATCTCTATTATGTATATTGGAAGTGCTAGCATAAAACTTATGAAGAATGTGATTGTTGTCTCTCTGTAGGGCTCTCTTCAAGTAATAACAATCATGAGCCTCATGGACACTTTTACCACAAAATTGACAACTTATCCTATTGGGGTAATTGAGTTGAGAATGACCACTATTGTTGCATGTGGTACACCAAAATTGCCATCTGATGTCTTGAGAGGTCCGCAATTCCTCCACTTCACGATGAACTTGGACCACTAAATCTTTGTTCTGGTGTGTTGGTGGTGAGACAATCTTCTCTTCATTTTGTTTTCGTTGCATCTTTAGCTCGTCTAATTCCCTTATAAGTTGATCGATTTGGTCCAGATTCACATCATAATTTACTTGAGTCCCTCCTTCAAAGTGCATCCTAGGCTCTTCTATGCAAGACGTAGCTGCCATAAATTTGGGTATGTAATATTAGAAAATCCTTGAGGCTGGCTCATGTAGAATACTTCTTCAAGCTCTCCATTGAGAAAGACATTCATCACATGCAATTGATATAAGATCCATTCCTTTGATGTCGCCACTACAACCTAATTGTTGGAATTTTGATTAATGGATATTAGTGAATTTAAAACTTGCGCTCCTAGCCATTCCAAGACCATTGAGTTTCCCATTTTTGGTTCATTCTAGACTATGTCAATATTTTCATTGACCTTTAGGGTATCTAGAATGTGATTGTGAGTTCTCCATGGAAAGCCACTAGAATGTGGTGCATACTTGAGATGTAGAAGGCACATATCCAATCTATTCCAAGCTATAGTTTTACTTTGGATTATATATGTATGTATATGTATACTTATGTATCTATTTATGCATGTATGTGTTTATGTATGTATGTATGTTTGTATGTACTCGTGTTTGCATGAATGTATGCATACAAATATGTATGCAAGCATTTATGTAGCAAATATAAAAGATGGAGAATATAAAAGAAACTATCAAATAAAGAAAAATATAACAATATAATTATGTAATAAGGGACTTCCATACTTGCAAGCCTATAAGTAAAAATATGGTGATATATTTTGGTAGTGATATATGTGAACACAATTAGGACCATCGGGGTAATTTTTCCCTCTTTATAAGGTTTTTTTTCCCAGCTTGTATATACCCTATAACCCTAACGGGTTACTTATCTTTGTACATTCACTTTGTAATACATTCAATATTGTGTGTTGTGCTCCAAGCTTCTTCTTTTTCCATGTGCTATTCACATGCTTTCCTAGACCTCAAACTCCAACAATTTGTATCAAAGTAGTTCACCACTTCATCTAGGGCATTGTCGACACCCATCCGATCATAATCTGAAAATTGCAGTGAAATTGGTGATCATACTCAAGGGGATAAAGAATTCAAAAGGGGTTCGCTTTGTCATGTCAAAATTTGGATTTGAGCTTGTTTGGCCTCCAAATGCACTATCTCAACACCAATGCAAGCAACTTTGCCCTTTTGTGCCAAACATATATGTAGGTTTTGGTTCACCTATAGAAGCGCCTCAAAGTCTACTATAGGTTTAGTAGAGCTCCACATAGTAGTTATGTATAACTTTTTGAGACACAATCATTTTTCTCCATCATGGCATTTTAGTCTGTGGCCATGGCTGAAAGCAATGATGTATTCCATATGTTGGATTTTGAGGACAAGTTGGATGGTACCAATCACCCATTATGGTTATATATGATGCGTTGTGTATTGGTAGCAAAAGGACTGTGGAATATTGTGCATGATGATGAAAAACAATCTTTACACCTGCAAATACAGTTATTGAAGGCGATGTAGATGGTGTTGAACGTGATGATCTTCAAATTCTTGTTCATGATGCGGTTCCTCCTACACCTATTGTAGAGCAACTTCAATGGATGGCAGAGATGCTTAGGCACATGCATTGATAGCTTTGTCTCTCAAACGTTCCAGTATCTCTCATATTCACTCTTGCAAAATAGTAAAGGATACTTGGGATGCAACTACCACTTTTTTGTAGGCAAAAGATGAGGCTCATATTACTTACCTCCGAAAATAGTTGGAAAGTGAGCATATGAACTAAGGAGATTCTATGGAAATTTTTTGACAAAGATAAACAATGAAAGAACACTTGATTTTTGCAAATGGAGTCTTCCTAGATAGTTCACTTATGCAGACTATTCTTAATGGTCTTCCTGATTCATATCAAAGTTTTGCTTCTACTCTTCAGTTGATGATGAAAGGAAATCCAAACACCTTAACATTTGAGGAGTTAGTCTCTTTTTTATTGCAAGAAGATCAATCTAGGAAGACGAGGTCCATTATGTGTGTCCTAGATCAAGCTTTCTTAGCTAGTCACAAGGGCAAAGGTAAATAAAGCTTATCTACACATAAACAAAAATCAGCTTATTTTGCATAGTAAAAAAGGACAGACAAAGACGAGAAGAAAATAGAAAAGCATAGATAGTTCTTCAAATACTGTAAAGGAAATGCTCATGTCATAATGAGTTATCCACAATTGGTTGCAAAATAGGCCAAGAAGAAAGAGGCTAGAATGGTTGTTGCAAAGGCCTCTACACCTAAAACAACGTCTGCTAATCATGTGCACAGTGAACAATGGGCATTTACTATTGTTTGCTGGTATGAACCATATTCTCATGAACAATGTATGTATGCAATAGATGCATGTGTTTGGTACTTTGATAGTTGGTCAATCAAACATATTACCTCATAGTACAATTTCTTTAGTTCACTTGAGTCTGCCCCTATAGGGAATACTGTCACATGTGCTAACAACTCCTCTTATCCTGTAATGGGAGTTGGTAAGATCATTCTCACTACTAGTGATGTTAGTTCTTTCACATAGCCAGATGCTTTGTTTGTGCTAGGGATCAAGAAGAATGTGTTGTAAGTCTGAGCATTAGCCAAGATCGGCTTGGTTGTCAAATTTATCGATGATAGATGTACAAATCATGATCCATCAAAAGGCTATTATCACTTCTAGCATTTTAGGTTGTGAGTTGTATAAGTGCATAGACTATGCAAAATGTGTGAATGATTCAGCATGTGTAGTTCAAGATTCTCAGGTTATCTTATATGCAAAGCTTTAGCATGCATGCTTTGTTCATCTAAATTTTGCTAGTTTACTACTCATGTAGAACATGTCTATGAAGGATATATTTTGGGCGAAATTCAACTTTCCTCCTTCCCAAAAGATGGTTTAATATGAGCTACTTAGAAATTGCAACTTGTTCATAGTGATGTATATGGTCCTATGTAGACATCTTCTTTTGGGAGTTACCTTTACTTTGTGACTTTTATTTGATGATTTCTCTCGGCATGCATGGTTGTATCCATTGAAAGCAAATTTGAAAGTGTTTATGTGCTTCAAACAATTTTTGGTTTTGGCTAGAAATCTATAAGCATGTTAAATGGGCACTCTCCATTTTGATCGAGGAGTGGAATACATGTCTTCTATTTTTAGTGCATTTATGGCTAAGTGTGGGATAAAACATTAGTGTTCAGTGCCATATACATCCCCAAAAAATGGAGTTAATGAAAGAAAGAACAGGTTTCTCATGGAGATGGCAAGGTGTATGGTCAAAATTTAGGCTTTACCACATACCCTCTAGCTTGAGGTTGTTATCTATGCAAGATATGTACTTAACAAGTATCCCACTAAAGCACTACACTCTATCACTCCATATGAGGCTTGGCATGATTGCAAGCCATCTCTTGCTCATCTACATGTCTTTGGTTGTCTGGCATATGCATTAGTACTTGAAAAACAACACAATAAATTAGATGATAAAGTAGTAATATATTTTTGTTGGGTATAGTTCTAAAAGAAAAGGCTATTGTCCATGATATTGCTTTTGTGGAAAGTGCAATTCAGTCATTAATTTCATGTTCTAAAGAGATATATGTTAGCTCCAAAGATATGTATGACACTTTGCTACCTCTATATGGACAATCAAATGCTGGTCCAAATGAGGAAATTTCTCAGCCTTTGCAGGTTCCACATGATGATGCACATCGTTCCTATTCTAATGTCGATTTACATGATGCACTTGTTGATGAGAGGGCTGATATAGAAGAGGTAGAAACTATGCTTAAATGGCTGGTTGAAACTTTATTAGATAGAAAATTAGATGCATTTTTGTCATATCATACTCCTTCAGGCTCTTGTAGTGCTGATTTTGCATATATATATATAAACTTCTAGGGACACACACACACACACACACACACACATATATATATATATATATATATATATATATATATATATATATATATATATATATATATATATATATATATATATATATATATATATATATATATATGTGTGTGTGTGTGTGTGTATGTATGTATATATACACATACATATACACATACATATGTATGTATGTGAGTCCAACAAATAACATATAGAATGCATTAAATCAGCTTGAGCCTTGAAAAAAAAACACAATCAAGAAATTTTATATGATGTGGCAGTCAGGTACAAGTAAAGTCAAGAAAGGGGGTTCCTGATGCATTAAGAACCAACCCTGCATACCTATATATATACACATATGCATGTATAGTATTTTCAACCATACATTTTTTGTCCTTCTATACCTATATGTGTGTTGTATAATTACATGGGTCTAAGGGGTAGAACCCTTGGGTTTCTAGGTGTGAAACCCTTTGGATTTATGGTTTATTTACCCCTTTTAGATGGGTCTTGAACCTTAGGGTTAATTCTCTAAGGTTGAGTACCTTAGGCTTGATTGGAAGCTTCTTCTAGCCACTTGGTTTGTACATGAGAGCTTGGAGAGTCTTCTTTTAGAATTCATGTGATTTCCTAAGCTTGGAAACCATGTGAACACCTTAGGGACCCATGTGATGGAAGGTACACATGTCCTCTTGAGAAGGACTTACCCCCTTGGTCTTGGAGCTATATATTGGAGGGGTTGGTTGGGTGGAAAGACATCTCTCTTCCTAGTGTGTGGCCTTGCTAGTTAGTCTTCTTAGTTGATTAGTTCAGTTGTGTGAAGGCTATGGAGTCCTTCCACAACAGTGGTATCAGAGCTAAGACTCTTGAACTTCATCTCCATTTCAGATCTTGGATTTGCGAGTCTCGATTTCGAGTTCTAAGATGGGTGGTTCATACGTTACTCACAAATGCTGAGAGTTCTTTCTTCTTTATTGAAGAATGCAAAATATCATCGTGTGACCCCCCTCCCCATACGCAGAGGGCCAACCCATCCAATGGTGCCACTTGCTGCCAAGTGCAGTCACTTGTGGCCAAGTGCAACCAGTCACGGGGACAAGAAATTCGTCCGCCATACAGGATTAAACAAAGTGCGCCCATACGTGAGTGTCGTCATCACGAAGAAGCTCTCAGATGTGCATGGTGATGAGCTCAACATGTGCCCATTGTCTTTCGGTTGAGAAGCTGATGGTTCCAGCCTACTATATGAAGAGCTCCACAGCGACCAATATCTTGTATATGGGATATGTCGCCTCAACCCGAGCGCTCATGGACAGATGGTCAGAGAAAGTTCCATCTCACCAATATAGCAAGAAGCCTATAGAGTCGCACGGCCCTATATTCAGAGTGAATTAATGAGGGGAGGCATTGCTGCTTTGTGCATCTTTTGAAAGATAAATTCATATTCGACAACCATTGATGAATGCGCAAAGTTTTCATTACTTCTTTACATCAGAGATTGGAGAAGATAAGTTTATATATTTCTTTCTTTCTTTACCCTTGCGTATGACATTTTACATATTGCATGTGAGCTATTTTTTGCATTACACGGGAATAAACTCACTAATGTGTAGTTTCATAATAAGAGATTTGGAAAGACATGGTAGACTCTTCACAAAGTAGATATTTGTGAGTGATGCATCCCCAAACTTTTCACTACTAAATTTGGGTGTATAATGTATGAGAGTTCAGTAGTCAAAGATGATGGAGAACAAAGAGAGGACTCTCTCCATTAAAGATTTGTGTTGAAGTTACCAACCCAAACATGGAGGAGCATGCAACTTCATCAAATTGAATTTGGGGAAGTATTTTGTTGTCATTTCACTTATTATTTGCATAATTTAATTCTCTATTGCCCAAATGGATGAATAGTGTTAAGTATTCTCATAATATCTTATAGCTCTGAGGAAGTTATGACACAGGGAGGATGCTCATTAAAGAAGCTATGAAATAAAGCTTCTTCATCATATAAATTCGTTTCTTTTTTTATTTGTATCGCATGAGTAAATAATTATAACACCAAGACAAGTGTTCTTTTAAGTATTTTAGAAGAGGACATCCATTTTGTAAACTACACACACTATGAGGCAAACATAAAGACAAGAGATGTATGTTCCAAGGAGCACAAGGAACATGGTGGGAGCTTAGGATAAGTATTTCCATGCTCTAATTTTCATCATATAGGTATGATGTGTGTTGCTCCTCATATAGGAATCACAATGTGACATCCATTAACTATGCATAGAGGTTCTAAAAATTAAAATTGCACGCATAAATGCATGATTTCAAAGGTTAATGCACACATATGGGCACACATGTAAGTATCAAAATGCCCACGAAGGAATCCAATGATGGACAAGATGGGATGGCCCAAGCCTAATTCATCACCATGGGAACACTCAAATAAAGCCAAGGGATGGACGAAGCTTAATTTCCACGTAAATATTTGCACCTTTTTCTTTTCTTTGCAAATTAAAGAACATACAGTGCATGTCATAATAGACATGACTCGGAAGTGGATACATAGATTTAGGTGGCCCGGTTTTTGTATTCACATCGACAATCAATCATGGAAATAAGTTGCACTATGCATCAAGTTCATTGCTTTGAAAAGAAGTATTGGAGGTGCATAAAAATGGTCGTGGTTAGGAAGAATGCATCTAAAGCATTGTTGCAACTTGCATATACTAAGTTTCATGGAAATTTTGCACCATCATTTGGATGAACAAAGTTCTGAATTGGAACTTTTGCATGATTTAAAGAGGGGTTCAACTTCTGAACCTTATGCATGCAACGCCTTTTCCAATAAAGGTGTAAATGTTTTGGCATACACTAAAGTATGCATTTGGAATATATTACATGGGTTTTTGAGTAAAGAGCGAGATTAAGTTCTTGAAGATAAGCTTAAGTAGGATTTGATTTTATTAGTTTTTAGGAAGAATGGTGATAAGGCCAATTGTCCACTATAAACCATTTAACTCTTTTAAATTTGACTTAGAAATTAAAATCCTAACTTCTTGAAAATACCTTAAGCTTAAAATCCCTCTTATGGAATTTTAAATTCCATAAAAACCCATGGCATGCGTGATCAGCAAGGCCATAGACTTAAGGTAGTAATACAAATTTTTTTCTCTCTTGAAACCACGATACAATCATGGTAACTTAGAGCATTATCTTCTCAAAGCTCTAAGCAAGAGAAAATATAGTATAACAAAATCTTAGTTTGGGAAGATGGAAGCATTAGTTCAAGAAAGTTCTTTGTTTGAAAGAAGTTAAGAACTATTTGGAGCTTTACACTATTGTTCCAAGCGAATGCAAGACATGAAGAGAAGGTAAGACTCAAGGGTTTTTATAAACCCGAAATACCATTTTTCAATGTCCTAAGAAGTAAAGGGCTAGTTAAATGGTAAATAGTATTACCATCTACTTCATCATAGAGATTTGATTGGCAAGTCTATTATTCTTTCTCAGATGACTCATTATGTCATAAGAGATAATATCTAGTTGAGTATAAACTAGCTCTATTATCAGGTGGCATAAAATGATCTTTTAGAGTACATTTGAACAAAGGAATCATTGAAAAACCAATCTTTGACATTAATTCTTGTCAAGTTGCAATTAGAACTGAGACTTGGTAAGTTGAAATTCCATTGTAGCATAGGCAATACATATGCTCTATAGTGGAAATAATACTTACAAGTCCAAGAAGTAATAAGTCTTACTTGTTTAGAAGAAGGTTTGATCCCAAAATTCAAGCTAAAGTTATCTTTACCTAAGTGGAAGTGTAAGCCAGATGGTATGGGACATCTAGGCTTACACTACCATTGAAGTAAATTCGGTGGTATGGGACATCGAATTTGTGGGTAATCTCAACTTGAACTTTGGGACATTTGTTCTGTAAGCTTGGAGAAGAGAAAGCAAGAAGCTCTGAATAGTTCTTTTTACCAAGGGGAACAATAAAAGATTGAAAATAAACTCTTTCAAATACTTCTGAAAGAGCACAATTTTCAATTTACTCTCAGGTAGTTTTCAAGGACGAAAACTTTTAAGGAGGGGAGAAAATCCCTAAGAACTTGTATCTTATGCCTTGAAAAGACCAAATAGGTTATTGCAAGGTAAAAGATAGGCAAGAAATAGATAAAGTTGAAGTACTTCCTCGTATTCTAGTACTACATATATCTTTCATTGCATCTTCCAACTAAGTGAAGTTCTCAAAGATTGGGAATTCTCAAAGAACCCCAATGCAAGAGAAGACTTGCATACACCATGAGGATTGTATAAATCCTAAGTGGGTTAGGAAAAGAAGTGGGATGAGCTATAAAGCATCATCCTAAAAGTATCTTGATACTTTATGAACATATGTTATGGATTCCAGTAGTATAAACCTAAGGAATATGGCTTCTTGTATGAAGCATAATAGCTAGATCCCCAAGTAAAACCCATGGGTAGAGCTTTGAACATGAAGGGATCTATTTGAGAAAGACCTAGTCTTATCTCTTATTTTGGCTAAAGAAGAGAAGGAAGCCAAAAGACCCAAGTAGGGCAAAAATCAAGTCAAGCTTTAAGTTTGATAAGATGAGTCACACCACATTAAATGTTTAACCAATTATTTAAGTAAGATTAGTAGTGGTGTATCTAAGCACCTTAGTCCTTGCTCTTATAATTTGGTACCAAAGTATGAAGGGCATTTAAAAGGACAGAAAAGGTGAGAAAGTATAGAGACAAAGTTTTGTGGATTGGATGAGGAACCCACTGGTATGGGATAGTGGGTACTGAATCCCGTTGAGTACTTTTTCTTGATGGCCAGAAGAAAAAGGGACTCATGATCCAATGGAAAACATCAGGAAGACAATGTCTAGGAATAGGAAGACAATGTCTAGGAATAGGCATCTTTTTCAGTATCCTCTCAAAGGGAAGAAGAATTCTTCCAACAAGATACGAAAGGATCTATCTCTCATAGAGAGTTAGAAATAAAGGGAGGATCAACTTCTTTGAGTTTGAAGGTAAACTCCAAAGGATGAAGCTCTAAAAGCTTCATCCAAAAGCATAACTTGAAATTCAAGAAACATAAAGATGATCTTAGGCCAAGCTTGAAAGAAAGCTCAAAAAGATCATCTTTTGGATAATTGATATTTTAAGTCAATTGAAGAATAAGAAAGATCTAGTTACGATGTCAACATATGACATCTTTCATAGATCTAGAATATAAGGATCAAGAAGACCTTTAAGGTTTGAGATCCAACTAAAGATCCGTAAGGATTAAGTAGTGAAGAAATGATTGGAATAATCTATTTCTACTTATAACCTTAAAGATAACACAATCTTTTACACTATGAGTTCCCATCTTGGGAGGTAGTTATAAAGATCTTAATTTTTTGGAAGAACAAGTAAAATAGGTTTCAATCAATTATAGTTAGATTAATCCTTATGGACTCTAGTCCCTTAAAGTGGATTCTCAAAACTATGTAAAGTTTTGAAAGAACATTAAATCCACTTTTGGTAAGCTATTCAAATTCTCTCTGAAGATAACGAGGATGTTTATCCTCGTAAAAATTAGATAATCCACCTTTGGTTAGACAGAGATTATATAATGAAATTCCCCTCTATTTAGATTTATTGGAGGCGAATCGCAAACAAGAAAATCCACCCATTTCACTAAAACAGAGTGATTTGGGTAGGGATTATGAAAGATTCATCTTCCTTTTAGAATAAGTTGGATTCTAACTTGAGAGATGAATCTGATAAAGAAACCTTCAGAAGCATTCATCTATTTTGCTAGGTTCAAGCACTAGTGGTGCAAAGAGATGGACCAAGGTAGCAATTTAGCTGAAATCAATTTGACTCCACCTAATCCACATGTTTGAGCTTTGGAGACCTAGATGACACATGGCTTAAACAAAGGAAATAGGCAGGGATGTTCTCTTCCAACCTTTTCATTCTTTCCATACTTTGCATTCGACTCAGTTCTTTCTCATATGCAAACTAGATGGAACTTTGAATGATTAGGGTAGGAAATTAGACCACACATGAATTCTCCTCTTTTTAGATTCAGACGGGGTAGAACTCCCCTTTCGAATTAAGGGGGGAGCACGGGGGAATACCCCAAGGTATATATCTCCACTCATTTTCGAGGACGAAAATGCTTTTAAGGGGGGGAGAATGTTGTATACTTACATGGGTCTAAGGGGTAGAACCCTTGGGTTTCTAGGTGTGAAACCCTTTGGATTTATGGTTTATTTACCCCTTTTAGATGGGTCTTGAACCTTAGGGTTGATTCTCTAAGGTTGAGTACCTTAGGCTTGATTGGAAGCTTCTCCTAGCCACTTGGTTTGTACGTGAGAGCTTGGAGAGTCTTCTTTTAGAAGTCATGTGATTTCCTAAGCTTGGAAACCATGTGAACACCTTAGGGACCCATGTGATGGAAGGTACACATGTCCTCTTGAGAAGGACTTACCCCCTTGGTCTTGGAGCTATATATTGGAGGGGTTGGTTGGGTGGAAAGACATCTCTCTTCCTAGTGTGTGGCCTTGCTAGTTAGTCTTCTTAGTTGATTAGTTCAGTTGTGTGAAGGCTATGGAGTCCTTCCAGAACAATGTGTTTGCCATATGGTTGAAGTATATATACAAATCGCATCTAGTCCTCCCACCACCTACTAGAGAGATGTCTCTCCTTCCAACCTTATGGCTCTATATATAGATACTCGAATAAAGGAGGACCATACTACATATAAATATACATACACATCATGTATACATATAAATATACATACATATAAATATACATACATATATATAAAACACACATGTAGATACATACACATCACACATACATGCCTAGATGCACACATATATACATATACATGCATACAAAATTATAAACACACTTGCATATATCACACAAAGTCACATCCATACATACATGTGTGCATACTAACACATGCATACATATATCACACACATGCACACACATACATACACATGAAACACATATGTATATATATATAACACACATGAATACATACACATATATATACACACACATATGCATACCTACATGAGAGAAATTTCATCCCTGAAAATAAATCTACATACAAAATTTTAGGCATACCCCCGAGCTTCATGTTCTAACTTAAAAGAACATGTTTTCATATTTATGTTGGGATTCACGTATATTCTAGTTGAATAAAGGAGAATCTATTGTCTGATACCCATTCTAATTATTCAAGTTAAGGATCGATAACTAGCGTAGGATCTTCTATCTAATCTACTCTCTGTTTTCTTATTTCCATCATTTTGATAAGACATAAATATAGTCTCATCTCCATTATCCTTATTGATTTCTATTATTTCTTCTATTGTTAAAAACGTGTTCTCATAAATGACATCATCTATTGATGGACTAATGTCGATTTCTGATAATTCCTTTTCGTCATCAATAGAATCAACATGTAGAATATTATCATCTTCATCAAGTAGATTATTATCGTTGTTATGTACAAGGATTCTAATTTCTCTTTGAGATGCCGATATATCAATATCCAGTGATGAATCATCAGCACGACTCTCCTAAATCTCTGTATTAATAAACTATGCAAACAATGTTTGACCTCTAGGTTGAACATGAATGACTTGTCATCATACTTGCTAACAAATGCATGCATGCATTCGCTATTATATGATATAAAACTAGAAACATCAATTGTTTCTTGTAAGGTAAATTAAAATAGATCTCCCTTACTTGATAATACCTCATCTATTTTTTTTTTAAGAAGACTTATTGGTCCATGCATGTGGAGATTTTTCATGAATTCTTTCAAGATATTTACTAACATAGTACATGCACTCCTCAAGCATTCATCTCTTTGCCACAGATCCTTCTAGTTTTGCTCTTTGTTGCACATAACCTTTTAATATTCCCATTAATCGCTTGACCCAAAATATCCATCGAGTGTTTATAACACATGTGATCTCTATTTCATCCACAAGATGGACTAATAAATGAACCAGAATATCAAAAAATAATGTTGTAAGCTCTTTCTCCATCAAACATAGTAGCTCCTTGCATTGATGTTTCTTTTACGGGACCGAGTATTTTTCAATCTTGTTTGAATCCACCTATTATTATCATAAATTAAATTATGAAGAAATTAATTCATAAATAAAAGATATCAAAGTCTTATATATTAAATTTAAAAGTATGATAATTATCTTATAAGCAATCCAAGATGATAGATCACATCCCATACTCCTTTTGTTGTACATCCATCAATAACTAGAGGTAGAATGTGCTTCAAAACGTTATGCCAATCATGTTTCTTTAACCCAAATAAGCTCCTATCATCCATAGTAAACATGTTTTAGAAAGATGCTCCATATCCTATAGATATTTGAATTGATTGAATCTTATTGTTGATAGTTTGCATTTCTTTTGTCGTAAGTATCCAAGGATCAAATGCATAATTTTTTTCTTGTTAATTTCTATAAAACATTGGTCATAAATTTGGTTTTGAGTTTTGCTCCTTTAAATCATTTCTTGATATTGTCTCTTTTAATACAAGAAGATGTTGCCATAATGAATAACCAATATTCTTGAATATATGCATAAGATCAAGAAGATGACAAATATTTAACTGTCTCTTATACTCCAAAGAATACCATATTGATATAGTCTCTGCTAGAACTAATTTTCCTTTACCTCTAATCTTCACATTCTCATCATCCTCATCATCATTGAAGATTTTAAATTGTGGATCTATAAGAGGCCCATCTATCCATTATTTATACCAATCCATAGGTGTCATTGGTTTTGGACATTGACATGTTTCAATCTTTCCATTAAAATGTATCGCTTCTCTTTTGCATTTTAAGGGATGATCATTAGGCAAGAACCATCAATGTCGAAGATAAATAATTTTATTGAGATTAATAATTTTACTATAAACTGATCTTAACTAATCACCACAATAAGAACAAAGCCTTATATCCCTTAATAGATATTCTTGCATCATGAAAACCATAAACCTTTAATTAGATTAATTCACATACAATTGTATCATATTAAAAAAGTTACATTATTACCTGAACAAACACTGTATCCTAGAAAATCATGTATAGTCCAAGCCACAATTCCACGAACAATAATGTGTTACATCAATGACATTAATTCCTCTCCATAACTCCTCAAGATCGTTAATGAGAGAAGAAAGATATATATATTCATGTCTTTAACTTGTCTTTTTTTTGGGATTAAAAGTGAAGCATTAAATGTTCCTTTTTAATGATAAGGTATGGTGGGAGATTGTAGTTGATGACTACCACTGGCCATGTTGACCATTTACTAGATTTCATTAAAAATGTATTAACCCCATCTAATGCAAGTCCTAACTTTAGATTGTGTGGCTCTTGTGCAAAATCAGACCATCTAGAATCAATATGTTGGAAAGATGCACTATCTACTAGAATTCTCATTACTCCATCAGTACTTTTATGATCAAATCCCCATGTCAAAATCTTTAATAATATTAGGCTTTGAAACACATGTTTAATTTGTGGAGCCAATGAAAAATATCTCAATATCTTTTTTGAGATTTTACCCACTTCATCCTTATATCGAGGAGATTGATATTTTGGACATGTCAAAGAGTGCATATTCACCTCTATATAAAAGACAATCATTAGTACATGCATGTATACACTTGTAATCTATACCAAGATTGTTGATTATCTATTTCATTTCATCATGTGATGTAGGAAGAATATTCTTTCTTGTAAAAAACTATTAAAATAGTAACCTACAAGTTCATGAAAAATAGTGATATGAATGAAAATACATAAATATATAAATAAATAAATATGTTGGAAACAATGTCCCATTGGTCCAAATTGATCAATCTTTCTTAATAAGAAGAACATGTGTAGACATCTTGTATAGTCTTTAATTCAAGAATCGACGGGCGCTACCAGATATTATAGAAATCTTTTATTACTCCCTACATCAAGAAGGCGCTAGTGTGCATGGCTACGCCATTACTCTCTTAACCCAGCCACCCGGGATCAAATCCCGTCGCCAGCAACATGGAGTTATACAGTCCTTTTGATATCATGCTTTTCGACTCAATAAAAGCAAAACGAACAGCGAACGCGGAAGACTATTTGCGTAGCGATCATGCTTTATTGGAGATCGTAAGATTGTACCTTTATTTTGGCTTTTGGAGAAGCTTTTGAGAGTACACACAAGACTATATAAGTACATGCTTGGTCACTTGTATTGTATCCTTCACCTAGGATCAACACAAGCTTTGGAAGCTTGGACCTCAGTAGAGGTGGTGTTTCTTCTAGCACATGGGGCAGCCATGGTGCTAACTTGAAGCATGTTGAGGAGCAGCTATGGAGTTCTTCTTGGTGATTCTTCTTGGAGAAGATGAAGGGTGTGCTCACACTCTACCTCATGGAGAGGATGTTATCTCTTGTTCATGGCAAGAAGACTTGGTCATTAACAGCTTGATGGTGAGGATCGACCATCTACATGGCGTATTTGAAGATCATCTTCTACAAGAAGATGTTAGGTTGAAGATTGTCTTCTATAAGAAGATATCTGGCTACTTCAAAGACATTAGATGGAGTTTAACATAAGATTCACATCTTATGTTAAGTATTCAGGTACATATTCTCTTTATGCACACATGTACTACTTGAAGTTTATGGAGGCTGTGGCGTTCATATCAGGAGGAGTCCTATTCGGCATAGGTACAAGAGAATCAATACTTATATGCTTTATGCATATTTTTATGAGGTGTTTGAGAAGGTGTGTTCACATGAGTTTGAGGATTTCCGGCAACAATCTTTTTAGCATTCTATGCTACTTTATAAGTATGTGATCTTTTCACACACGTATCTAACTTAGGGTCTTCCATAGCCTAAGTTTAGATGTAGGTTTGTTGACCATCAGTTTCACACTGATCCTTCCTCATTCAGTCACTCATATTCACTCTTCTATAACCTATCAGGTCACACATCTCATGTATATTCAGATTACTGCCCACACATCTGAATATGTTTGTTACATTGTACATTCACTCATTCATCTATTTCTCATCACATAGAATGGTTGAGAATTTTGCTCCCACATTGTACATTGAACATTGGTATATATGATACTATGAGTAAGCGATGGCTTATGTAACACCTTACACATGACGTCTATTCTTTCTCTATCTTTGTCTCATCATCTGTATGATTAAGTTGTGGTATGTTCATGTTTTGTCAATATGGAAGATTGCTGGAATTAATGTTGTACATGACTGGAACTATTGAACCATGGACCTGTGACATGAGCCTAAGGGCCTACCTCACTTCCAACATTTGGTATCAGAGCTCTAGGGCTTTGGTATCAGAGCACTAAGGTTTTGGTTACAGAACTTTAGATCTTTGGCATCAATGCATTAAGGCTCATTCATAATCCCAGGTTCCTAGACTTCCAGATTTACAACATATGATTTGAAAGCATCTTCTTACATTTGACATACACACTTAATCTAGATGAGTAGAGATTTGAGAATTAGACACTTCCGTTACATTCATCAGTGTGGAGTACGAAGTTGATGATCTGTTAGCAGCCGAATATTTTTGGAAGAGTATGCAAATACTTTACAAAAGTATTGTTTGAAGACCCAGACTTGATGAAGCGAAGACTACTTCAAATTCAAGGAAGAACAATGGTTCAGAGAAGATGAAGGAATCAGATCAACATCAAATCACAGGTATCAGTTTCTACTATCAGATTATCATTTGCAGGTCATATCTTAGAAGAGCAGTTATGAAGAGATTTGAAGAAATTCAAGGATTGCTTTTATACTCTTTCATCATTTGAAAGTTAAAGGCTACA
Organism: Ceratopteris richardii; assembly: GCA_020310875.1. Taxonomy (NCBI): domain Eukaryota; kingdom Viridiplantae; phylum Streptophyta; class Polypodiopsida; order Polypodiales; family Pteridaceae; genus Ceratopteris; species Ceratopteris richardii. Next base: position 58,368,807 of record CM035412.1, on the reverse strand, counting down.
TCGAAACAGGTATCTAGAGGTTTTTCTAGAGAGTTTTTGAGAAATCTCTTTCATGGCAAGAAAGTTCATCTAAGAAGACAAGTGCAGAGATGAGATGAGTTTTTTCAGCCAATTTTCTATTGTAAGTTGGTTGGATATCAAAGTACAAATGTATCTAGAGAAGGTAACTCTAGAAGGGTAATTCATCATTCAGACAAACGATTGGTGAATTTAGTCATTTCAGACATTTGAAACAACATTTTTATTTAGAGATATGAGGAGATGGTAAAACATGTTTCTATATTCACTTCCATTTGTATACCATGTTTGTTTTATCTCTTACTCTTAGTACTAGAGAAAGAGAAAAACTTCATTTGAAGAGGTCAAGAGTGTTTGCTACTTCAAGATGAAGAGAACAAAAGGTATGGAAGAGAAGTTTGAAGATGTTGACATCATCATGTGGAAGAAAGACGCAGAAGAAGAAAGTCCATCATTTCCAAAAGAAAAGTAAGGCTTCCTTTTCTCATATATTTTCCATATACTTTTCCTATTATATCCTCTACATCCAAAGACAAGTCTACGAGAACATCTTGTTTAAAGAATAAGCAGTTTCTTGTTTTGCATTACACTTGGTCATGATTTAGTAGATTTGACAAAGAATTGCATCGAGAGAAACAAAAGCACTCATATGTGTATGAGTTATGTTGAAGCTTTTTAAGCAGGCAGCTTATATGTTCCCTCAAAGAATTCTTGAAGTGTCAATACAGAGCTACTTGGTATATGACAAGTTTTAGAGAAGTATATTTCTTCTTTATCTAACTCTTGAGGTAAAAGAGTTTTTTGTAAGCAGATGTTGGAGACTTGGGTTGAGGTTTTATGTTTGGAAAAGGTTACCTCATATTCAGTATTTTCAGAAAACTTCAGAAAATTTAGATTTGTTGATGTACAGGTCATTTGAAGAATCTACTTTCTATGATTGTCTAGATTTTTGGATACATGTTTGTATTCAAAAAGGTGTTCCATTAGATCCTATAACTTGATTGAAAAGTGGAGTTAGCCAAAAGAAAATCAAGCAGGTACTATCACATTTCACCCGGGTAAAATATGAAAGTTATGAAGTATCAACTTGCAGCTTTTGGAGTTCTCAAGGTGAGAAGTTTGTCCACTTATGTTTCAAGTAAGAATTGCATATTCTTGGGAAGGATTTGTTTGAAGAAAAGTTTTACAACTTTTTGAGAAGCATGGACACTTGGAGACATTCAGGTAACAAATCAAACATTCAAATTTGAAGGTTTGATAAGAGCAGATTCTACACAGAAGAGATCATTGATCTTGGATAGATCTTGCATGATCTTGAGTATTTATGATTCAGTTGTCTATCCTTTGTTTGTGAAGATTCTTAACATTGGAAGAAGTAAGTCAAAGATTCAGGTTCTATGAGATTTGTCTTGCAGAGAGATAAAAGAAGATACTTGTTATTTTACAGAAGGTTATGAATCCTAAAAAGCTTTCAGCAAGGTTTTATTATGTTAGGTTCAGCTAACCTCATTCTAGATTTTGGAAAGCTGAAGAATGACATGGAAAGCTATTGGCATTTGCACAATGCTAATAAAAAGGGTTCAGAGATTTTGTTTCAGATACAGGTATTGATCACTGAACATCAGATTTATGAAGGAAGACGTTCCACATTTCATAAAGTCTGATATATTTGAAGAATACTGGATACTAGTGTTAAGTCATCCAGGGGGGTGATGAAACATGAAGACTTATTTTCAAGCCATATGTAAAAGAATGCAGAGTCATACCTACAGGTATTCCTATTTCAGGTATTCCTATATTTCCTTTGTCAGGTTCACTTTATGTTCCAACTTTGAAAGAAGAAGGAAGAAGAAGAACATTTGGAGAAAGTTCATGTTAGGATGTTCCTGTTCAGGAGAAGGTTCCAGAGTTCTATTTGAAGAGAAGCTTGATATTTCAGAAAGGTATATTTCAGAAGTGCGCACATATATGTTTATACCAAGTTCTGAAGCAAAGAGGTATGAAGGATTTAAAGGATGAAGACATGATGACATCATAGATTTTTTGACTCATATTGAGTTGAGTACAGTCAGAGATGAACCAGCAGTGTTCATAATACACTAAGTTGTGAGTTGACAGTCACAGGTTCCAGGATTCAGTTCCTGATTTTGTTTAGTGTATTTACATGACGCAGCAGAAGTACGTTGAGAAACCTTTTTGGAAGGTAAATGCAAATATATGGATCCTAGTGTATGTTTTCAGGTTTTTGAAGACAGGAGATAGCAGGTGCAGAGACAGTATATGCTACATTTGTTGTCAAGCAATGATTGCTTGATGTGTTCACTATTGGATATCTAGTTTGCATATTTTCTCAAGTATTATGGTTCATATTCAGCAAGTTCAGATTTTTGAAGGAAAGTCGAATTCAGTTTTGAAGAAGACTTTTTTTCTGAAGTGTCGGAAGTACAAGCTTGTGACAGGCTATTCTAAGCTTGTGCTAATTTGCAGATTATAAAGTTTGCAGATATAGTCCAGAATGTACCAATATGACATTGCAGGGGGGATTGTTGGAAACAATGTCCCATTGGTCCAAATTGATCAATCTTTCTTAATAAGAAGAACATGTGTAGACATCTTGTATAGTCTTTAATTCAAGAATCGACGGGCGCTACCAGATATTATAAAAATCTTTTAATACTCCCTACATCAAGAAGGCGCTAGTGTGCATGGCTACGCCATTACTCTCTTAACCCAGCCACCCGGGATCAAATCCCGTCGCCAGCAACATGGAGTTATACAGTCCTTTTGATATCATGCTTTTCGACTCAATAAAAGCAAAACGAACAGCGAACGCGGAAGACTATTTGCATAGCGATCATGCTTTATTGGAGATCGTAAGATTGTACCTTTATTTTGGCTTTTGGAGAAGCTTTTGAGAGTACACACAAGACTATATAAGTACATGCTTGGTCACTTGTATTGTATCCTTCACCTAGGATCAACACAAGCTTTGGAAGCTTGGACCTCAGTAGAGGTGGTGTTTCTTCTAGCACATGGGGCAGCCATGGTGCTAACTTGAAGCATGTTGAGGAGCAGCTATGGAGTTCTTCTTGGTGATTCTTCTTGGAGAAGATGAAGGGTGTGCTCACACTCTACCTCATGGAGAGGATGTTATCTCTTGTTCATGGCAAGAAGACTTGGTCATTAGCAGCTTGATGGTGAGGATCGACCATCTACATGGCGTATTTGAAGATCATCTTCTACAAGAAGATGTTAGGTTGAAGATTGTCTTCTATAAGAAGATATCTGGCTACTTCAAAGACATTAGATGGAGTTTAACATAAGATTCACATCTTATGTTAAGTATTCAGGTACATATTCTCTTTATGCACACAGGTACTACTTGAAGTTTATGGAGGCTGTGGCGTTCATATCAGGAGGAGTCCTATTCGGCATAGGTACAAGAGAATCAGTACTTATATGCTTTATGCATATTTTTATGAGGTGTTTGAGAAGGTGTGTTCACATGAGTTTGAGGATTTCCGGCAACAATCTTGTTAGCATTCTATGCTACTTTATAAGTATGTGATCTTTTCACACACGTATCTAACTTAGGGTCTTCCATAGCCTAAGTTTAGATGTAGGTTTGTTGACCATCAGTTTCACACTGATCCTTCCTCAGTCAATCACTCATATTCACTCTTCTATAACCTATCAGGTCACACATCTCATGTATATTCAGATTACTGCCCACACATCTGAATATGTTTGTTACATTGTACATTCACTCATTCATCTATTTCTCATCACATAGAATGGTTGAGAATTTTGCTCCCACATTGTACATTGAACATTGGTATATATGATACTATGAGTAAGCGATGGCTTATGTAACACCTTACACATGACGTCTATTCTTTCTCTATCTTTGTCTCATCATCTGTATGATTAAGTTGTGGTATGTTCATGTTTTGTCAATATGGAAGATTGCTGGAATTAATGTTGTACATGACTGGAACTATTGAACCATGGACCTGTGACATGAGCCTAAGGGCCTACCTCACTTCCAACAAAATATACATATATATATGTGTATGTGTATGCCTATATGTATGTGTATTTTGTATACTTATGTGTATGTGTATGTGTATGTGTATGTGTATGTGTATATGTATGTATATCAGTATGCATACCAAATGAACACTTTCTGTCTGCTAATCCTTTAGAATCAAATGGGAGTGCAGTGCTGATATTAGGTCGATTGGAAAATAGGAGAAGCAAACGTATCTAGAAGATTATAAAGGTGGGTGGACAGAAAGTATTCATTCGATGCACTTTGGCCTTACTTTCATAACATGTGTATGTATGTGTATGTGTGTGTATGTTTGTATGTGTGTATGCATTCATGTATATGTGTATGTCTATGTATGAATATATTTGTATGTGTATGTGTATGTTTATGTGTGTATATATATAAATAGAGAGAAACGTAAAAATTATACCTTAATTGTGCCAAAACAGATACATTACTCCATCCAAAACAATTTTGAAGATTGAGAATAAGTAAGTTGCACTTAGTCATGTCAAGCAACTTCCTTCATATATATGCTTTAAACATTCTTCTCAAAGATATTTCTTATTTTTAGAAATATCAATGCTTTCACAATCATTTTGATTCCAATCTTCAATAAAATTTGCCATTCCATGATCTTCATCATTATCACAAAAATCTACTTTATCTTATTTTGAATATAGGTATTTCAATCTTGCCTTCAACATGATCACTTTTGCATAGCCTCATCATGGAAGCTTCTAATAAATGAGGTCTTACTAGCAACTTTGAATGGTGTGGTGGAAGATCATCAATATCATATATTGGAATCTGTACACATGAATAAAAATCATTAGTATTCCATAAATGAATCAAAAATAAAATTTAAACATAAATTTAAATATGTAAGTTGATTTGAAAAGAGTTTCCATCAATTAGAGTTTTCAATGCAACACAGGATAGATGGATAGAAAGTTTTCATTGCTCTCTAGCTAAAAGGTGCTCTTGGAGGTCTATGCCATCCATAATTCACTAATAATTCATCACCAATATGTAATGAAGTAATAGCATTGACAACTATGTATCTTGCTACATCTCTACTCATGTATGGTGATTCATGACTATTTTCATGCTCCTCAAATGTGCAATTATTCATTGAACTATTATATCCTCGACTACTATTTATTAAATTTGCTATACTTTCATGCATATAAGGTCTTCATCAATATATAATCTTTCATTTTCTCCATGTGTAATCCCTCTACTTTCAAGAGAAGTTGCATTTAGGCATAATCCATAAGTACTCATGCTTTGAATATAACATGTAAGTCAATTCCAATCTCCCCATCCATATATAGGACCACAAAATGACATAAGAGTGACTTCAGAGTTTGGAGATACATACAAATCCTCAATAATAAAGAGACCATTGGAACATTAAGCTTACACTATGCTTGAGGTGGATTTGATCTACATCAAAATCTATTGCTTGGATTACATCGAAAGAATATCCATTGAAGCATTGTTTTACCTATGCTCATTTATTGTATTTTTTTTAGAAATATTTTTTATGGATCTTTTACCATTGTAAAAGAATAGAGCTTTACACATGTAAAAATAGAAAAAGAGAGCTAATCTTTCACGAATTTGAGGTGTTTGAGTTGAAATCAATGAATCAATCAATCACATAAACGTAGATCAAACTAGATCTTCACTTTTCCTACATTGTAGGAAAGTGAATTGATTTCCTCCAACAACTAATCCCATCTTCATTTGAATTCAAAATACACTTGTAGAAGTCATGGAGCACTTCAAGAGTCTATGTAAAGACTTCAAGTCACTTTTACATTTAATTGAAGCAATATACATACATGTGTGGCCATCATTGTCTTGCTCCTTCATTTTTTTGCATCATCTTCTTCAACAACATTAAGCTTGCATAGGCTGCTGCTCTCTCTACAAAGCTACAAATTTGATGATTGAGCAATCATTGGAAAGGTATTAGTGTCTATTTTATGTTTATAAATTTCAAAGCATTTGATTCAGTAGATTGGGAGAAATCTCAGTTTTTCTATCTTAGGGTCTATCTCTCCATATTTCTAAAAAAAAGGAGGTACCACTATTGAGTGTTAGGTTCATTCCAAAAGCATATTTTGCTTATTTCTTGTACTCTTCTGCATTCTATACACTCAATACTATGTGTAACACTCCTCCAAAAGGATTTTTCCAATTGTAATCATGTTGGTCACTATGAGCATTTGAAGTTCATTGTCTCATCCAAAGATATTAAGTTTTTATGAGCTAGTCAATGTGCAAACCTATTTGTTTTGTATCGATTGTTTCTCGTTGATGCTCCAAAGTACATAGTGCATTTTATTGCACTTATCACATGCCTATAAGGTCTATTTGAGTCTCCATAAGATCAGAGCCTAGTCTTGTGCTGGTTTGTTGGAACAAACTTTGTCGCTTTGCAACTCACTTTTCTACCTCCTACAAGCTTCTCCAAGTTCTTTCAAAGACCATGACCAACACCAATAATAGTGGAGGGATCAATTATATAGTGATTACCCCAAAAGTTAAAAGCCTCAGCATCTAAAGGAAGTGTTCCTCTATTCCATCCTCAATATCTTCTTCTATCATATGTTTGTACTAGAGGATGATCACGAGTTGGCAATGGATAATCTTCAAATGTTTTAGTCTGTAATCCAAGAGGTAGAGGATTTTGATAAACCTCTGCTTGTAATTGATGAATGGAAATTTTGTGATGTGTATGAGGTATATTAGCATTATTAGTAGGAGAATTGTCATCATCGTCATCATATCCAGCAAATATTCTTGTATATTAAGTATAATTTGATTTTGTATATGATTTTCATATAAAATAATGACATTAATTTATTGAATCAATACATACCCAAGAATTATCACATTGATCAAGTGGTGGTTCACACTCAAAACTACCATACTCTATCTCATGTTAAATAAATTCCAATCATGGTCTTTGATATGTGCCATAGAAAAAATTAGACCAACATATAATATGCTCTTGGTAGTAAAAATCATCATAATTCCTACGAGAGGACACATGTGAAGTTGTTGCATGGGTAGGAGGTGGTGGAGTACCCTCTGATTGATTAGAATCTCATTATACTATAACAATAAAAAAACATATATCATTGGTGTATGTATCTATCAAATATTAGAATTAAAAGTTTGATATACTTACAATAAGTAGTCCTTGCAAGATTAGGAGAAGGTGATGGAGTTCCCTCTGATTGATCAAAATCTCATTGTGTAGCAAATAAAGGTACTAGATATTAATAATTTGATTATTTACATATATACACATTTACATGTATAACACATTTACACATACACACATATTCACATATACACAAATACACATTCTGACATATAATTACACATACAAAACTATAAATGTATGACATTTGTATGTATGTATGTATATGTGGGTGTATGTGTGTGTATGTGTGTGTATGTGTATGTGTGCATGTATTTATTATGTATGTGTGTGTATCTATATGTGTGGGTATGTGTATGTGTGTGTATATGTACGCATGTTTATAAATGTGTATGCATTTATTATTTATGTGTCTGTATGCATGTAGTATGTGTAAGTGTATGTATGTATGTGTAAGTGTATGTATGTGGGTATATATGTGTATGTGTATGTTTGTGTGTTATGTATGTGTGTGTATGCATCCGTCTAGGAGCATGTGTATTTGTGTATGTGTATGTGTGCATGTATTTAGTATGTGTGTGGGTATGTGTATGTGTGTGTATGTATGTATGTGTAAGTGTATGTATATGTGTATGTGTATGCATGTATGTATGTGTATGTGTGGATAGGTATGTATGTGTAAGTGTATGTATATTTGTGTGTATATGCATCTATGTGTCTGTATCTATGTATGTGTAAGTGTATGTATGTATGTGTGTGTGTGGGTATGTGTATGCGTGTGTATTTATGTATGTGTAAGTGTAATCTATATGTATGTGCAAGTGTATGTATAAGTGTATGTGTATTTGTGTGTGTATGTGTATGTGTATTTGTGTGTGTATGTGTATGTGTATGTGTATTTGTGCATGTATTTACTATGTATGTGTGTGTATGTATATGTGTGGGTACGTGTACGTGTGTATGTATGTGTAATTGTATGTGTGTATGTGTAAGTGTATGTATATGTGTATGTGTATGTCTGTATGTGTGTGTGTGGGTATGAGCATGTGTGTGTATGTATGTATGTATGTGTAAGTGTATGTATATGTGTATGTGTATTTGTGTGTATATGTGTATGTGTATTTGTGCATATGTTTAGTATGTATGTGTGTGTTTGTATATGTGTGGATATGTGTATGTGTGTGTATGTATGCATGTGTAAGTGTATGTATGTGTAAGTGTATGTTTATGTTTATGTGAATGCATGTTTCTGTGTGTATATATGTGTATGTGTGGGTGTGTATGTATGTGTAAGTGTATGCATATGTGTATGTGTATGCATGTATGTGCTTGTATGTATGTATTTGTAAGTGTATGCATGTATGTGTAAGTGTATGTATATGCGTATGTGTATGCATGTATGTGTGTGTATATATGTATGTGCATGGCATGTATGCTTATGTATATGTGTATGCATGTATGTGTGTGTATGTATGTATGTATGTGTAAGTGTATGCATGGATAAGTAAGTTTATATATGTATGTGTGAGTGTACGTATATGTGTCTGTGTATGCATGAATGTGTGAGAGTGTTTATGTATGTGCATGGTATGTATTTAGTATGTATGTGTGTGTATTTATATGTGTGGGTATGTGTATGCATGTGTAAGTGTAAGTGTATGTATGTGTGTCTATGTATGCATATTTATAAATTTAAAGTTTTTGTTTTATGTTTTGATCCCTTTATGTTTGAGGTTGAAATAATAGGAGATATTGTATGGTAGAAAAAAATAAGAGAAGACCTAACATACCACCTAAGATGTGGTAGCTTTTTCATAGACAGCCATGTCTTCAAGAATCATTTCCTGAGTAGAAGGTATAAAAATTAATAGTTCATATTAGTGTGACTTATAATTCTCATATGTTTTATAAATGCTTTACTTTTAATCTATGTATTTTTGTTTAATTAAATAAATGCAGGCTATTGCAAAGAAGAGAGTTTAGTCAGATCATACATCACACGTAGGCCAAATGGTCCATCATGGTTTTGTAGCTACATTTGTAAGTATATGTATTATTGAAACTATATTTTTTATTTTAGTTAAAACACTAATCATTAATCTTTTTTATTTGTTTCAATGCAACGAAAGGATTATGGTCCATATCCTATGAAAAAGGAAATTGATTTTGCCACACATTGTGGATATCGACATCTGAGTAAGTACATGTGAGATCATCCAAATGCTTCTATGAGTATTATTAATTTTCATATAATTATTTTATTTCTATTGATGTTTTATTTATTTATGTTTGTTATATGTAATACAAGAGTATTATGGAGAGGCAGATATTGATGAGGTGGAGAGATAGACATAGGTAGGATGATCTTGATCTTCATAGAGTGCTCACACCTCTACCCATCATGCCGCTAGAGATTCATGAGATCATGCGGATGATCATGATGATGAGGATGATCATGATGATGAGGACTTACATGATGATGTGGATGATCATGATCCGGATAACTGATATATTACATTGGATATATATTTTACTTTGATCTACATATTTTTTTATATCTATATATTTTCTCATTCCAGCTATGTTTTGAATTGTGTCTATGGTACTAATTAATGAAAACTCTTTTTCTAATGATCTTTATTACTGTTTATATTTAACATGTGATTTATTACTTTAATTATATAATTCATTCATATTGTATGTGTGTTTGTGTGTATATATGTATGTATGTGGATGTAGTTGTGAGTGTATAAAATGTATGTATGCAGATGTAGGTATATATCTATATTTGTGTAAGTGTGTATATATGCATGTGTCTATGTGTATTTGTGTGTGTATATATGTGCATGTAGATATGCTTTATGCATATGCATGTGTGTATGTGCATGTGTATGTGCATTTATGTGTATGTGTAAGTGTAAGTGCATACGTATGTATGTGCATATGTATGTGTATGTGTGTGTATATGTGCATGTCCATGTCTATGTGTATAAGTATATGTATGTGTGTATGTGTATGTTTAGGTATATGTGTTGGCATACAAGTCATACGAAGAGCATATAGACACAACGGAGCAGTCATGCACAATACGGCAACAAGGCCCAATCATTTTTTTCCATAAACTATTTTCAACTCAAGTGATTTTCATCACTACACACACATTGTAAATCCCGTTTTTGGTAGAAAAGACTCCATTTTGTTCAAGCCGAGGAGTCCTCAAGCTTGAGGAGTACAAAATTAGCTGCATAACAATTTTCATAATTTTTAGACTCCGTTTGAGCCCTCACATAGGCTCTAGAACCTAATTTTTAACTAGGCCAAACACTAGGTCTGGACAAGGCCAAAGCTAGTCAAAAAACTATAAAAAGAGCTAGAGAGCTCATTTTTGGGGTTAGATTGTTAGTGATTTGAGCTTATGTAAGAGACTTTTTGACTAATGCAAAGAACTCCATTGTTCCTCTCTTTGTTCTTGCCTTGTGTGCACGTGTGTGTGTATGTGTGTGCATGTTTGTGTGCTTCTCACTCACACACTTGTGCCTTCACTTGCTCATAGTCTTCATACTAGTCCTCACGTCTCCACGGATTGGAATTATGAGGTGGATCTCCTCACGTTGGTACTTGCAATTGTGCTAGAGTAACACCAAATTTGGCATCGTTATCGGGGAGAGAGCTTCGAGGACAAGCGTGTGATGGTAAGACGTAGAGTTGAGACATTGGAGTCATAGGTAATATCGTTTCTTTTCCCTATTTTTCTTTTTTTCTTTCTTGTTTTTGCATCACCATCATCATCCTCACCACCTCCCACCTCCATCTTCATCTTCACAAAAATTTCAATTTTTTGGTCATATTCCCCTCCCCACCTCATTTCCCTCATTTCACTTGTGAGAGAGAGCTTGTGTGCTATCTGTTTTGTGTCTTTTGCTGCAGGTTCTTGTTGTACCATCATCTCCAGCAGCTTGTGCAAGTATCAGAGAACTCTACACAGGTCCTGGGACGACAACCTCTGTCTATCTCGATAGATAGAAAAACTTAGTATTTTTTGAATGCATGCTTGGCATGATAACCTACACCATTAGAGCACTCCAAATCACTAGAAGTTTCAAAAAAAATTTGCATTTTTTTTGTCTATCACGACAGACATCGTCTATCGCGACAGACAGCATCTATCGCAACAGACAGCATCCCGCAATAGAGGTCGTCTATCGCGATAGACACTGTCTATCATGACAGACAGAGCCCACGACAGATGCAGTCTATCGCGATATACACCCGTCTATCGTGATAGACAAAGACCCACGATAGACCTCGTCTATCGCGACAAACACCATCTATCATGACACACCAAAAGCACGACAGACGACAGACTCAGTCTATCGCGATAGACAGCTGTCTATCACTACAGACAGAGACCCACGATAAACACCGTCTATCGCAACAAAACAAACCATGACAGATGATAGACCCCATCTATCGTGACAGACATCGTCTATCGCGATAGATAGGAACCATGATAGATGACATACTCAGTCTATCATGATAGACACCCGTCTATCGCGATAGACAAGATCCCAGGATATACCCGTCTATCGTGACAGACTCCCGTCTAGCGTGATAGACCAAACGACGACGGATGATAGACCCCATCTATCGCGACGGACACGCCCACGACAAATGACAGACAACATCTATCATGACAGACACCCGTCTATCACGACAAACAGGACCCCACAATAGAGAGCGTCTATCGCAATAGACAGCCCCACGCGACATCCATTGTCTATCGCGACATACACTGTCTATCACGATAGATAGGCATTTTCGGCAAAAAATAAGGGGTAAAATTTTTTGAAAATTTAGGTTAAATTTTAGGCATATTTGCATACTCCATTACTCATACACTTACAAAGGCCTTAGAAAAATGCACTAAACTCTTGAAAAGGTCCTGATTGTCTATTTTAACCCCCTAAACCCTGAGCTGTCATAACTTTTTCATATGAAATCCGTTTTTTGAGCTCTAGGGCTTGTCAAAAATCTCGTGGTGTATTTTGAAGTTGACCCTCTATGGGGTAGGTACACCAAGGGAGCTCTAGAGAAAACTTTTTTAGGCAATACAATAGGGGGAACAAGGGTCATCAAAAGTGTCTGAAATAAATTGTCTGTCAATTGAAGGTAAAAACTTGAGCTAAACTTGGAATTTTTACAGGATCATCGAGAGCTTTTGGAGTAGAGGAGATCATATGGCTAATGTGTGCCCTATCATGGCTCAACCCCAAGTGAACCCTAACAATCAATACTACACCATAGAAAGGAGATACACCAACCACAGTGCACAAGACTGCCCATATAACAAACAAGTCGTTAGACAAAATTATCCTCAGACTTACCCACAACAAGGAAAATACCCGAATTAGTACCCACAAAAACAATATGATAGGCCCCAGCAACCCTATCAACCACCCTATCAAGGGCCACAAAGACCTCAACTAGTCCTAATGTAGCAACCCCCTCCTCCAGCCAATGTGATCCTAGTGAAGTATGCAGCTGCAGAAGAAAATCTAAATAGAGGCCAAGAAAAGAATGCGGAGGTTAGCAAGACTGAGAGCCAAAATAAGAAGAGGACAAGAGCTTGGAGAGAAAGGTGTGAACGTATGAAAAGGCAATGGGCAAAGAAGATGAGCAAACTCCAGGAAAGTTTGCAAAGCCAAAATAACAAAAATCACATCTCAAACACACTCTCACACATCACCTTCACTACCATCCCCATCACCTACCATTCCCCAACCTTCTAATCCATCACATGTAACCCATCCACCACCCTGAGTAGTATCAGTCTTAGCAGATCCCACTCCTGACGACATAGACATGATGTTTAGGGCATATCAGGCCAGAATCTAGGAAGGGCCAAATGTAACAGATCATGAAAAGTGTTACCCTAGAGTTTGAACGAACAAAACTTTGCACCGAGATGGTGGAATTGGCTCAAGCCATGGTTGAGGCCAGTCGGCTCTTCAATTGCTCTAGCTCCACTAGAACACCATTGCATTCTGATGGTCCATTAGATAGATTGGAGAGGTTAATCGCAAAGTCTTGAAAAGGAGTCACCTCCCTGTCTAAGGAGGGTGCAAGTGATAGAATAAGAATTCCTCCCAAGATGCTTATGCGCCCAATTCCACTGAACCAGACACCTCTTCTTCTATGAATTGGTATTCACCAGAATTCCAGCGAGAGATTCAAGAAGAGAAATGGGCTAAAGAAAGTGAAGATCCTCCTCCAATTGAACTTGTGGATGATGCGCATGATAAATTCCCACAAGACATTCCTTCCATTTATGGAGAGCAAGAGAGTGCCCAGTCTCATGAGAGATTAGACCTCGAGTCTAATTCCTTACAGGAACTACCCCATTTCATAGGCCCATGGGAGGCTAAGTCTACTTGTATGAGAGCACCCACGGTCATGATAAGAAATCAAGACTCAATCATACCTAGGAATACGGAGGTAGTAAAGAACACTAAAGTGCAATGCAATCTCACTTTAGAAGAGCTACTCAAGGTTAAGCATGAACTTTGGAAACATGTAGCCAAACAAGTGCTAGACGTAGCAAAATGTCATTCCCAGGTAGGATCTCATAGAACAATGCCGGAAATACCTTTGGACAAGATAGAGGACATGAGCGAAGGAGAAGAAGGAAACACTTACCTTCCCATTACTCATCAAGGTTACACTACTAAGGCAATTTTGGACTCCGGTGTAGGAGTTGCAATTGCTACCATTTCCCTATGGAAGTGTTGGGGTAAGCCAGCACTCAAGCCCATGAGAATGAAGTTACAAAATGGCTGATGGTTACATTGAAAGACCCTTAGGGCTACTAGAAGGAATAACTCTCACCACTTGTGGTGTAGAGTTTGAGCATACTTTTGCTATATGTGACTTTAGCAAGAATAAGGCCTATGAGATGATTATGGGAAGACCCTTCTTGAGGCAATTGCAAGTAGTACAGGATTGGGGGAAAAATTCTTTGTATTTGCAACACTTGGGTGTCACGACCAAAGTGAATCTCAAAGATTTCTCTCATAGAGACGTGCCCCCTATTAAATGGAATCCCATCCATAGAGCTAAGGATGATATGGAGTCAGTGCATTCCATAGGATCAGGATCCTCATGGATGCATGAAGATACTCACATATGGATGTACAAAGTAGTAGTAGAAGAAGAGAAGAGAGAAAAAGCAAGAGAGCTAGGTGCAAAGGAAACCCATAGATCAATTCAAGACCCAGCCTATGCACCCTTACTGTTTCCTGGCGAAGAATTTGAACCTCATGGTTGGGCGGAAATTTTAGCAACTATGGATGTAGCCATCAATGAAGAACAGTGGACACCCCACTGTGATGAGGATGGCTATGACATTTCAGTCTTCATAATAGAGCCAATCATGGGTGATTCGGTTATTGAAGAGTGCAAACCTAACACTGATGCATTAGAGGACGCAAGCAACTCAGATTTAGAGTCTATCATTATGGACCCACTCTTTGCATCAGATAAGGAATATTTTTACGAAGTAGAAGCTCACGAATTGGTGAGCTCTGCTTTGAATATGCACAACACACATGTACCTTCTAAGAAGGATGCTCTCATTCCCACTAACATATAGAGAATCGGAAACTACTGACACTGAAAGATATGGTAGCACTCACACCAAACATGTCTATCCCTCTCCGTACATGCATGCAACATTTTGCATTTCTTGGTCAAGACCGATTCACACAACCCCACAAAAGAATATGGTTCGCTCTTTACTTGGCAGAGACAAGGGCACTACTGATTAAGCTTCCTGTATGGATTATGGAACAACTATATGAAGCAAATAAAAGGTCATCTAGTAAGCTAGTGGTGAATGGCTGTTGTGCAATCACGTGCATCATCTATAAGTGCTTAGCATATGATGTACCCATTGAAGGCACTTTAACATGGTCTCAGCTACATATGTTTAAAAGACACAAAACTGCCTCACATCAATCCAAGCGTATGAGAGGCTCAATTCCTTGTGTCCAGACACGTGAAGTTCTGACGACTCCGGAAGTCTCACCATGAGGGGAGGCCAATGTACCTCCCTTTTGTTGGAGATAGACCTCTGCGGAAGCACGCGAACAACACAAGTAAGGAGAAGAAGCTTGGAGCACAACACACAATACTGAATGTATTACTAGAGAATGTACAAAGATAAGTAGCCCATTAGGGCAATAGGCGTATACACAATCCGGGGGAAAAAGACCTCCTAAATAGGGAAAAAAGTGCCTCGACAGTCCTAGAGTGTTCACACACATCACTACCTAAATATATCAACAAATCCCCTGTGGGAGTGATGTGGTGAACAAGTAGCTGGCATTCATGTATAAGGAAGTGCCAAGCTATGTGGAAATCACTCCACAAAAGGAAGTAAGCCCAAAGCTTTGCAGAAAGCTTCAAACTTCTCCCTAGGCAGAGCCTTCATGAAAAGGTCTGCAATGTTCTCCTGTGTGGGCACATATGCCAAGTTGATCTCCCTAGTAGAGAACCTCTACATGACATAGTGATAATGCACCTCAATGTGCTTAGTGCGAGCATGCAACATAGGGTTCCTTGCAACTGCCAATGCGCTCTGACTGTCAGTGAAGATGGTGGTGGCAGATATTTGACCAACACCCAAATCAGCCATAAGGCGTCTGAGCCACACATACTCAACAGTACTTGTGAAAGCTGCCCTATACTTAGCTTCACAACTAGAAGTGGCCACAGTAAGCTGCTTCTTGCTCAACCAATATATACATGAGCTACCAAGCATGAAGCAAAAGCCACTAGTGGACACACAAGTGTCATAGCAACCAGCCCAATCAGAGTCAGAAAAAGCATGCAAATCTAGCGGTAGTGATCCCCCCTTGGGATAAAACAACCCAAGTAGCCGAGTACCACTCAAGTAGTGAAAGATGCGCTTAACTATCTGCCAATGCTTGGCTCCTGGGCAATGCATAAACCTGCTAAGACAGCAAACTGAATATCTGGCAGAGTAATGCATAAGTAAATCAAGCATCCAATAGCCTGCTAATAGAGAACAACATCAAATGCATCTCCATCATCATGAAGACTCAAGCATAAACCCGTATCCATAGGAGTGGCAATAGGCTTACAATCTTCAAGGCCAAAACACTACAATAATGTGTCAATATATTTCGTTTGACACAAAGCCATTCCACCATCAACGTGCATAAACTGAATGCCCAAATAGTGATGCAAATGCCCCAAATCAGACATCTCAAATGAGGCATGCAAATCAGCCTTAAAATCAGCAATATGGTTCTCAATAGGACCAGTGAGCAGCATGTCGTCAACATAGACAACAATGATTAGAAGGACATCATTAGCATGCTTAACATATAAGGTGCTTTTAGTTGGACTGTTCTCAAAACCATGTGCAATCAGATAGTCATGTATCTTCTCATACCAAGCATGTGGTGCTTGCTTTAAACCATATAATGCCTTCTTTAACCTACATACCTGGTTTTCATGCCCTTTCTGCACAAAGCCATGGGGCTGAAAAACATACACTTCTTCATGCAAGTCACCATTCAGAAATGTAGTTTAATGTCCAACTGATGTACATTCCAACCATGATGGGTTGCAAGTGCACAAATGCTCCGAACAGTAGTCATACGACATGTAGGTGCAAAGGTCTCATCAAAATCAATGCCTCTTTCTTGCGCATAACCCTTTGCAACAAGCCTAGCCTTATACCTATCAACTGTACCATCAGGTTTACACTTCAGCTTGTATACCCACTTAGTGCCAATGGCCTTCTTGCCAGGAGGAAATTCACATAAAGAACAAGTACCATTCTTCATTATTGCATCATATTCAGATTGCATAGCAGCCATCCAATTTTCTAAATTTTGGGCTTCATCAAACAAAACAGGGTCATTCTCATCATAGAGACTAGATGCAGCCATTGCATAGCAATCTGATGCAAAAGAGGCACTATGAGAGCTTGAACGAGTACGATATGACAGAGGTGCATCTAGTTTGCTATCACGCAAAGTCTGCACCAGCCATTTTGGCATAGTTTTTGCCTGCTCAATATCAGCTCTCTCATCAAGTAGTGCATCATGTAAATATGCATAAAAAATGGAATGATTTGCATCATCATATGTAACCTGCAAAGGCTGAGAAGTTGCCTCATTAGGACCAGCACTAGACTGTCCACTTGTAAAAAGAGGCAGCAAAGTATCATACATGTCTTCGGAGCTAACAGATGTCTCCTTAGTACAGGAAAGCAATGGCTGTATAGCATCTTCCACAAAACTAACATCATGGCTAACCAAAATGCATTTAGTCTATAGATGATACAGAGGATAGCCTTGAATTTCAGAATTGTACCCAACAAAAATACATTTTACTGCTTTATCATTCAATTTTCTACGATGTTGTTCAGGCACTAATGCATATGCCAAACAACCAAAAACACGCAGATGAGCAATAGATGGCTTGCGATCATGCCAAGACTCATATGGAGTGATAGACTACAGCACTTTAGTGGGACACCTGTTAAGTACATATGCTGCACACATGATAGCCTCAAGCTAGAAACTATGTGGTAAAGCCTAACTCTTGACCATACACCTCACCATCTCCATGAGTGACTGTTAGCAGTAGTCAAGGAACTGAAGGACTCACAAGGCAAGGAAGCTTACGAAGGGAGTCAGAGCGAAGAGAAGGCACAAGCAGACAGAGTAGTCAACGACGATCTGGCAAGTAGGCCATTATTTTTTCAGGAAACTAAAGCATATCAAAGAGGTGGACACACAAGGAGAAGGAGCAAGTAGGGAGCTCGAAGATGTGTATGTCAAATCGTTAGAAGAAATCCCTACAACAATAGTGATTTTCATCACTAAAAGCCATTGTAGATACCATTTCATATTTTTGTAGCTCCATTTTGTGCAAGCCAAGGAGTCCTTGAGCTTGAGGAGCATTCGAAGTAGCTACCTACCAATTTTCATAATTTTTAGACTTCGTTTGAGTCTTCAAATAGGCCTTAGAACCTAATTTTTAACTAGGCCGGACACTAGGTTTGGACACGGCAAAAACCTAGTCAAAAACTATAAATAGAGCTAGAGAGCTCATTTTTGGGGTTAGCTTGTAATTGATTTGAACTTGTATGAGCATTTTGGGAAGTAATCTAAAGAACTCCATTGCTTCTCACTCTTTGTCTTGCCTTGTGTGCGCGTGTGTGTGTATGTGTGTGCATGTTGGTGTGCTTCTCACTCACACATTTGTGCCTTCACTTGCTCGAGGTCTTCATACCATCCTCACGTCTTCCCGGATTGACATTAAAGGAGGTGCTACTCATCACTGAGCTACACCAAATTTTGGCGCCGTTGCCAGGGATCGAGCTTTGAGGACGAGCGTGTGATGGTAAGATGTAGAGTTGAAACGTTGGCATTGTAGGTAATTTCTTTACTTTTCTTATTTTTCTCTTTCTTACCTTACCATCATCATCACCATCATCATCCTCTCCATATCCGATCTCCATCTCCATCATCGCGAAGAATTTCAGTTTTTTTATCATATCACCTTCTCCCTTCCATTTCCTTCATTCCACTTGTGAGAGAGAGCGAGAGAGCGAATTGTGTGCATTGCTTCTCTGCATGTTTTGTGAGTGATCTTGCAGGTACAGCTTGATGGAGAGTATTAATCTCCAAAAGAATAACCTACTCTTATGATTAGAGCACCTCTATACCAAGAGTAAGTCAAAATCTTCACCAAATTAGAGGTTCAATCTCCAAATTATCAAAAGTTGAAAAATTTTGTGAAGAAGATAAAACACAGAAAGTCTGCTGCACAATTTCTTCTCATTGACCTATCAAACATGTAAAGTTTTCTATGAAATTTTGTATGGAGTGTCGCCAAGAAGTTGCGCACCTCCTCCAAGTTAAATTCCTTCAAAAGGTTTAGTATAACTTGAGAAATCAACTTCACAAGTTACCTATGTCTGAATCTGCACTTCTGAGAAGTCGATTTTGACACCCCTAACTTCTAACACATAGTTCTCTCAATCTCGAACCCGTTTAAACAAATGCTTGTAGACACAGGCAGCTTACCTTCTAACTTAAAGATTAAGTGCTTGCTTGCACAAAACTTTAAACTGTGGAGTGAGAACTGACCAAAAAATCAAGATCAAAATTTGCGCCTGTTTCAGAGAACTGTGAACACTCATCACATATGAATGTTCCTATTAACAATTCTCCTAGCCTGTTTACAATTAGACTCTGAAACTCAAGTCATAGACTCATTAACTATGAACTTAGGTATCCTCAAAAGGATTTCACAAATGATCTAACACAGACGGAGCAGACACAGAAACATCGGCGCAATATTTTCTTCGATTACTCAGAAAATTACAGTTGAGTGATGAGAGGAAAACTCAACTAACATTTCACATGTCTCATGACATCTAACTTCTCCTTTTTTGACTTCTATACTCACTCATCTATTCTTTCATATGCTCTCATATCACGCCTCGACATTTTCAAGGTATTTATAGAGAAATTTGTACAAGTCTATGACTAATCAAAGATCTAAGTGAACTATAACTATACTAATGTACATATGTGTACATTCCTCATATCCTCTGAATGTATCCTTCTTCCAAGCTTCAAGAATTGAATCTTCCTTCATTCTTTAATCTTCGAAACATTCAATTGGTGATTGGTCTGCACCAACAGCTCCCCCTCAATCATCAATTGAGGTTTCTCTTATCTTCTTTATGCCTACCATGTCTTTAAACTTCTGTAACTTTGGTCCATCCAAACTCTTTGTAAGCATATCAGCTATCTGATCCTTAGTTGAAGTATGTATGACTTCAATCTCCTTATCCATCACCTTCTCTCTTAGAAAGTGATACTGTATCTCAATGTGTTTGGTCCTGGCATGAAAAACAGGATTAGCAGCTAAATACAATGAACTCATGTTATCTCCATATATAATTGGTATCCCATGCACAATGTCAAAACTCTTCATCAAGGTCTTGAGCCAAATCACTTCCTTTGCAGCTTCAACCATGCCTTTATATTCAGCTTCTGTAGAAGACAAAGCAACTGTATGTTGCTTCTTGGAACACCATGAGATAAGTTTATCTCCCACATAACACATGTATCCATAGGTTGATCTTCTATCATCTGGATTACCTGCCCAATCTGCATCACTATAAATTTTGATATTTGTATCTGATGTAAACCCATAATACAAACCTTCATTGAGTGTACCCTTAATGTACCTCAACACTCTTTGTCCTGCAATCCAATGTTCTTTCCTTGGGCAATGCATGAATTGAGACAAAACCCCTACTGCATATGATAAATCAGGTCTAGTTAAAGTAGCATAGATAAGACTACCAACCAAACTCTGATATTGTCTCATGTCCTTGAATTCTTCACCTCCAAATTTACTCAATTTGTGATTCACCTCCATTGGTGTAGGTGCTACCCTGCAATCATCCATTTTAAACTTGATTAACAAGTTCTTCAAATACCTTTCTTGGGTCACAAATACTCCATGTTTGGTATATGTAATCTCCATGCCCAAGAAGTATGACAAGTCTCCCAAGTCACTTATTTTGAACTCCTTTTCCATTTGCTTCTTGAGTCTTTGTATTCCTTCTTCATCTGTACCTGTAAGGATTATATCATCAACATATATGCACATGTATATGAAACCATTATCACTTGCTTTGACAAGCAAGCTACTATCTGCTTTAGACACCTGAAATCCAAGTTCTTTCAAGAACTTTACAAGTCTATAATTCCATGCCCTGGGGGCCTGCTTTAAGCCATACAAAGCTCTCTTGAGCTTGCACACATGATCTGGATACCTTTTATCTCTGAACCCTTGAGGTTGCTCCATGAACACATCATCTGAAATATAACCATTCAAAAAAGCATTTTTCACATCAAGTTGACATAACTTCCAACCTTTACATGCAGCAATAGCTATAAGTGTCTTGATGGTTGTCATCTTTGCCACAGGACTATAAGTCTCATCATAGTCAACACCATATGTCTGAGCAAACCCTTTGACAACAAGTCTAGCTTTGTACCTAGACACACTTCCATCTGCAAATCTTTTTGTCTTATAAACCCACTTACATCCAATGATTTTCTGGCTATTTGGCTTTGGAACCAAATCCCATGTTTGATTCTCCAATAATGCATCATATTCTTCCTGCATAGCTTTCTCCCAATTTTCTTTAACTTTTGCCTCTTCATATGTAGAAGGGTCTTCATCTGTTTTAATCATGTAAGCATAATCTTTTGTAGCCAAAAAAGAAGTATCATAACTATACCTTGTAGGTTGCCACCTATTTCTTGATGATCTTCTGAGTTCTTCACTCCTTGAGGTTTCTGGTTCTTCACACTCAGGATCAAATCTAGGTGTTTCTTCCACTTCAACCTGCACTTCGTTATTCTCTTCTTCATCAATTATTTTGTACCTTTGACTTACCTTTCCTTTGGCTCGCAATCTCTTCATCATCTGTATTAAGATTGATAGTACCTGCATACCAAGTACCTTGCTCATCAAATGTAACATCTTTTGATACAAGAAAATGTTTTGTGGATGGATTCCACAACCTGTATCCCATCTGCTTATCATCATAACCAATAAACATATATTTTTCAGCTTTAGGTTCCAATTTGTGCCTTAATTGTGATGGCACATATGCATAGGCCAAACATCCAAATACTTTGCAATGGTCTAGTGTAGGTCTCTTACCCCACCATGCCTCATAAGGTGTCATTCCCTGCAAAGCTTTACATGGTAATCTATTGACCAAATAAGTAGCTGTATTTACAGCCTCAGCCCACAAATAATTAGGGCAATTTTTCTCTTTCATCATGGACCTTGCAAACTCAACAAGAGTTCTATTTCTCCTTTCTGCTACACCATTTTTTTGAGGAGAGTACCTGCAAGTAACTTCCCTTTTTATACCTGCATCCCACAAGTAATTACTGAATTCATTAGAGAAATACTCTCCCCCTCCATCTGACCTTAGTCTTTTCAACTCATGTCCTGTAATTCTTTCTGCATATGCATGATAGTGTTTAAATGTATTAAACACTTCTGACTTATCTTTGATCACATAAATAGTGATCCATCTAGTAGCATCATCAACATAAATCACATAATACCTTGACCCATTTATACTGAAATCCTTTGATGGTCCCCACACATCTGTGTGTACCAACTCAAGCTTCTCTAAGTACATAAAACCATGCTTGGAATAGGAATTCTTATGAGCTTTACCTAGTTGACATGCCTCACATTTATATGTCATATGTTGACCTGCAACATTAGGCAATCCAAGCACTGAACCAATGTTAATCATGTCTTTAATACCTCTTTCATTGAAATGTCCAAGCCTCTTATGCCAAAGATCTAACTCAGAGATCTTATGTCCCCCATATGTGAACATAGCATGACCAATATTGCCTTGAATCTTCAATGTAAATAATCTTCCTTCTTTCTTCCCTGAAACAATCTGTTTATACCCATTGCTAGGGTCTTCCACAAACACTCCTTCATTAGTGAACCTTACTTTATAACCTTTTTCCACAATTTGTCCTACACTTATCAAATTCTTAGGAATTGTAGGAACATACAAGACCTTACTCAATAAGGTGCTACCATCCATGGCCTTCACTGATCCAATTGACTTCACATTGTGCTTTGTGTTGTCACCTGTTTGAACAACATGATTAAAAACCTTATTCTCCAAATCAGTCATCAAAGCTATATTACCACTTAGGTGATTGCTACACCCTGAGTCAATGTAGAAGACTCTTTGATCTTCACTCTGCCTTTCACAAGTTGCATTCATAATCAATGTTGAATCCTCCTTTTGATCTGAAGCATAATTGTAGTAGGTATTGTTATATTGTTGACTTTGGAAACCTCTACCTGCATTTCTTCCAAAGTAACCCCTACTACCTCTGCCTCTGAAATTACCTCTTTGATTTCTGCCTCCTCTTCCTCTTGAATTATAGTTTTGATTGTATCCATTATTACTCTGAGTATTGTGCCAACAATCATTAGCTAAATGATTTGTCTTACCACAAATCCAGCAAGCTTTGCCTCCATCTTTGTTGTTCCTGCCTCTTCCTCTACCTTTGCCACCTCCTCTTCCTCTTAGGAAGTTGGCTTGACTAGTTGTTCCTTCATCTTCATTTGCTTGTTGCTTTCCTTTGCTATTCTTCTTCTTGTCCTTTGAGTACATTGCATGACCTGTACTTTTGTCACCATCTCCTTTAACATCCTGCTCAAATGTTAGCATATGACCTAGCAACTGATTTAAATCAGGAGTGAAATGATCAAGTGATAATTCTGTAGATAAAATGAATGGCTTCCATTTGTCATCACCTCTTAAACCTGTAAGGATTTGCCTTACCAATTTATCCTCCTCAATGTCTTCATCCACAGCTCCTAAAGCATCTGCAATATCTTTCATTCTTGTCACATAGTCTGAAATGGATTGAGAAGCCTTCTTCTTAAAGGTGGTAAACTCTGCCCATAAGGATGCCCTTGACTTAGTAGTATTCTGGAAATGCTCCTCCAAAGCATTCCAAATATCAGTTGCACTTTCAAGACCTCGAATATGAGGTAACAAGTAATCATTGACTGCCATATATATAATGCTCCTAGCTTGAGAGGTCTATGTTCCATTTCTATGTTGGTTGTGCTAGCACACATCCAATTGCATAATTAGAAGCTTCCACATGAGCTCTGCTAACTCTTCCCTAGTTGGAACACTAGGATCTCTGAACTGTGGCTTCTCTTCTTCTCCTGTGATGTAAGCTATTAAATCTTTGCTCATAAGATGAGCTTCCATCCTCATTGACCATGCAGGATAGTTTTCCCTATCCAATTTCTCTATCTGAAGAGAATCTCCCATCTTGTGTCCACCTGTGTATTGAAATCTTCAAGCTTTATGAACAATATATGTACCTTTACTTCAAATTAGAGTCCTTTTGTCTTTCTTGATGTCGTATGGTCTCCTCCTCAAGCTTTGCCTTCAAGCTTTCACCTTTTAGTTCTTCAATTGTTGAATTTCTTGAATCTGCAGCAGTCGGGATCCTCCTTTCCTTGATTTTGATGTTTCCTGCTCTGATACCACTGATGGAGAGTATTAATCTCCAAAAGAATAACCTACTCTTATGATTAGAGCACCTCTATACCAAGAGTAAGTCAAAATCTTCACCAAATTAGAGGTTCAATCTCCAAATTATCAAAAGTTGAAAAATTCTGTGAAGAAGATAAAACACAGAAAGTCTGCTGCACAATTTCTTCTCATTGACCTATCAAACATGTAAAGTTTTCTATGAAATTTTGTATGGAGTGTCTCCTAGAAGTTGCGCACCTCCTCCAAGTTAAATTCCTTCAAAAGGTTTAGTATAACTTGAGAAATCAACTTCACAAGTTACCTATGTCTAAATCTGCACTTCTTAGAAGTCGATTTTGACACCCCTAACTTCTAACACATAGTTCTCTCAATCTCGAACCCGTTTAAACAAATGCTTGTAGACACAGGCAGCTTACCTTCTAACTTAAAGATTAAGTGCTTGCTTGCACAATACTTTAAACTGTGGAGTGAGAACTGACCAAAAAATCAAGATCAAAATTTGCGCCTGTTTCAGAGAACTGTGAACACTCATCACATATGAATGTTCCTATTAACAATTCTCCTAGCCTGTTTACAATTAGACTTTGAAACTCAAGTCATAGACTCATTAACTATGAACTTAGGTATCCTCAAAAGGATTTCACAAATGATCTAACACAGACGGAGCAGACACAGAAACATCGGCGCAATATTTTCTTCGATTACTCAGAAAATTACAGTTGAGTGATGAGAGGAAAACTCAACTAACATTTCACATGTCTCATGACATCTAACTTCTCCTTTTTTGACTTCTATACTCACTCATCTATTCTTTCATATGCTCTCATATCACGCCTCGACATTTTCAAGGTATTTATAGAGAAATTTGTACAAGTCTATGACTAATCAAAGATCTAAGTGAACTATAACTATACTAATGTACATATGTGTACATTCCTCATATCCTCTGAATGTATCCTTCTTCCAAGCTTCAAGAATTGAATCTTCCTTCATTCTTTAATCTTCCAAACATTCAATTGGTGATTGGTTTGCACCAACACAGCTGTATCAACCCTCCAGTAGGCTGCGCAGGTACGAAAAAGTTCAAAACTGTCTCTGTGTCGCCGACCTTTGTCGATCGCGATCGACAGAAAAATCGCCCATTTGGTAAAACAAAGTACACTATAGTGATACACATGATGAGCACATCCTAAATCGTTAATCACAGTACAAAAATTCCGTGTCTTTCTATCAATCGTGATTGACACCGTCGATCGCGATCGACAGCCACGATCGACAACCTCTGTCAATCGCAACCAACAGACTCTGTCAATCGCGACCGACAGACCTCACGATCGACTGACTGCCACGTAGGATTTAGTCAGTCACGATCGACACTATCGATCGCGACCGACTGAAACTTGATGATTGACACCAAAACTCGTGTTGCCACGTGTCCATCGCGACGGACACATCCCCGATCGACTGAAATTACGATGAAAATCCTGGAAAACGTGTCGATCGCGATTGACACCATCGATGGCGATTGACAGGACTCACGATCGACTCTGTCAATCGCGATTGACTCTGTCGATCGCGACTGACATGTCAATCACGACCGATAGGCCCGACGGACATCTCTGTCAATCGCGATTGACAGACCTGTCGATCGCGATTGACAGGCTTTTTCGGCCAAATTTCTAGGGTTTTCTCTTGCATGTTTTTGGGGTAGTTTTTGGCATACTTATCAAACAATTAGTGATTTGTGAGTTCTCTACAAGTGTGTCTTGAGAAAAATCCTAGGAACTGATAGCCTGATTGAGCCCTGTTTTAACTCCAAAACCCTGATCTGTCATAACTTCCTCATACGAAATCCGTCTGCTGTGATTCTTGTTTTGTTGGAAAGCTCGTGGGGAGTACAACCAAAACTTAGGATTATTAGATATCCTATTTTGAAGTAACCATACTTAGGGGGAACAAAACCAAGGGATCTCTAGGATTGTTTGCAATAGAGTCAGGGGACATAATTGATATCCAAATTACATGCATGAAAGTGATCTGTCTATCATTTGAATTTAGGTCTTGAGCTAACTTTGGGACTTTCATAGGTCCACTGAGAGCTCTTGAAGGCATCCAAGGCAAGGGCTTTTTGCAAGCTTGAGAATCGGGTTCTCGAGCACTAAAGAACAAGGGATCAACAAGAAAGGTCGGAATATTCTCAACTCCCTTTGTCAATTCCTAGCTTAGGCTAAGTTTGAGTAGTGCTAGGAGTAAGCCAGGACAACGATAGGCACGTGACAAGTTAAAGACTATCTAAGAAATCAAGTTCCAGAGATAACATGTGTGTGACCGATTAGGTGCTAGCATCTATGAGGACGGCCTAGGAAGATCCGTGGTCCAGATTAAAAACCCTGACCAATCCATTGGACTAGAACACCCAGCTGTCAAGTTTGAAAATGGAGCATACCTGGACAAAGAGGGAACCATATATGTAGTCACCAGTCACCGAGATAGGATAGACGAATTCGGAAATGTGATCCTAGAAACGGACATAGGTGACCTAGAGCAAGGAAACATGGGTATAGAACCTAGAACCCCTCGAGGCAAATCGGTTCTCTTAGTAGGATTATCACACCAGAGTGGATTCCCTAGGATAATAAGAGCATAGATCTGCTCCTAAATCAAGAAACCGATGAAGCCTTTTGGAGGTATAAATCTGATAGGCCAAATGATGTAGGGTCAATCATGATCTATGAGTTCAAAGATCCTGATAGCCCAGGCAGAGTGACCTACTTAGATCACGCTTCGGAGAGGATCTTTGTGGTTACAGAACATGACAGGCATGCTTACACTTGGAAGGGTGAATTCATTTTCCCCCAACCAAGATTGAATGTGTCCTATGGTCACACTGGAGCTAGAGCATCCCAAGCTCATGGAGCTCAAAGAGACAGAAGTAGAGATAGGCCAGAAGTAAGCTTTGCCAACCCAGGGGGCAGAGAAAGAACGAGAACGGAAACAAATAGAGTGGAACCTGAGGTACTTAGAGCTCCAAGGAATCAAAGAAATGCGGATGAGTTCCCTCTACCAAGACCTAGAGAGCACACAAGGACTTTGAGACCAACTTAGCTAGTTAAGTCCATGAAGAACTACTTCAATGGCACTCGAGATCCATACGATCATGTGGCTGAGTTTAGGCAAGTCTTGAGAGCTGAACAAGTTGAAGATTTGTTCACGCAGTACAATGCCTTTGGTCTAACCCTTAGGAACACTGCCTTGACATGGTTTCAGCCACTAAACGAGAGGCAGTTCATGAGCATAGACCAACTTCTAGAGGCATTCATTATCAAATTCTCTAAAAGTGGCATAAGACATAACACTTCCTCGCTGATTCATAGCTTCAAGCAAGCCCCTCAAGAAACCGTGAGACTTGCTGGAAGAAGATTTAGGCAATACCTAGAGAGATGCCCTGTCCCTGAGTTACCCACACCAGCTAAGCAAGTGGCTTTATTCTTGGATGGATTGCTAAGTACCAAATTGAGATCATATGTGTACTTGAAGGACCATAGGACCATAGAAGAGTGTGTACGCATGTGCATTGACATCGAGGATAACCTAGGGGAGGAATTAGAGCTTTCAAAAATCTATAAAGATACTGATAGTTCGTCTAGCCTCTCTTCCACACAATCCACATCTATTGAGGAATTAGCAGAGAAAGTAGCTCAGAAATTAGGTGTCACTAGCAAACAAATCCCAAGATTTGCCCCTGTGAAAAGATGCTATACTTGTGGAGGTGACCATATGGCGAATGTATGTCCCATTATGGCTCAACCCCAAGTAAATCCTAGTAGCCAGTACTACACCATAGAACGAAGATACACAAATCACACAGCACAAGACTGCCCATACAATAAGCAAGCGGTTAGGCAAACCTACCCTCAGCCATACCCTCAACAAAGCAGATACCAGAGTCAATACCCACCACAACAGTATACTAGGCCTCAGCAAAATTACCAACCTCAATATCAGGCCCAACTGAGACCTCAGCCAGTGCTAGCACAACAACCACCTGCTCCTACTAATGTGATTCCGGTAAAGTATGCAGCTGCAGAAGAAAACCTGAATAGAGCTATAGTCCTAGTAACACCATTAATTTCAGAAAGTGATCCCAGTGACCATAGCTTTGATTCCATGCATGTTGATAGTCCCCAGGCTTACTACATGAAGTCTCCTGAACATGGTGAGTCCTACTACAGTGAGGAACCGAGTGAACCTAATTGGGAGCCAAAGTATGCTAATGTCATGTACGCAAACCCCAACTCTAGACCTCAACCTAGGCAAGTAAGACCCCCATTTCCTAAAGGACCATGCTACAGATGTCAGGGTGATCATCTCATTTGTGATTGTCCCTTGCCTCCACCTACACAACCCCAGTCAGTGACGATCTAGGGCTATTGCCAGGAGTGTGGAAAGGAGCATCTCTTACGAGACTGCCCAAAGAATCCTAATAGTATGCCGAAAATCACTCCTATCAATGTCGTTGGGTTAGTTGTAGACTCCACAGGAAGTGTGATGTCCACTACACCAGTGCAAGTGATCACTAGAGCCCAAGCCTTGCAGCAGAACCAAAGTTTAGGCCAGGAAAAGAGCCCAGATGTTAGTGAAATGGAGAGCATGACAAAGAAGAGGACTAGAGCTTGGAGAGATAGTCGTGAAAGAATGAAAAGGCAATGGGCAAAGAAAATGAGTGAACTTGAGGAAAGCCTAAGAGAAACGAGAGCCAGGATAACCGAACTCACATCTCAAACTCCCTCTCACACTACCCCACCTCCACCATTCCCAACTCCATCCGACCCGCCACCGTCCAACCCGCCTCACCTAATCCCACCACCCCCTAGAGTAGGATCAATCCTAGCAGATCCCACTCTCGAGGACCTAAACATGATGCTTAAAGCATATCAGGCCAGAATCCAAGATGGGCCAAACGTAACTGATCATGGAAAGTGCTACCCTAGAGCAGAATTAGAGCTTGAACGAACTAAAAATTGTGCTAAGATGGTGGAGTTGGCTCAAACCATGTTTGAAGCCAGCCGCCTCTTTAACATATCTAGCTTAGCCAAGACGCAACTGCACTTTGAAGGACTGTTAGAAAGAATAGAGAGGCTAATTGCACAATCAGAAAAGGAACCCGCATCTCAACACAAGGACAAGGCAAGTGAAGAGTAGGTCTTCCTGCCCAGGAAGCCTATGTGCCTAACTCTACGGAGCCAGACACATCATCTTCTATGAATCGGTTCACACCAAAAATCCTACGAGAGATTCAAGAAGACAAATGGGCTAAAGAAAGTGAAGTCCCTCCTCCCATTGAACTTGTGGATGATGCACACGACCAATTCCCACAAGACATCCCATCCATTTATGAGGAGCAGGAGAGCACCCAATCTCAGGAAAGATTAGACTTTGAGTCTAACTCTCTACAAGAATTACCCAACTTCACAGGCCCATGGGAAGATAAGTCTACTTGTATGAGAGCACCCACGGTCATGGTACGAAATGAGGACTCAGTCATACCTAGGAACACAGAGGTAGTGAAAAACACTAAAGTACAGTGCAACCTCACCTTAGAAGAGCTACTCAAAGTAAGGCCAGAGCTATGGAAACATGTAGCCAAACAAGTACCAGAGATAGCAAAACCTCGTTCCCAGGTAGGATCCTAGAGAACAGTGCCAGAAATACCCTTGGACAAGATAGGAGACATGATTGAGGGCGAAGAGGGAAACACATATCTTCCTATCACCCATCAAGGATACACCACCAAGGCCATTCTAGACTCAGGTGCCGGAGTTGCAATTGCTACCACTTCCCTATGGAAGCGTTGGGGCAAGCCAACACTCAGGCCCACGAGGATGAAATTGCAAATGGCCGATGGTCACATAGAGAGACCCTTAGGGCTGTTAGAAGGAATAACTCTCACCACATGTGGTGTTGAGTTCGAGCATACATTTGCTATATGTGATTTTAGCAAAAATCATGCCTATGAAATGATCTTGGGGCGACCCTTTATGCGACAGTTGCAAGTGGTACAGGACTGGGGAACCAATTCCTTGTACTTGCAACACTTAGGTGTTACGACCAAAGTGAATCTCAAAGATTACTCTCATAGAGATGTCCCTCCTATCCAATGGAATCCCATCCATAGAGCCAAAGATGATACGGAATCGGTGCATTCCATAGGTTCAAGATCCTCATGGATGCATGAAGACACCCACTTATGGATGTGCAAAGTAGCAGTAGAAGAAGAGAAGAGAGAAAAAGCCAGAGAGATAGGTGTAAAAGAAACACATAGATCAATTCAAGACCCAGCCTATGCACCTGTAGTCTTTCCTGACGAAGAATTTGAACCCCACGACTAGGCAGAAATCCTAGCAACAATGGATGTAGCCATCAATGAAGAACAATGGACACATCACTGTGATGAAGATGGCTATGACATTTCAGTCTTCTCCATAGAGCCTATCATGGGAGAGGCAGTGTTAGAAGAGTGTGAACCTAGCCCTGATGCATTTGAGGATGCAAGTGACTCCGATCTAGAGTCAATCATTATGGACCCACCTTTTGCATCAGATGAAGAATACTTCTATGAAGTAGAATTTCAACCCCAGAGGCACGGAGAGCTCACAAATGATGTAAGGCTAGCCACACATGTGACCCCGAAGGAAGAAGGAAAGAAAAGAAAGAAGAGAGAAGTCACACCAGAAGAGGAAGAATCTTTGTTTGAGGTCCCGGAAAATTTTAAGAAGTATGAGATAGATGACAGAAGAGTCATGATAAGGATGCCAAGACGTGAGGCGCAATCAGGGGAGGCCTATGATAACAGAGAAACCACCAAGAAAATAGTGGTAGCCATGGAAGAAGGAGAAGAGAGATGTGCATACATAGGCCATGACCTGACGGGAGACGAAGAGCACGAATTGATAGCCTTGCTAAGAGAATACAGAGATGTATTCGCTTGGAGTTACAAGGATTTGAAAGGTGTGGACCCTGACATATGCTCACACACTATCCCCATGACCTCAGATGCCAAACCTTCTAAACAAAAGCCATACACATATAATGATAATTATGCTGCTAAGATCAAAGAGGAGATAGATAGACTGGTTGAAGCTGGTTTCATCTATGAAATTGAGCACACTGAGTGGGTATCCCCCATTGTAGTGGTGCCCAAGAAAAATGGGAAGGTGCATGTATGCATTAACTTGAAGAAGGTCAATGCAGCCACAATTCGAGATAACTATCTGCTTCCTATCACAGAGCATCTCTTAGAAAGAGTAGCACGCAAGGAAGTGTACAGCTTCCTTGATGGATTTTTGGGCTACAATCAAGTAGCCATAGCTCCCGAAGATCAGCATAAGACGGCTTTTGCCACTGAATGGGGCATATTTTCCTTTAGAGTAATGCCATTTGGGCTTACCAATGCACCCGGTACCTTCCAGAGGCTGATGTGCCATGTATTTAAAGAGTTCCTGAGGAAGAACTTAGAAGTCTATGTTGACGATCTTTATGCTCATTCCAACATTAGACAAACCCATATTCCTGAACTGAGACAAATCTTTGACAAATGTAGAGAATATCAAGTCTGCCTGAACCCAGAAAAGTGTGTTTTTACGATCAGACAAGGCAAGATTCTAGGACACATAGTATCAAAGAATGGCATATCCACTGATGAAGAGAAAGTGAGAGCCATAGCAGAGCTACCTAGGCCAAAGAATGTCAAGGAAGTACAAGCTTTCATGGGGCATTGTGGTTATTACCAACGGTTTATACACATGTATGCCATCATAGCAAAGCCTCTGTATGTACTTTTGACTAACTTTGAGTGGACTGATGAATGTGAGAATTCCTTCAATGAGCTTAAACGGCGATTATGTTCAGCACCAATCTTGACCACACCAGATTGGAATAAGCTTTTCCATGTTCATGTAGATGCATCCAATTATGCTATTGGGTGTGTACTCGCGCAACCTACCGGTGAAGGTAATATGGATCTTCCAATTGCCTATGCTAGTAGACAACTGAATGCAGCTAAACGAAATTATACCACTACTAAGAGAGAAGGACTAGGCATGGTATATGCGGTTAAAAAGTTTAGACATTACTTGCTTGCAAATAAGTTTAAATTTTTTATTGACCATCAAGCACTGCTATATCTCGTGAACAAGCCATGCAATAGAGGTAGATTAGTAAGATGGTTTCTCTTGCTAATGGAATATGATTTCGAGGTTGTGGTAAGGAAAGGGAAGACTCACTTGAGAGTAGACCATCTCTCTAGGCTCACATCTGGAGAAGCCCCACAAGGAGTGTCAGATGACCTTCCTGATGCTTACTTGTTTAATTTGGAAGTGGTGCCGCAGTGGGCTAAGCCATTAGTGCCAGTATTGACATACGGGCCTAACCACCCGGTAATAAACACACAGGACAGAGAGGTAGTAAAAGCCCAAAAGTATCACATCATGGCAGGAAGTATGTACAAGCACACAGATCAAGGGATCTTGGCTTGTTGTGTGGAAGAGGATGAGTATGCTAAATGGTTGCAATTAGCACATGTAGGTGCATTAGAGCAACACTACTCAAAGCAACGAACCCTACAGACACTAAGGAGACTCGGAGTGCATTGGCCGACTATGGAAGATGATGTCCAAAAGTTGTGCAAAGAATGCCCAATCTACTGCACTAAACCGCCTGTGGAACATGCCACTCTTTATCAAGTGTCCATAGTGCCAGATTGGAGTGAACCACTAGTATCCTTCCTGAGGATGAAAACATTCCCTCTAGGCATGACTCTGGCTAGGAAAAGGAGTTTAGAACAAGAAGCCCTGGATTACTCACTCATTGGTGATAATCTATACAAACGTGGTAAAGATGGTTACCTCAGACTATGCGTCCATGAGAGTGAATATCTCAAGATCTTGGAAACTGCTCATCAAGGTGTAGCAGGAGGACATTTTGGACCAGATTGAGTGATTAAAGTGATCCTATTTGCAGGCTTGTGGTGGCCTACCCTTCACATGGATGCACATACTTATGTGAAACGGTGTGATGTTTTGCAGAGAACTCAGTGTCCTATACGCAAAGATGAGATGCCACTGAAACCTATGATAGGTGGACGTGCATTCTCTAAGTGGGGAATAGACTTTGTAGGTCCTATTAATCCCCCAGCTAAGGGTTCCCATGCTGAGTATATCATTGTTGCCACAGACTATCTAACCAAGTGGGTAGAGGTAAAAGCCACAACGAAGAACGATGCTCACACAACAGCTAAGTTCTTATTTGAGAATGTGTTCACCAGATATGGGTTACCTATAGAGCTAGTCAGTGACAGAGGCACTCACTTCTTGAATGAAGTTATTGAAAATCTGCTCCAAGAATTCTTGGCAGTACATAAGAAGTCTGCCCCCTATCACCCCCAAGCTAATGGCCAAGCTGAGAGCACAAATCAGATCTTATGCAATGTACTGACGAAATTAGTGAACAATAAACGCTCTGATTGGGACAAACAGCTACACCATGCTGTTTGGGCATACCGAGTCGCCTACAAAACGGTACTCCAAGCCACCCCCTTTCAGATGGTATTTGGCCAAAATGTAGTGCTACCGTTGGACTTCTTAATACCTACATTGAAAGTAGCACAAGAGCATGAATGGACGGGTCATGAACTCTCCTCTAGACTTTTTGACATTGAACGATTAGGAGAAACAAGACTGAGGGCGGCTGTAGGGATATATGCAGCTAAGAAAGGACAGAAGGCATACTTTGATGCCCACATTAAGGATAAAGGTTTGAAGGCAGGCGACCTAGTACTAGTCTACACTTTGAAACAACATGCGAGGAAACTAGAGAAGAGAGGCTACGGACCCATGATCATTAATAGAATCTCAACAAGTGGAGCAGTGCAACTAGCCACATTAGAAGGCGATATTCTCCCGAGCTACATAAGCGGATGCAGAGTCAAGTTATATCAGGAACCTCTAACGGAAGAGATGCTAAGTCGACTCAACACTGCTAAGAAACGCAAAGAAGAAGAAAAACGAATTCGAGAAGAAGCTCAAGCAGAAGCATTGGAACGCATCCGGAGAATGAAGTTGAGAAGACAGGGTAGAGAGCAACCTAGGATAGATGCATATGCAGATCAAGGATATCATGTGGCTATGTGTGAAGTTTCAGGTATTAGCTCTCATAGCATAATTGATCGACGTCCTTTTATAACCTTAGAGATAGGACAAGGAAAGGGTGCAAGGACTGTAAGAGCCTTGATTGACTCAGGTGCAGCCACTAGTGCTGTTAAATTTTCTTACTGTCAAAAGTTGAAATTAACTGTCAATCCTATAGAAGCATATCTCATAGGATTGGCAGGTGTGGAAACCCCTTGCATGGGCGAGGTGGAACTTCCCCTCTACATTCAAGACGAAGTAATGACAGTCAAAGTACTAGTGTGTCAAGATGAGGACCTCACTAAGCCTCTTGTCTTGGGTCAGGATTGGATCTATGATCATGCAGTCAACCTAAACCTAAGAAGTGGACTTCTTCAGGTATGGGTAAATCATAGTCGAATTACAGTTGAATTGGAAAATGAGGCACTCAAGGAACTAGGTAAGGCACAAACTCCTGGTCCTTCCAGAGGTGCACATGAAGTTGACAATGCTATTCTTGTACAAAACTCTGTGATGCAGAAAGAGGATTGTCTCAACAACGGAGTCAAGGATAAGACGGAACTCCCTTCTTTTCCAAAGGCCAGAGGGATGCAGCAACCACAGGCAGATCGAATACAGAAGGAGCAGAGTACTACCTATACTGGAGGCCAAAAAAACGTGCGAAGCAGAATGTCTCAGCTGTTGAAACAAGTGTGGGTGCGGAAAGGCGAACACCCTGTTGTGACCACGCCAACCCCACGGCCAAAACCTCTTATTAGTAATCAACAACACGACACTAATAAGAAGTCTTTCATAAATTCTTCTGCAAAAGTAAAGTCTATTTGGGTACCCAAGAAGTCGATGAAGGCCAGCCCACAATCACGACAAATCTGGGTGCCTAAGGCTTGCTTGCGGGCTCAAATAGCTACACTGAGGCCACACCCGGTACAACATGTTTCACTCACTCGAACATCTAATGCCCATTCTTATACATCACGCATGGACACATATTCTTCCATGAGCACAAGTAGAATCACTTGTAAATGGGTCCCTAAAAAGACTCATTTTCAAGCAGATACTCCTATAAAGCTCTCCAGAGTCTCCACAAAATCAAGATCAAAACCCATCCACTGTATTTCGCAACCTAAAACTTGTAATAAACCCCCGGACCCCAGTTGTAAATCCATGCCCACCTACTAACTACGTCACTCTCACACTACATCATTCCACTTAGCTCCTAGGTCTACCCAATTCCTAACTACACACACAAGCACCGAGCATTTAATAACCTACTAATCTCTCCCGAACCTCATGTTAATGTTGTAATGGGGACAAAAATGGTTCTATCTTGTCCTTTACAATGTTAACACATGTTTCTATATTCTCACAGAGTCAGGAGGCAAGAAGTAACATGGCAAATATGGCAGGAACTAGCTCCCAGGCAGGCACGAGCCCCCAAGTCGTGGACATTGAAAGTCTTCCCATTGAAGAGGAATTGAAGGAACGCCCGGTGGCATTGAGGGCATTACACGCCATAGCGATTTAGAATCCTCCACAGGGGCACACAATGCTGGTCAGCAAAAACTCACATTGGTTCAGTGATGTGGCCGGATCTCTGGGTGAAGGCACTTATATGTGGGAGGCCGAGATAGAGTTCAACGGGCGATGGGGCAGATATCATTTTTTCACCAGGGAATTTGAGAGGCTCCAAAATGATGAAGGTTTGAAACCCATCTGGAAAAAGGTTGGACTATACGACTACTTCAAGGCTCAGTTACCCAAACCAGACTTTCTACGGTGTTCCTACTTAATTAGCACTCTGACTCCGAGCAAAGAGAAAAAGAGCTACAACACCTTTGTCCTCCCATTGCTCACAAGGGGCAAAGATGGAGGTAGGTTGCTTCTTTGTGCTCCATGTGATAGGTTTGCTACCTATCATGAATACATAACCTGAAGTGGATCTTCTATCTTCCTTCGAACCAACCCAATCAGCATCACTGAATCCCTTTACCTGCAATTCTTCATCATATCTATAAAACAATGCATGATTGACTCTGTGCTTTACATATCTTAACACTCGTTTCGCTGAATTTAAATGTTCACCTGTCGGAGCTTGCATAAATTGAGAAAGAACTCCAACAATATAACACAAATCTGATCTTGTGATCGTAGAATAGATCAATGAACCTATAATACTCCTGTATGTAGTTACATCATGTAACTTCTCTCCATCATTTGAGCATAGCTTCACATTTGTGTCCATAGGTTGAGTTAGTGGTTTACATTCACTCATTCCAAATCTGAAAAGAACATTCAGCACGTACTTTCTTTGCATCAAGTAGATGCCATCTTTCCCATAGACTACCTCAAGGCCTAAAAAGTATTTCAGCTCACAAAGATCTGAAATTTTAAACTCCTTACCGAGTTGTCTTTTTATCTCTTGTATTCTCCTTAGTCTCCCCTTCCATGTGAGCTTTCTCCATGTGATGTAGAAGCTTCTGGACCTGACATTTGAGTGCTTGTTTGTTGAAATTCTTGGACAACACCTCCATCATCTTCGCATTCTTCAAGAATCTTCTTTTTTCCTCTCTTCAAACCATGGTCTTAGCTCATCAAATACCACATCTCGTGAGACTCGTAACTCCTTTGTCACCAGATTGTAGCACCTGTATCCCTTTTGCTCCAATGAATATCCAATGAAAATACATTTTTCTGACTTTGCCTCCATCTTTGTCCTTAGTTATTGAGGGATGTGAATATAACACACACATCCAAAAACTTTCAGATTGACGAACAACTTGGTGAGGGAAGCGCTCGACATGAAAGGTATGCACATTCCTACGGAGAAAGAGACTATGGTCCCCGACAATATGAAGAACAAGAATCTAACGAAATTAAAGGACATGGTGGCAATGACACCTACAATTGCCATTCACTTGCGAATGGTCATGCAGCATTTTGCATTTCCCACTCAAGAGAGGTTCACAATGCCACCTAAGAAGATATGGTTCAATCTATACTTAGCACATGCCTTCAATTTGACAATCAACATGCCGCATTGGATAATCGACCAAATCCACTTTCTTGTTTGGCTTATGATGTGCCAGTTCAAAGGGCATTGATTTGGACTAGGGTACAGGAATTTCAACGTAGACTATCAACCGCAGGGCCTCCATCAAAGAAAATGAGAGGCGCAGTTCAGATGCCCTGTGCACAAGCCCGCGGTGCGACATTGACACCAGAGACAACTCCACGACTTCCAAGGTGTGTACAACCCTTCACTATCAGATTACCAAGACACAGCACTGATGGACCAAATCTGGTGTTTCCACCTGTACCAACCGACCTAGAGTTTCCTCACGGATTCACATTAGAAGACCTTACTGATGAGGAGGTAGCGAGAATAATCGAGGCTGTTAATGCGGAAGTCGAGGCAGAGCAGGCTAGTGGACAACAAACTGCTACAGACCAACCCTATCCTAGACAACCAGAGGTCGTCGAAGTGGAGGATGAAGAAGAAGAAGAACAAGAGGAGGAACGAGGTGGACAATCAGAGGAAGAAGAGCAGGAATATGATTAGGAAGCTCTGCAAGTACTTGAGGGTGCCCCGGCTTATACGAAGGAATTGGAAAAGCCCTATGATACCATCAACAGAGTTCAAGAGCAACATAAACTGTCCCTAGCAGCAGGAAAAGCCCTCATGAACCAAATCCTTGAGGAGGAAGGTGTAGACGAGCAATACCGCGCGACACTTGACATGATATCTGATGCTTTCGGAGTACCTGAGACGGTGCATACAGCTCTCGCACACTCACGAAGATCGGAACGATGATACGGCAGATGCCCCCCTCGGGCAGGAAAACAAATGAATGTATTAGTATCAGAACCACAAGGCACCACATCCACAACCACGGGCACAGCACACACCGTTCATGACACTGAGGAAGCCCATACATCAAGTGCACCTCCGTCACCCCCTTTACCCCACCTCCCACTCCACCACATTCACCTCCCACTACCAGTGTAACCACTACTGTCACCGCCTCAAAGTCCACTGCCCATACCGAAGCACAGACCATCAGTCAACCCACGCAACCCACACGCCCTATCTCCACCTCTCTTGTATACACTACCATGGACACTGTAACCATGGAATACCCTGTTCCCTCGATCACATTTCCTGGCGGTTCATATTCACAATTGCACACACCATTGTACACTTTCACCACTATCAGTGCACCCACAATTCCCATGTTCACAATCACTCCCACTACTGCATCCACTTTTGATTTTATGGACATATCACCCACCTCCGCACCTCTCCCTCCCCCCATACACCCACCATCTCCCATTCCCCCACCACCCACTTCACCCTTTTCCAGCACAGCATACACACTCCCCTTCCCTTTCCCCTTCCCTTCTGCATTCAACACCCTTCCGCATCCACCCCTATTAATAATGTATTTAATAATATGTATCAGTGTATGTCTCAACTACAACAGCACTACCAACATCTTGATAACCAACATACGAGACTCTTCCAAAGCCATGAAGAACTTCAAGCACGATTCATTGATCTACAAAGGGAAAAGTGGCTACTACAACAATAGTATGTCACTTTACAAGAACAACATGAGCAGTTAGTAGCCAATCCACCCCAGTCAGATGCAGAAGAAAAACAACAAATGGATGATCTGCTACACGCCCAGATAACAGAGAATCTCAAGCTTCGAGGCAACCTGGCCCTCTTACGTAAACACATGTCTACAGCACTCGAGGAAAATAAACGACTATAGAAACAGAACGAAGAAAACTTGGAAGCAGCAATGGAGGGTTCCCCACAAGAAATCAACCCCGAGAAGTTCAAGGCCATCCCCTCAGAAAACATGCAAATTGTGTTGGAAACCCATGCCGACCTCCGGGAAGCCCACGCAGCATTAGAAAGAGAAAGAGATGATCTATTAAAGCAGTTGGCAACCCAGCAGGAGTCACCAAGCAGAGTCACAACTGCAGCCAACACGTCTGAAGAAGTTGCAAAACTTAGAGCAGAACTAGAAGAATTACGAAATAAAGTCATGCAATACGAGCGTCAACCCTCTCCCCTTGTAGAACCCGAACCTGAAGACTTAGTGCCAATTGAAGTAGAGAAAAGCTTTGAAGACCCATATGTTCCCATGCCTGCACCAGGGGGCAAGCAAACAGAAGAGGGCATGGACACCATTGAGATCGAGGCGCCTGAATGGATGCAGAGGTTAGAGAAAGTGGCCACAACCCATGATGAGAGGGTCGCAATACAGATTGCATCAATGTCTCGATTGGAAGAGGTCATCATAAAATCGGATTACTTTAGAAATCTCTCCCATCATAGGTGGATCGGTACATCTGATGATTTGTATGTTCCATTTTGTGTCTTAATGGCGGATTACAATGCTGAAATCAAGAACCACACATCAAAAGAACCAACCTCGGCAACACAGTTTGCACCGGACGACATCCCTACAAGTGCCTAGCAGGGGAATATACGTCAACCTACTTGGAGGATCCGCCTACTTGAAACCTACCCGGAGATGGTAAGGACGTGGAATAACATGCCTTTGTATATCAAATACAACCCATGCTACTGCCCTCTCTTTCGAAGGAGGTCTTGGCCGGAATACACAAAAACTGTGCTTACAGCCAAAGGATGTGAGAAATGGCTCAATTATGTCTACTTAGCACCACCTAAAGGCCAACCTACCATAGGATATATGATTTCGACAATTCGGCATTGGGGGGTCAGGTTCAAAAACGTACCAGATGTCATGGCCCAAATGTGCCTCAAAACTTTTGAGCTCATGTTGCTCACCTTCAGGACCTTCAAGAATGTCAAGGAACCTCATCTGTCAGCTCTCGGATTTAATGAAGGTAATCAGGACCTTGTCTACGACATGAGCACCACACCATCTATTAATGTCGTATATGCATGGCATGCGTGTATAAAGTATCTACCTGCCTGCTTCAAACAGATGTTTGAAGAAATGTTTGTCACGGGGTTCTGGGAATATCATTCAGAAATATTCATTCCCAGACCATCACATTTATTGCAATTGTTTGCAGTGGAACAAACTCTCCATTCAGAAAAGTTACGTATACCACATCCAAAGGTTCCTGGGCCGGTAGATTGGGATGCTCTACTTACTGACTTGGCCAAAGGGTTGAGAATTGCAGAACATCATTTAGCCACAGACGTGGTGGAGTACTACATCCAACGACCCACTCAACAAGGGTCTGTCAGAGATGACAGATGCGAGAGAGGGGGGGGGTGTTAGCAGTAGTCAAGGAATTGAAGGACTCACAAGGCAAGGAAGCTTACGAAGGGAGTCAGAGCGAAGAGAAGGCACAAGCAGACAGAGTAGTCAACGACGATCTGGCAAGTAGGCCATTATTTTTTCAGGAAACTAAAGCATATCAAAGAGTTGGACACACAAGGAGAAGGAGCAAGTAGGGAGCTCGAAGATGTGTATGTCAAATCGTTAGAAGAAATCCCTACAACAATAGTGATTTTCATCACTAAAAGCCATTGTAGATACCATTTCATATTTTTGTAGCTCCATTTTGTGCAAGCCAAGGAGTCCTTGAGCTTGAGGAGCATTCGAAGTAGCTACCTACCAATTTTCATAATTTTTAGACTTCGTTTGAGTCTTCAAATAGGCCTTAGAACCTAATTTTTAACTAGGCCGGACACTAGGTCTGGACACGACCAAAACCTAGTCAAAAACTATAAATAGAGCTAGAGAGCTCATTTTTGGGGTTAGCTTGTAATTGATTTGAACTTGTATGAGCATTTTGGGAAGTAATCTAAAGAACTCCATTGCTTCTCACTCTTTGTCTTGCCTTGTGTGTCGTGTGTGTATGTGTGTGCATGTTGGTGTGCTTCTCACTCACACATTTGTGCCTTCACTTGCTCGAGGTCTTCATACCATCCTCACGTCTTCCCAAATTGACATTAAAGGAGGTGCTACTCATCACTGAGCTATAGTGACCTGTTCTTTCGTTCAACAAATCCATTCTGTTGAGGTGTATACGACACTATACACTGGTGTTTTATCCCATGTTCAACCAGAAATGCATTAAAATCAGAAGACATATATTCCCCCCCTCGATCAAAACGGAGGGTGCCCATTTTACATGCTGACAGATTTTCAGCCAAAACCAAAAACTGTTTGAAGCACATAAACACTTCGGATTTTGCCTTCAATGGATATATCCATGCATGCCTCGAAAAAATTATCGATGAAAGTCACGAAGTAAAGATAATTCCCAAAAGAAGGTGTCTGCATAGGACCACAGACATCACTATGTACAAGCTGTGATTTTTTAGTAGCTCGAACTGAACCATCTTTTGGAAATGATGAACGCTGCATTTTGCCCAAAATATAGCCTTCAGAAACATGTTTTCCAGGTGCCTCAAGTTTGGGCAAAGAGGACACCATTTCAGATTTCTGCAGGCATAGCAAACTAGCAAAATTCAGATGACCAAAGCGTGCATGCCAAGCTTTGCATCTGACATAGCCTCAGAATCATTTACTGCACATGCCAAATCATTTACAGATCTTTCATAGTCTATGAGCTTATACATCCCACGACATAAAAAGCCAGAAGCAATAATCACATCACCATTTGACAGATCATGAACTGTACACCTGTCATTAACAAATTTCACAACCAAGCCAATGTTGGCTAATGCAGAAACTGATAACAGGTTCTTCTTGATCCGTGGCACAAATAAAGCATCTAACAAAGTGAAAGAACTACCATCAGCAGTAGTCAAAATGATCTTACCAACTCCCATAACAGGATAAGAGGAGTTGTTGCCGCATGTGACAGTATTCCCTGTAGGGGCAGGCTCGAGTGAAGACAAGAAACTGTGCTACGAGGTAATATGTTTGGTCGCCCCACTATCGAAATACCAAACATCTGAGTCTACTACAGACACGCACTGCTCATGAAAAGATGGGTCAAGACTGCACAAAGTAGTAAACGCCCATTCTTCTTCCTGCGTTTTTGGTGTAGAGGCCTCTGCAACAACCATTCCAACCTCTTTCTTCTTTGCCTCTTTTGCAGCCAGTTTTGGACATTTCTTTATGATATGATCATTCCCTTTACAGTACTTACAAAACAACTTCTGCTTTTTTGATTTCTTCTCATCTTTATCTTTCTTCTTCAAGTATGCAGAATTAGCAGATTTCTGCTTACTAGTTGAAGAGCTCCATTTTCCTTTGCCCTTCTGACTAGCAAGGAAAGCTTGATCTGCAACTCGCATAATTGACCTGTTTTGCCTGGACTGATCTTCCTACAACAAAACAGAGACTAACTCCTCAAATGATAAGGCATTCGGATTGCCTTTCATCATCAACCAAAGAGTAGAAGCAAAACTCTAATATGAATCAGGAAGACCATTCAGAATAGTCTACACAAGTGAGATATCTGGTATAACCTCATCAGCAGAAATCAATTGTTCCTTCAAATCTTTGATCTTCGTTAGGAAACTGTCCATAGAGTCACCTTCATTCATGTGCTCACTCTCCAACTCTTTTTGGAGGTAAGCAACATAAGCCTCATTCCTAGCTTGGTACAATGTGGTAAGTGTATCCCAAGCATGCTTAGCTATTCTGCAAGAGCGAATGTGAGGAATAATGGCACGTTTGACAGACAAAGCTATCAATGCATGTGCCTGGGCATCTCTGCCATCCCAACGAATCTGCTCTGTAGTAGGTGCAGCCGAAACTGCAGCACGAATAGGAATATGCAGAATATCATCATTTTCGACACCTTCTGCATCAGCTTCAATACCCGCAATTGTAACTGTAGTTGTAGGTGTGATAGGACGTTTTCAACACCCTGCACAATGTTCCACAGTCCTTTTGCAACCAATACATGTCGCATCATATAAGCCTAGAATGGGTAGTTGGTACCATCCAACTTATCCTCAACAACCAACATACGGAATACATCACTGCTTTCAGCCATGGCTGGTGACTAAAATACCTTGATGCAAAAAATTGACTGTATCTCAAAAAGTTGAACAGAACTGCCCAGACAAATTCCACTAGACCTGTAGCAGACTTCAAGATGCTTATACTGGC
Source organism: Ceratopteris richardii (assembly GCA_020310875.1). Classification (NCBI taxonomy): domain Eukaryota; kingdom Viridiplantae; phylum Streptophyta; class Polypodiopsida; order Polypodiales; family Pteridaceae; genus Ceratopteris; species Ceratopteris richardii. The sequence continues at coordinate 58,325,072 of CM035412.1, read as the reverse complement.
GAATAGAAACTAGTATATACCTTTGGCACAAAAAGACAAAATAGCCTACATAAGGGCTACGATAGTGCATTCGGAGGCCGAAATGAGCTCAGATCGCGATTTCGGCACCACAAAATGAAGTAGTTTTGATCTCGGAAACACGCTGAGTAGCTCACCAAAATTCGTGCGATTCTGAGACTGCAAACGGAGGAGTGTCGACGGCGCAGAGACCCCCATCGACAACGTATATGATGGCAACAATTCAACATTGGATGCCTGGACTGAAATCCATGCCAGATGTGGCAGCCCAAATGATGCTCAAAATTTTGGATATGATGCAAGTTGTGCTCAAAAATTTTAGGAATGTAGAAGCACTACAAGTACGTCTACCGGGGTTTACCAATGGAAATTACAATTTGGTGTATGACATGAGCACCACCCCCAGCATTCGTGTGGCTTACGCTTGGCATGCATGCATCAAATACCTCCCCGCATGCTATAAATAGACATTTGAAGACATGTTCAGCTCAGGTTTCAGGGAGTATCACTCAGAGGTCTTTGCACCAAAGCCCACACACCTACTTCATCTCTTTGCATGTGAACAAGCCATGTACTCCGAGTACTACATGACACCGCAACCCGATGTCCCAGGTGCAATAAATTGGGATGCACTACAAGCTGATCTAGCAAGAGGATTACGCATAGGAAAACACGAGCTAGTCACCGACATTATCCAATAGTATATTGACCACCCTATAGAACAAAGGTCTCTCAGAGGCGACAGACGCTAAGAAGGGGGGAGTGTTGGCATACAAGTCATATGAAGAGCATACAGGCACAACGGAGCAGTCATGCACAATACGTCAACAAGGCCCAATCATTTTTTTCCATAAACTATTTCCAACTCAAGTGATTTTCATCACTACACACACATTGTAAATCCCGTTTATGCTAGAATAAACTCCATTTTGTTCAAGCCTAGGATTCCTCGAGCTTGAGGAGTATTAGAGTTAGATGCATACCAATTTTCATAATTTTTAGACTCCGCTTGAGCCCTCAAATAGGCTCTACAACCTAATTTTCAACTAGGCCAGAAACTAGGTCTGGATAAGGCCAAAGCTAATCAAAAAACTATAAAAAGAGCTAGAGAGCTCTTTTTTGGGGTTATATTGATAGTGATTTGAGCTTATGTAAGAGACTTTTTGACTAATGCAAAGAACTCCATTGTTCCTCTCTTTGTTCTTGTCTTGTGTGCACGTGTGTGTGTATGTGTGTGCATATTTGTATGCTTCTCACTCACACACTTGTGCCTTCACTTGCTCATAGTCTTCATACTAGTCCTCACGTCTCCACGGATTGACAATTATGAGGTGGATCTCCTCACGTTGGTACTTGCCATTGTGCTAGAGTGACAATATGCATGTGTATGTGTGTGTATATGTGTTGTTTATGTGTATGTGTATGAGTGTGTATATGTATGTATGTGCATGTGTATATGTAAATGTATGTATGTAAGTGTGTGCATGTGTGTGTATATGTATGTATGTGTATGTGTATAAGTATGTTGTGTGTGAGAATATATATATATATATATATATATATGCATGTGTATGTGTGCATGCAATAATGCATGCATGCATGTACGTTTATGTGTTTGTAGATATGTTTATGCATATGCATATGTGTATGTGTGTGTGTATGTATAGGTGTATGTGTATGTGTAAGTGTATGTGTGTGTATGTGCATGTGTATGTGTATGTATGTGTATGTGTTTGTATATGTGTGAGCATACATGTTCATGTATGTGTATATATGTGCATATGAATGAGTAAGTGTGAGTATGATAATTAATGAAAATAAAACAATTTAAATGATATATAAATAATGAAAATTGTACTTACAATAATAAGCCATATTTTATGCTTGGTGAACTTCTTGAATAACCTACAATAAAGAGAGAGAGAGAGAGAGAGAGAGAGAGAGAGAGAGATCAAAAGAGAGAAGAAAATAGAGAGAGAGAGAGAGAGACAAAAATTGAAAGAGAAAGAGGTAGAAAGAAGGGGAGAGAGAGTGAGAGAATAAGAGAGAAATAAAAAAAGAGAGAAATTCAGAAAGAGATTTTTGGATCTCGTAAGCGCAATGTAGATATGAAGGTTGGAGAGCTCTTCGATGAAATGCACGTAAAATGATTATTGAAGAGCAATCCAACATCTTTTTTTATTTTGATCAAATACCACTATTGCATAAACAATGTAAAAGCATCGTGTATGCGATCATGCAAAGCATCACATAAGCGACGCTCTATTGCATGGCATAAATGATGCAAGTGAGCATCACATATGCGACACTCTTTTATAAGTTGTATAAGCAATGCTTAGTTAGCAACGCTTTTGTGAACATTGCTATGAGCATCAGAAACAACATCAAAAACAACACTGGAAACAACATCGTAAACAATGGTGAGATTAGCATCATTTAGACGATAGTGTGAACTCGATGCCTAGTTTGAGGAAATACACAATCACATAGCGATGAAAATGTGTCGTGTTAACCATCGTTATGCCCCCATATTCCTTATAGTGCTTGGATTATAAATTGTTTTGTGATGCTTGTGTGGAATTGCAGGTTCATGGATACATGAATGCCAATTGGGCTGGTAGTATTCAAGATAGAAGATCTACTAGTGGATTACTATTCTCACTTGGGAGTACAACTATTAGACGGGGTAGTAAGAAGAAACCCACTATTGCATTATTGAGTACAGAGGCTAAGTATAGACGTGTTGCAATCACAGCATGTGAAGCATCCTTGCTAGGTATGCTTCTTGTAGATTTAGGTGTGGAAGTAGAGAAGCCTATTATCATTTATTGTGATAATCTTAGAAACATTCAATTAGCACAAAATTGTGGTTTTCATGCTAGAATAAAGCATATTGAGGTATGTAATAAAGTAATTCTATGATCCAAGGGTCTACCCAAATCAGATAGATCTAAAATCGCACACCGTTTGGTCAGCTGTCTGTATGACCAAAGATCTCGAGTTTAGACTTACTAGGAGGTCTTGTGCTCTTGTGCTCTTGTGAACAAGTGATCCATTTATCTTAGTGGTTAAGTCTCAAGGATGTGAAGGAGGAGGTTTTGGGTTCAATCCCCATGGGGGACATGGGGAGAGTATTTTGCCCAAAGAGATCTAGAGCCTTCTAGAAGCATCCACTTGAGTTAACTCAAGTTGACTGGGGCACTTGGTGCACATGCAGTTACATGGTCGACACATGGCTGGCTAGTATCCACCTGCCCAAGAAGGTAGTCCCTTGGAGAGAGCTATATATAGATGCATTTGGTTGGGAGGAGAGTCATCTCTCTAGCTTGTGGTGGTCGTAATCCTCATTCTATTGCATTGGTATCAGAGCTCTAGGCAAGCTTTCATGGAGATCTTGCTCTCATCACCTTCTTTGCAAGCTCCCATGGAAATCTCCATAACATCTTCATTAGTTTATCGATTTTTGGAGAATTTTCGAGTCTTAGTTCTCTTTCTTTGAATGTAATCGATAGTTCTAGATTCATTGTGAATCCTTCTCGGGATCGTTGTCGAATCCTTCTCTCGATTTTGGATTTGGGGATGTTAAAAGGAAAGCTCACATGTCTTTCATGTGACAGTGATTAGAAGCATTGAGGGATCAAACTCGATACCTCTCGTAACTGCGCCAGAGGAGACGACCACTCCGCCAACCGTTTTTGTAGTCTACAATAGATTAGCGGATCAAAACTTTATTTAGAGACTACACAGCATGTGCGCCACTGCTGGTCTCGAACCTCCAATCTCTGCAAGACAGAGCCTAGGTTTACCCAATCAAGCTGCCATTTCTTCTCCATTGGATATTTGAGTAGTGTACATGGCATTGAGTTTCTCAGCTGGAATCCAACTTTTTGAGCATTGTGAAGGTTACGGTCTTCTACGTTGCTGAGCCTCCAAATTGCAATGTAGAGGGCCTCAATGGGATCCCCTCAAGACGAAGAAACTCAATTTCCTTTGGGGAAGGCAGTCTGTTTCACTTCTTCATGCAATTCAAACATTCCAAGGATATTTCCACATGTGAAGGTCCGTAACTCCCAAGCAATTTTCTCTCATGAAATTCCTTTCGATCCGGCAAAAGGAAAGATGCCCATGGAGGCTAATAAGCGGAAGACACTGCTAACCTCTTTCACGGATGCAACATTTGCATGCATTGGATATCTGAAGAAGCCCACAATGGTTGCAATCCTTGTAGACCTACTGATGACCCAAATTCCAGATGCATGGGCAGCGTCCGGAGGAATGATGGGAGGAAAAGCTTTCTCCTCAGGTGGTCGTGGCTCTTCAATGCGATCCTTTTCTGCTCCTAGATCCAGTTTTTCATTCTCAGCCCCATATTCTGCACCTTCTCCGTTCTTTGGTGGAGGTTTTGGGCCCAACATATATGCTTCTCTTGCCTATGGCTTTGGTATTGGCAGTGGGAGCAGTTTTCTATTGCTTCTATTTGGCTTTTTTGCTTTCTTCCTTGTTTTTGGTTTTCTCACTAATCGAAGAGATTCAATTCTGTTCCCAGAAGACAAGTGTTTTGAAACTTCAGATATGTAGTTGTCTTATCTTTCACACCTTAGATCCTGCCTTCTGCTCTAGATCATCCATAGATGGTGGCAGCTGGGCATTGATTTCGTGACCTGTTCAAGACGAAGTCATAAAGTAACCACGAAAGCAGAGGCCTCATGCTCGAAACAATATGATTTGTATCTCCTATTGTACGCGGAAGCAAAATCTATTTATATAAAAGCATCCGAGAGATGCCTTATGATATTCTCTCTACCAGTAATGAGTATCGATATCATAACTTCTCGCTCATTCACTGTGGCGTTTACCAGGCAACGTTTACAGTTTTCTTTTGAATGCCATTTTGGCTATCCACGCTGCGATGTCACTTCAATGTACAACCAAAGGAAGGTAGAAGCAAAAGGGCCACGGGGATGATAGTGGGGAATTGAGCTCATGAGCTTACAGTAGATACACTTTTCCTCTATCCACCACAGCAAGGCACGAGGCCACACGTTTTCATTTGTGGCGGCCCTACAAAAGCAAAAAAAATTAAACCAAGCGGCCTTAATGAGGACTTGATCTCTCGACGTCTGAAGCTGATACCGAAATTGGTCTGCAATCGGTGGTCATGGCTAATTCAGAGCCGAGAGATCCTATTTTAATGATGTGCGGGATGGACGTTTGATCTCCGGACTTATAGTTTGAGACATTTGTTGGATGTTTGTGTAAAGCAAGGAGGTGCAAAAGAATGGCTCTTCCTGAAGTTTAACGGAAGGACGAAGCTATGATCAAAGCTAAGTATGTTCCAGTTTCTACTTGGTCTTAATGCTTGATTTATCTTGTTTTCATTAGTCTACAGTTAATCCTAGATGCACATTGAAATAGCCAAGATTTCAATCGATTAAGTCTAGATTAGGATAATGAAACAATCCACTTCTCATTCCAAGAATTAGTTTGTATTAAGGAAAGACTTGGTTTAAAAAAAAGATCCTTGTGCATCAAAGAATGCATTTTGGTATTTTAATTCCAGATTTCCTTTCCATTGAGTAAGATTTTTATTTGCACCACAAGGATATGTTTTTATATCATAGTGCATTAGGACAAAGGAAAGGATACACATGCATCAAGATTGCATGATATACATTCTTAGTACAAAGAAAAGTCATGCATCAAGCTCATGCATGATTGTTGCATTATGTTTTTTAGGCATGCATCTGAGAAAGATTGTTGATACATCTCTCCTTTCAAAAGAATGTTTTCATGCACCATACACATTTTGTTCTTGCTTGCAAAAGGAATAGGATGCACTCAAGTATGTGCACATGGATATTTATAACCTTTTGTAAGGTAGAACATAGACTGTTTGTGCATGGATGAATGGATGCACACATACCAAGCTCAAGAATTTCTTGATTAAGGTTTGATGCATGAAAGGAGAACGCCAACACGTGCATGCACTCACATGCATTTGCATGCAAGAACAAACATTTTTTATGCATGATTCTTGGTTAAGTAGTTGAATACTTATATTAAGCACTTTTCTGAGGATGAGAAAAGTATGCTTGGCTTTGTTTAAGCTGATTAGAGCTTAAAGAAGAAACCCAAGTAATCTTTCGAAATCAAGATATTTTCCTAAAAAGATATATCAAAGTAATCTTTAGGAATTAAGCTACTTCCTATAGATAAGCCAACAAAGAAAATAGTTTGGTTAACTATTTCCTTGGATTAAAAGAAATATCTTTTGGACAAGCAATTAAGCCTTAAGTCTTGATCTTGTCCAAAAGTCAAGTATTTCTGTTTTGAAGATAATTCCAATAAAAAGATTCCAAGGAATCATTGGACTAGAAAGCAAAAGATTCCAAGGAATCATTAGCTTAGTATTAATTGATTCCTTTGCAGGAATCTAAAGTTCTTGCAAACAAAATCTCCCTAGATGTGAGACTAGAATCTTTCAAGAAAAGTTTAATAGTAAGTAGTTCCTAGCAGTTCCCAAACTTTTGGTATAGGTACTCAAGTCCAAATAGTGATATAACCTAAAGGTATATCAAAGATTCTTAGCTTTGGAATATGAGAGGCATCAGTATATGCTTGGACTAAAGTTAAAGAAAACATCTCTAAAAAGCCTGAAGATAAGCAAAGAAGCTTTTGATAGTTCCAGAGATCTTAAAAATAAAGACTAAGTCTTTATCGCAAGATCAACTAGACTTGATCAAGATTGGTCATGATTTTTCATGATTCAAACTACTCTGTAGATTGCCCAAGTATTGGCAATAAAATTCCTTTTGGAAATTATTCACTCAAGTTCCATTTATCCAATGGAAAAGTTTGAAAATAGCAAAACTGTTCCAAGACTGAACATAGTAGAGAAATTCCAAGAATGTAGTCTGCAACCATGAAGATGGTACTTAAGTCTATGGAAGGTAAAACATAATGTTTGCGTATCCTTAAAGGGATTTTGGTACAAATCTAGAAAGCATGAGTGGATGCTTAGACTTAGGCAGTGGAGAGATTCCTATTAAGTCCCAGCCGGGGTGGGTACCTAAAGCATCAGTAACAAAGGAATCTAAGGACACGAAGTCAAAAGCTCTTGTCACTACAAATTGGTCAAGGATAAACCAATTGAACTTGAATCTATGAAAATTCAAGTACTTGGAATTCTATTTAAAACCCTAGCAAAGAAGGATGGATGCTCCATCAAAAGGTTTTTTAGGTTCCTCAAGGAAAGCACAAGATCATGATAGGATCATGTGAAGGGATCAAAAAAGATAGAAAATCTAGTTAGAGGTAATGCTTGAAACTTCGAAAATTCTCATAAAGCATTAAAGGAACAAGGTACTCTATCAAGAGATGTTTAGACTTTAGGATAAAACTCACTCACTCATCAATGTAAGTATAAAATAAGGTGGTATAGGACACTAGATTTTATACTCAGATTGATGTAGGAAAGATGGTATGGGACATCAGACCGTGAGATGATGATTATCTTTTAGTCCTAGATTAGATCTTCAAGTTAGGTTTGATCCTCAAGGAAATTAAAACTTCAAAGAAGGAGTTTAATTCAAGAAGGATGAAAGTAGTATCTCAAGGTACTTCAAAATAACTTAAAGATCAAGGAAACTGAAGATATGAAGTAAGTAACTTCTAAGATCTTCTTAGAACACTTCAAGCTTAAGTGTTGTCGATTAGAAATATTTGATAAATTTTTGAAAAAGTTGGACTTTGAATTTGAGTTGATCTTTTCAATGAAGGATTTGATTGACTAAGTCAAGCACCAAGTTCCTAGTGTAACTTGGTAAATTCACTCTTTTGACTCAAAGAAATGCACAAGAATTGCATTCCCAGTAAGGAGTCAGAAAGACTGAATATGACCTGAACTTAGTCTCAAGTGAAGCATTATTTGAATACAAAACTCATCAACAGAACCTTAGTGGGTCGACACACTGATGTTGGTTACCACACTAGTATCTTGTGGTTGGATGATGTTTTTGGATTTGCTTTGAATTTTTTTGAGATTCTAGTTTACTTCTCTTAAAAATAGATAAATGCTTCAATATCTTGTTGAGATAGATCTTTGAGAAGTTAAAGTCCTGAGTCATCTAGACTTTGACTCAAAGAAAGCTTACGTATTTTTGAAGTTTGAATTGGTTGCACAGAGTTTCAGTTATTTCTTTTCGCTTTTCAAATCTTTCGGAATTGGCTTAGATATGGTTCAAAGACCTTTTCAATCTTCAAAAGATAATAAGTCTAAGTGGACTTATTTATTTGAGTTTGCTTCAAGTTATAGCATAAATGATTTCCTAGAGTCCAGTATACTCTAGAATAGAGAATTTAGGAATTTCTCAATAGATTGACAATTCCCAAGAACTTTTAGCTAAAAAATGAAGTATTTCGATGGTGATGCACCGTGTTGCACTCTCCTTCTCAAGAGCTCCACGATGATATGCTCGGAGTTGAAAACCGAGCTCCTGATGCCGCACACAGTACTCCGCACAGAGGCTGTAGAATACGCAGAAAACACAGTACACAGGGAGCACGAAGACAGACTTCTTAGGTCTTACAAATGCGGTCGAACTTACAGTCCGTGACTGACCAGGCCACTATATGTTTTATTAAAGAACATATACAAAGAAGTGTCCGATGGCCATTTGGCCTTTCACATGGACACTAACGGTAACAATCTCCCACTAAAGGCCAATATGGCCAGAGTAACTATGGGAGAAAAAAGAAAGAATGATAAAGAATACCTAAGTGTAAGTATACAAACTATACCTCCCACCTGATGGGCATGTTACACAGTATACAAGTGACTGTGTAAGATCAAGAATCAAGTAACCCCCATCAAGTGACAACAATGTCGAAAGCTATCCTGTGGTAGAGCTTTAGTCAAAGCATCTGTAGCATTATCTCGAGTGTGAACCTTCTCAAGAATAATGCTCTCAGTGGCTAAGCAATCTCTAATGAAGTGATACCTCACCTCAATATGCTTGGTCTTGCATGATAGACCGGATTCTTAGCCAAAGCAATGGCACTCTGACTATCACTGAGCAAGTGAGGTACATGCTGAGGCAAACCCATATCACAAGCAAGATGAGAATGTTGGAACAAGCCAATCACAAATTGGTGATTATAGAGATCTTGAAGAAGACTTATGGTCAGAATGAAGTGAAGGAAGATACTTATGAAAGTGAAGAAGATTTCAGGATGATGTCTTGTACACATATGTACATATAAGTGAAGAATCTTGTAAGCTGAGTATAGCTAAGTCTTTAGGATGATTAGTAGCAATGTCATAGACGCGGGATGAGTCAAAAGTCATGTATATATAAGTTAATGAGGACAAGAAATAAGTAAGAGAGTCATTTGTAGATGACAAACTTCAGAAAAATGTGTAGAGAGTTTTTTCCCAGAAAGTAGCGACGGGTTTTTCTCTGAGTGCTCTCTGTCTGATCACGTGGATCAAAAATCCTTTTGTACACATCTAATTGAGAAGCTAATGAAGCTATGTCTAGAGTTTCAGAATCTAATTCCTCTCCTACTATGAGAATGATCATTAGGAACATTCATATGTGAACTTTGGGAACTAAAGCCTGAGAGTAGCGCATTTTTTCGTCTCAGTATTTTGATCAGATCTGAGTGTATACTGTAACGTTTTTGATGAGTGAGCACTTAAAATTTAAGTTGGAAGATAAGGAAGCTATGGCTAAAAGCATTTAGGAAAACGGGTTTCAGATTGGGAGAAATCAACTTAAGAAGTTGACTATGTCGAAGGCGCAACTTCTGAGAGACATTTTCTGACATGTCTTTGATCTTAATGATCAAATTAAACTTTTGGTGATTAGTTTTGAGAACTAATGATTGACATGTTTGCGCAAAGGTATTGCGAATACTTGTGCATCATTTGCTTGAAGAAATTTGAAACTTTATGCAAGTAATGAAGTAGATTCCTGAAGCAGACTTTCTGAAGTAGACACTTCTTCACTCAGAGAAGTGTTGCTTGAAGTTTTGGTAAAGAAGAACATTGTTTGTGTAAAGTTTGATTTATAACTGACATAGAAGTGTTCTTAAGTCAGTATAGATCAAACCTTTGGAGATTAAGAGGTCTCCAACAGTGGTATCAGAGCTGAAGGTGAAATACAAGAGAAGAAAAGACAATTGAAGTTCCGACTGGTGCATATATTGAAGATATTCCAAATCAAAGGAGGACAAGGACAAATTATTGAAGATAACTTGCAGAAGTTCAGAGCACGAGTTCGAAAGAATCAAGAAGGACAAAGACTATATCAAAGGTACACTTTCTCCTCATAAACAATAGTAATTGCAGATACAAAAAGTCAAGGATGGGAGAAAGCTTGCAGATTGATAAGCTAGATAGGGAGAACTATCCAACATGGTCCATGAGGATGGAAGCACACCTCATGAGCAAAGACCTTATAGCATTTATTACAGGAGATGAAGAAAAACCTGAATTTGCAGATCCTAGTATTCCTACTAGGGAAGAGCTTGCAATGTTGAAGACTTGGATGAGAAAGGATGCTCAAGCAAGGAGTATCATCTACATGGCTGTAAATGATTACCTTCTACCTCACATTAGAGGTTTGGAAAGTGCTACAGATGTTTGGAATGCCTTGGAAGAGCATTTCCAAAATACAACTAAGTCAAGGAAGTCCTCACTATGGGCTGAGTTCACAACCTTCAAGAAGAAGAGCTCACAATCAATTTCAGATTATGTGGCAAGGATGAAGGATATTGCAGATAGCTTGGGAGCAGTGGATGAAGACATTGAAGAGGAAAAGTTGGTAAGACAAATACTTACAGGTTTGAGAGGAGATGAGAAGTGGAAACCCTTCATATTGTCCATAGAGTTGTCACTTGATCACTTTACTCCTGATCTTAATCAATTGCTAGGTCACATGCTAACTTTTGAGCAGGATCTTAAAGGAGACAATGATAGAAGTACAAGTCAAGCTATGTACTCCAAGGACAAGAAAAAGAATGGCAAGGGAAAGCAATCGAATGATGATGAAGGGAATTCAAATCAAGCTAACTTCACAAAGGGAAAGATGAATTTCAGAGGTAAAGGAAGAGGAGGTAAGAACAAAGAAAATGCTAAAGCTTGTTGGATTTGTGGCAGAACAAATCATTTGGCAAATGATTGTTGGTATAACAATCAAAATGGTGGAAGCAATAATCAGAATTATAATCAAAGAGGTAGAGGAGGCAGAAACCAAAGAGGCAACTTCAGAGGAAGAGGTGGTAGGACATCATATGGTAGAGGAGGTGGAAGAAACTTCCAATCTCAGTCCTACAACAATAATTATTATAATTATGCATTAGATCAGAAGGATGACATGACTCTTATCTTGAATGCAACTCATGAATCAATGGGAGAAGATCAAAGAGTGTTTTATATTGACTCAGGGTGTAGCAATCATCTGAGTGGGAATCTATCCTTGATGACTGATATGGAAGCAAGGGTGAATGGACATACAGTTCAAACAGGTGACAATACCAAACATAAAGTGGAGAGCATTGGATCAGTGAAGACAAAGAGTGGAAGTACACTTCTGAGCAAGGTACTTTATGTTCCTACTATTCCTAAAAATTTGATAAGTGTAGGGCAAATTGTGGAGAAAGGATATGAGGTAAGATTCACAAATGATGGTGTTTATGTACAAGATCCAAATCAGGGATATAGAAACATAATTGCAGGTAAAAAGGAAGGAAGATTGTTCACTCTCAAAGTCCAAGGTAATGTGGGACATGCATTATTTACCTATGGAAGTCAAAAGGTATCTGAATTAGACCTATGGCATAAAAGGCTAGGTCATTTCAATGAGAGAGCTATAAAGGAAATGTCGAAGAATCAGGTGGTGCTTGGATTGCCAAATATTGAAGGGCAACATATGGTGTACAAGTGTGAAGCTTGTCAATTAGGTAAAGCACATAAGAGTTCTTATAACAAACCAGGGTACAAGCATTCAAATATGCTTGAATTGGTTCATACAGATGTATGGGGTCCCTCAAGGGACTATAGCATAAATGGATCCAGATATTATGTGTTGTTTGTTGATGATGCAACCAGGTGGATTACTTTGTATGTAATCAAGGATAAATCAGAAGTTTTCAAGACATTCAAACATTTTCATGCCTATGCAGAAAGGATCACAGGGCAAAAGCTTAAGAGGTTAAGATCAGATGGAGGGGGAGAGTATTTCTCTAAAGAGTTTGATGATTATTTGTGGAATGCAGGTATCAAAAGAGAAGTAACTTGCAGGTACTCTCCTCAACAGAATGGAGTAGCAGAAAGGAGGAATAGGACTCTTGTAGAGTTTGCAAGAGCCATGATGAAGGAAAAGAATTGTCCAAATTACTTATGGGCAGAAGCCATTAACACTGCAACATACCTTGTGAATAGGTTGCCTTGCAAAGCTTTGGATGGAGGAACCCCTTATGAAGCATGGTGGGGTAAGAAACCTACCCTTGATCATTGTAAGGTATTTGGATGTATTGCATATGCTTATGTTCCTTCACAATTAAGACATAAGCTAGAACCAAAAGCAAAGAAGTATGTGTTTATTGGATATGATGATAGACAGATGGGTTACAGGTTGTGGAGTCCATCCACAAAGCAATTTCTTGTTACCAAAGATGTGACATTTGATGAGCAAAATACATGGTATGTAGGATCACCAAATGATTTTACAGGTGTTGAAGAAATACAAAGAAAAGGAAAGGCAAAAGTAAAAGTGTGTGAAGAAATTGTTGATGAAGTTGATTCTAGAAGTAGATTGCAGGATCATGAAGAAGAAGGGCCAAGATTTGATCCAGAATCAAATGAGACTGAAACTTCGAGAAGTGCAGAAATAAGAAGATCTACAAGGGAAAGGAAAGAACCTATAAGGTATAGTTATGATACATCTTTCCTAACAACAAAAGATTATGCCTACATTGTGAAGACAGAAGAAGATCCAACTACTTATGAAGAAGCCAAAGGTAAACAGAATTGGGAGAAGGCAATGCAGGAAGAGTATGATGCTCTACTTGAAAATGAAACTTGGGAATTAGTACCAAGACCAAAGAATCAGAAGGTCATTGGATGTAAGTGGGTATATAAAACAAAGAGGTTTGCAGATGGTAAGGTGTCTAGATATAAGGCTATGACTTGTGGTCAAAGGTTATGCCCAAACTTATGGGGTAGATTATGATGAAACCTTTAGTCCTGTTGCTAAGATGTCTACAATTAGGACATTGATTGCTATTGCTGCTTGCAAGGGATGGAAATTTTCACAATTGGATGTGAAAAATGAATTTTTAAATGGATACATTGCAGATGAAGTATATATGGAGCAACCAGAAGGCTTCATGGAATCAATTGGATCAGAATATGTGTGTAAGCTCAAGAGAGCTTTATATGGGTTGAAGCAAGCCCCAAGAGCTTGGAATTACAGATTGGTCAAGTTCTTGAATGAATGTGGATTTCAAGCATCAAAGGCAGATAGTAGCTTGCTAGTGAAGGCAAGTGAAAATGGATACATTCACATGTGCATTTATGTTGATGATATTATTGTTACAGGAACAGATGCTCAAGGAATCAATGAACTCAAAAAGCAAATAGAGAAGGAGTTTAAGATAAGTGATTTGGGAAACTTATCTTATTTTCTAGGAATGCAGATTGTATATAGGAGTATATGTTTCACAAGAGAGATATTTGAAGAATCTTCTAGTCAAGTTTAACATGGAAGATTGTAAGACTTCAACTACACCATTGGAGGTAAATCATAAATTAAGCAGGTATGGAGGTGAAGAATTCAATGACATGAAGAAATATCAGAGTTTGGTAGGTAGTTTAATCTATGCTACCTTGACAAGGCCAGATCTATCATATGCAGTAGGTGTGTTGTCACAATTCATGCATTGTCCAAAGAAGACTCATTGGATTGCAGCCCAAAGGGTACTCAGATATATTAAAGGAACCCTAAGTGAAGGTTTGTATTATGGTTTCACTTCTGACACAAGAATCAAAGTGTTTAGTGATGCAGATTGGGCAGGTGACTCAGATGATAGAAGGTCTACTCATGGGTATCTCTGTTATGTTGGAGATAAGCTAGTTTCTTGGTGTTCAAGGAAGCAACATACAGTTGCTTTATCATCCACAGAAGCTGAGTATAAGGGAATGGTAGAAGCTGCAAAGGAAGTGATATGGTTGAAGATCTTAATGAAAAGTTTTGAGACTGATCATAGTACTCCAATAATTTTTGGAGACAATATGAGTTCTTTGTATTTGGCAGCTAACCCTATTTTTCATGCCAGGACTAAGCATATAGAGATTCAGTATCATTTCTTGAGGGAAAAGGTACTAGATAAAGAGATTGAAGTGTTGTACACTCCAACAAAAGAACAAGTGGCAGATATGATGACAAAGAGCTTGGATGGACCTAAGCTACAGAGATTCAAGGAGATGGCAGGAGTGAAGAAGAATGGAATAATCACAATTAGTGATTGAGGGGGAGCTGTTGGAACAAGCCAATCACAAATTGGTGATTATAGAGATCTTGAAGAAGACTTATGGTCAGAATGAAGTGAAGGAAGATACTTATGAAAGTGAAGAAGATTTCAGGATGATGTCTTGTACACATATGTACATATAAGTGAAGAATCTTGTAAGCTGAGTATAGCTAAGTCTTTAGGATGATTAGTAGCAATGTCATAGACGCGGGATGAGTCAAAAGTCATGTATATATAAGTTAATGAGGACAAGAAATAAGTAAGAGAGTCATTTGTAGATGACAAACTTCAGAAAAATGTGTAGAGAGTTTTTTCCCAGAAAGTAGCGACGGGTTTTTCTCTGAGTGCTCTCTGTCTGATCACGTGGATCAGAAATCCTTTTGTACACATCTAATTGAGAAGCTAATGAAGCTATGTCTAGAGTTTCAGAATCTAATTCCTCTCCTACTATGAGAATGATCATTAGGAACATTCATATGTGAACTTTGGGAACTAAAGCCTGAGAGTAGCACATTTTTTTGTCTCAGTATTTTGATCAGATCTGAGTGTATACTGTAAAGTTTTTGATGAGTGAGCACTTAAAATTTAAGTTGGAAGATAAGGAAGCTATGGCTAAAAGCATTTAGCAAAACGGGTTTCAGATTGGGAGAAATCAACTTAAGAAGTTGACTATGTCGAAGGCGCAACTTCTGAGATACATTTTCTGACATGTCTTTGATCTTAATTATCAAATTAAACTTTTGGTGATTAGTTTTGAGAACTAATGATTGACATGTTTGCGCAAAGGTATTGCAAATACTTGTGCATCATTTGCTTGAAGAAATTTGAAACTTTATGCAAGTAATGAAGTAGATTCTTGAAGCAGACTTTCTGAAGTAGACACTTCTTCACTCAGAGAAGTGTTGCTTGAAGTTTTGGTAAAGAAGAACATTGTTTGTGTAAAGTTTGATTTATAACTGACATAGAAGTGTTCTTAAGTCAGTATAGATCAAACCTTTGGAGATTAAGAGGTCTCCAACAGAGAAAGCCACAATGCTTCCTTACATGCCTCACTTGCTGCAACATACTCTGCTTCTGTGGTGGAAACAGCTGTACATTCTTGAAGACGAGATCTCCAAGAGATAGCACCTCCAACAAAGTGAAAAATGTACCCTGATGTAGACTTACGATTGTCTACACAACCAGCATAGTCAGAATCTGTGTAACCAATAATGGATGCTTTCCCTCTACCTAAGCATAGACACTTTTCCTTAGTGCCACTCAGATATCTCAAAATCATTTTGACCGCTTCCCAATGTTTCTTGCCAGGATTAGACATATATCTGCTCACAACTCCCACTGCAAATGCAATGTCTGGTCTCGTAGCTACCATAGCATACATGAGACTACCAACAGCAGACTGATAGGGAACTTTGGTCATGAATTCCTTTTCCTCATCTGATTTGGGGCAGTCATCCTTGCTCAATTTCACATATGTGGGTAAAGGTGTACTCAATGCCTTTCCACCCTGCATATTGAATCGGTGAAGTACTTTGGATATGTACTCACTTTGAGACAAGTATATGCATCTTTTACTCCTATCACGAGTAATGCGCATGCCAAGAATATGTTTGGCATCCCCCAAATCCTTCATATCAAATGTCTGACTCAACTTCTTTTTGAGAATTGACAAGTCATAAGAGGACTTCCCAGCAATCAACATATCATCGACGTAAAGTATCAAGCACATCAAGCTGCCATCAGAACATCTCTTTGTGTAGAGACAATGATCCTCATTGCTCCGAGAATAGCCTTGGGACTTCATAAAAGCATCAAACTTTTGGTACCATTGTCTAGGAGACTGTTTAAGTCCATACAAGCTCTTCTTGAGCTTACAAACTAGACTTTCCTTGCCAGGAACTACATAACCCTCTGGTTGTTCCATATAGATCTCATCTTTAAGATCTCCATGCAAGAAAGCTGTTTTCACATCCATTTGGACTAGCTCTAAGTCCTCCATTGCAACGAATCCAAGCTACATGCGCAAAGTAGTCATCTTGACCACTGGAGAGAAGATTTCCTCAAAATCAACACCATGTTGTTGCTTAAAACCCTTTGCAACAAGTCGTGCTTTATATTTTGGAGAAGCACTATCTGATGTGAATTTCAGCTTATATACCCATTTACATGGTAAAGCTTTCCTGCCCTTTGGCAAAGGTACTAAGTCCCAAGTACCATTCTTGTGAATAGAATCCAACTCACTCTTCATGGCACGCTCCCACTTGACATGATCCTCTGTCTACATAGCCTCTTTGTAGCAAGAGGGCTCACCGGCATCTGTTAGCATAACAAAATCTAAACCTGGAACATATCTATCAGGTGGATATGAGACATGTGCAGAACGTCTCAATGGTTGCTGAACAGGAACATGTGCAGACTGATCTGAATGGACATTCTCTTGAACATCCCTATGTGCAGCATTTTTATGCATGCTAACCGGAGGACTAGTATCCTCAAACACCACTCTTCTCACTTCAACCTCCTTAATGGGCTGTTTATGCATCTTAGACTCATTAAAAATGACATCACTACTTCTGATCACTGACCGTGTTTCAGGATCCCATAAGCGATATCCAAATTGTCCTTCTCGACCATATCCAAGAAAAATGCATTTCTTTGACTTATGGTCCAACTTCTGTCTAAGATTCTTGGGTATATGAACATATGCTTCACACCCAAAAACTCGAAGATGATCATAATATGGTGGTTTCCTTGTCCATAACTCTTGTGCCACTTTCAGACCTTTGGCAGTACTAGGTGAAAGGTTAATCACATGAACTGTAGTCAATACTGCTTCTGCCCAAAAACCTTGTGAGAGGTTTGCATGATGCAACATAGAGACTACTCTATCTTGAATAGTTCTATTCATCCTCTCAGCTACACCATTCTGTACTGGGGTATAAGGAGCTGTAAACTCTCTACGAATCCCTCTACACTGACAGAAAAGGCTGAATTCATGTGAGGTATACTCACCCCCATTATCTGAACGTAAAGCCTTAAGCTTAGTTCCTTTTTCAGTCTCAACTGAAGCAAGCCATTTTCTAAAAGTAGGGAATACATCATCCTTCGATTTGATAGGATATACCCAGACTTTTCTAGTAGCATCATCTATGAAAGTGACAAAGTAAAGAGAACCACCTAAGGACCTAGTGGGCATAGGACCACACACATCTGTATGAACAAGATCTAAAGGCTGAATTGAAGATTCAATGTGCGTTTTATGCACATTTCTGGTTTGCTTTCCATATTGACAATGCTCACAAAATGAAAAATCAGAGAAAGATAACACAGGTAAGTAGCCAGAACGAGAAAGATTTTCCATTCCACTACGAGATATATGGCCCAAACGACCATGCCAAATACAAGCCATAGGTTGTTCAGTAACAGCTAACAAGTGTTCTTTCTGTGATACAAATAAAGGGTAAAGTGAGCCAACTTTCCTTCCTTTTGCAATAACCATATTGCCCTTTGATATACGAAAGGACTGAGCATAGAAGACCACCTTGTAACCAAGGTTATCAAGTTGACCAACTGACATCAAACTGCGTGATAACTGAGGTACATGACGTACATTATGCATAGTAAATTTTGAATCGTCAATGAACTGCACAACTACATCTCCAATCCCCACAACATCACACTGGTAAGAGTCACCAAGTCTCACGGTACCAAGAGACTTTGTTGCATAATTAGAGAACCATTCTCTATGTGGTGTCACATGGAAAGAAGCACCAGAATCTAGCAGCCAGGTGTGGGAAAGAGAATCAGCCATAAGTGCCTCAGATGGCACAGTACTATCAAGTGTCAACACATCAGCATCATCAGAAATAGCATTAATTTCTTCAATCTTCACAGTCGAAGTAGATGGTGCAGGTAACTGTTTAACATGCCCATCAACATTCTGTCCTTTACCTTTAGCATTCTTTAATGCATAACAGTCTTTCTTCATGTGTCCTTTCTTATGACAATAATGGCATTCAATATCCCTCTTCCTTGATTTACTTCTGCTCTTATTCCGTTGACCATTCTTTTCCTTGTTCTTGCTCCTGCCACGTTGTTGATTCTTTCCTTGGTAAGAATCACAAACATTATAGGCATCTCCACTCTGAGTGCCAACCATAGATTTTCTACGAATCTCCTCACTCAAGAGTGCTCCACATATGTCATCATAGACGAGTTTACCACCTGGTGCACTATTGCTAATAGCTGTGCAAAATGTATCCCATGATGATGGCAGGGTGCATAACAGCAATACTGCTTTCATTTCATTGTCCATATCCATTTTCTGAGCCTATAACTAGGAGAATATGGCATCAAACTCATTTAGATGAGCAGCAACACTATCTGTGTCCTTCATACGAAGGTCGTATAATTTTCTCATCAGATATACTTTATTTGATGCCGTCTCTTTTTCATATGTATTGCATAACTTCTTCCAAAGCTCCTCTGCACTTTCACAGTCTAATACTGTAAAGTAAACATTATCTGCTAGGTGCAAGCGAATGGTAGACCTGGCCATTTCATCTAACTCATCCCAATCATCTTCATCCATGTCAGCAGGCTTCTTTGAAATCCCATTTACTGGCTTCCATTGCCTTCTTTGAATCAGCACATCTTTAATCTGATTCTTCCATAGAGCAAAGTTTGTGCCATCAAATTTTCGGATCTCAAAATGGTCTTTGCCCTGCAAGTTATAGCTCCTCCTCGGAACGCTAGCACTAGACCCTGATCCACCGGATGTGCCTGAGACCTCTGATGCCATGATCGTAGAGAACTGAATAGAATGATAATGGAGCTAGAAGAGTCCAAACACCAACAAATAAGTGTATCAAGGAGTAAATCGACCACTATATAATTGACTAAACCAGAAATCTAGAAAAATTTTGCCAGAGTATCCTCTGCAAAATTAGCATATGACCAGTGTCAAAGTATCATAAAAACTACAAGTACTGACATGTCTACCTGCATAGTGAATCACTGACTCCACTGCATATAATCAGTTACCCAATAGAAGCCAACTAGGCTTATCGAGCACCTATGAACAACTATCATACATCTCCTATGGCGAGGCTGGGTAAGTCTTCCACCTGCATCACCGAAGAGACCCCGACATCTGGGTGTCTCCCAGTTAAGAAAGCCTCACCACGACCCTCTTTATCAAACGTGAAAGGCTTTATGCAAAGAACGTAACCGCTATATCAATTCCCACATGGACGTACATAAGCGGTATCCACAGAAGCGTACATGGTGTGTATGTGCTCAATATATGCAGTAAAATGACACAAAGGCTGAATACACAGCCCAAAAACTAGCCAATAACACCTGTAAGTGTCTGTCAACTCTGATGTTTTAGGCTTTAAAAACCTGCATAAATTTGCAGCAACTGCTCCCACCAAAACTGAAAACCCCTCAAGAAACCTGTAGTTTTACGAGTGTGGCTGAAAATACAGCCCCAAAGGTTGATATTTATTGTCTGAGAAGTACAAGGAACACTCTTCTTGATGTTCTTGGACCTGTGTGAAGAGAACTACGTGCGAAAGTACTCCGAAATGGTTCCAAAAACACCCCAAAATTGCTTCAGAAATAGGCTTTAAAAGCAAAAATGAAGCTTTGAGGGACCAAAACTTGTTCAAGGTAATGTCAACCTTAGTCTTTCCCCTTCTTCAAACACCACAAGAGTATAGCTTAGTGGCAAGAGATTGCCACAGTTAAGCGAGCTCTGGGGGGAACAGTACTGGGATGGGTGACCTCCAGGGAAGTACCGGGAACCTCTATATTCCTTGATCGTTGAGGTCCTCCCTCGCGCGCAGCCAACGGTGACTTCGGTGACTCGGATGACAAGGTATGCCAAGGTCTATGCCTTGGTCGCCGCCTTAGTCGTAAGCCTTGGAGAAAACCTAGGGGGGGGGGGTGCTAGCTTCGCTCGCACAAAAGGAACAATGCTTTTTGCCTCGAACTGCTCTGATACCAGTGAAGTATTTCGATGGCGATGCACCGTGTTGCACTCTCCTTCTCAAGAGCTCCACGACGATATGCTCGGAGTTGAAAACCGAGCTCCTGATGCCGCACACAGTACTCCGCACAGAGGCTGTAGAATACGCAGAAAACACAGTACACAGGGAGCACGAAGACAAACTTCTTAGGTCTTACAAATGCGGTCGAACTTACAGTCCGTGACTGACCAGGCCACTATATGTTTTATTAAAGAAAATATACAAAGAACTGTCCGATGGCCATTTGGCCTTTCACATGGACACTAACGGTAACAAAAAACTAGTCTTTGAGAATAGTGTCCTAAATTGGACAAATTTCATTGGGAATTTGTATTAGGCAAGTTATAGTATGGTTGACTCAAAGAAAATGGTAACTTTCTCTTACAGTTTACATATGATTTTTAAACTCATTAGGACAAAGTAGTCCTCTAGTCCGATGAAAAAATCAAGTAACTGTTGGATCAAAGTAAACCATTGTACAAACATCTAAGTTAGATGTTTGAGACAACCAAACTTCAAGTTCTCCAAAACAAATTCAAGTGAATCAAGAGTTCTCAAAATCTTGCAAGGGATAAGAATCCCACCTTCATTACTAAGTCCATGCATCGATTATGCCTAGAAATGGACTAGTAACTTGAATCCACCCAGTTCACATGTTTGTGCCTAGATTGCACCTAGTAAAAACTATGAATTGGTCAGGGATGTTTTTAGATCCACCCTTATTATTCATTTACTACTTTGTACTTTGACTAGTTCATCAAAGTGCAAAATGAGACAGTGTTTTGAATCATTTGGGCATGGACGCCACCACAGAGATGAGACATGTTCTTTCAGTTATAGAACATGACCATGTTCTTCCAGTTTTAGAACATGAGGCTCGGGGGTTGCCTATAGTATGTATATAGCTCTATTTTTGAGGAAAAAAATATTTTTCCAAGGAGGCATGCAATAAAGTAAGTTTATGATCCAAGGGTCTGGCCGGTTTAGACAGATCTGAAATCAGACACCGTTTGGTCATCCGTGTGTATGACCAAAGATCTCGTGTTTAGACTTACTAGGAGGACTTGTGCTCTTGTGCTCTTGTGAACAAGGGATCCACTTAGCTTAGTGGTTAAGTCTCAAGGATGTAAAGGAGGAGGTCTTGGGTTCAATCCCCATGGGGGACATGGGGAGAGTATTTTGCCCAAAGAGATCTAGAGCCTTCTAGAAGCATTCACTTGAGTTAACTCGAGTTGACTGGGACACTTGGCGCACATGCAGTTACATGGCCAACACATGGCTGACTAGTATCCACCTGCCCAAGAAGGTAGTCCCTTGGAGAGAGCTATATATAGAGGCATTTTGTTGGGAGGAGAGTCATCTCTCTAGCTTGTGGTGGTCGTAATCCTCATTCTCTTGCAAGGTATCATTTCATCAAATAAAATGTATAAGTAGTTGATATTGATCTTGTTTATGTGAGGATGGATTAGAAAAAGTTGCTGATATTTTCAATAAAGAACTTAGAGCAAAAAAGTTATAGAAGTTTCAGAAGATGCTTGGATCACAAGACATGACATTGAGCTTGAGGGGGAGTGTTGAGATATCAAGCTCAACATGATGATCGAGGATGACATGTATTATGTTTTCATCTCTCCAACATGTAGTGGTTATGCTGCTATATGTCGATGAAACTTTTAATGAGTTGTACCATATTTATCTACCAAGAATGATGGCACATTCATCTTCTTTCCCACTCACTCATTCATGCAAATTAGGGTTTTCTTTATGTACTGCACTTTACATATTATAATGGTTCTATTGATATATTAGTTCATTCATTTTCTCCTTTCTCTTGACATAGAGGACACCCTTGTCTTATGGATCTAACCACCCTAAAGGGTTGAGATAAGGATCCATTGATAGGGACCCTAGATTGAGCATTACCAAAAAGAATATTGATAAACTTAATGAACTTTCTATTGGCACTAATATCATGAAGATATTTCAAAACAAAGTCCCACTCAATCTCATCATAGGCCCTACCAACATCTACCTTGACGAAGTAAAAGTTTCGATTATCTTCATTCGCATACTCAATTCCTTCCCAAAGAGAAACTATGGCATGTGAGATATGTCTACCTTTCATAAATCCTTTCTGCTCAAAAGGGATGATTTGCTTTATAATGGGACTGAGTCTCCCAGCTAAAGTGGAGGAAAAAATCTTATAGATGGCTATCAGATAGGGAATAGGGCTCCAGTATCAAGATCATCTTTGGGGCCTCTTTTCTAAACCAACATGATAATCTAGTGCTAATTTCTATAAGAAGAGTTCCTTTTCTAATGGCCTCCTTTCACATCAAGAGAATGTAGTGGGTCAAAAAAATTTTACCTTCCTAGAAGAATTAATTAGGAATCCCTTCAAGACCACAAGATTGGTAGGGTTTCAATTTATTGATTGTTTCTTTAACCTCACTCGTACTGAGGATTATGTCCAATATTGAATCCAAACTTTCAAAAAATCATTTTTTCTTTTAAGATCAATAGTAGCCCTTGCTCTCTAGATATCCAACCCTTTATTGGGAGTGCTGGAGAAAACATCAGCAAAGAAGCCGGTAGCCTCCCGCAAATTCTCCTCAATACTAAGACCAATCGACCGACCAGTCTTCCTCATCAACATAGGTATGAAAGATTTGACTTTCTTTTTCTTTATCAATGAAAATATAATTTTGTTGGGTTTGTCAAATTTCCTAGCCTGAAATTTGCTCGAAGAAACAAGGATACCACTAGTCACAAGGTATTCTTCATACTTCAATATCTCTTGGAGAGATAATATCCTCTCATGATTATTGCAATATATATTGTAGGAAAAACTAAGCAAGTTTATCTTTTTGGTAATTTTCAATGTTCTTCCAACTCTAGTCTCCTTGATAAGACTTTTGAAATGGATAAAAAGCCATTGAATCTCTTTCATGGATCTTTTCAAGCAATGAACGGGTTAGCACCACTAGAGAAATGAGAACATGTGATCTTCTTAGTCTTCTCAATAACATAAGGAAATTTGAGCAAGGTGGCATCAAGCTAAGGCCATCCAACTTTGAAACCATGAAAATCTCTATTAAGTTGAATCATAAGAGGCTTGTGGTTAGACATCAACAAGGGAGAGTCTAGGTCACAAATAACATTCCAAAAATTTTGGACATAGGATATTTTGATATACCATCTATCAAGCCTAGCAACATGGATGGAGCTAGAGTTAACCTTTCGTCTATTATTCCAAGAGAAGCTAGAACTTTGAGAAACCTCAACAAGGTCATGAGAGGTGATAAGATTGAACCAAGTAATCCTCTAACCATTGCCTATAATACAACCTTTATTATCTAGCCCATCTTGAGGGGATGTGAACATATTAAAATCACCAAGAATAAGGAGGGGCCATCATAACTTCTAGATCCTCCCAATAGATGGTCCATTTAGAGGCACAATAAGAAGAATGCACACTAACAATAGTGTAGTTCATGGGGTCTAAGTAATAACCACTGTTAGTCGACCACTGGATTGGGACAGATGTAACGGAAATCTTTGTAAAACACACGTGAAAGGTTGTTACGCGCATATTTGTAAATCTTATATAAAGCAATGAAAAGAAGTGCTCGAGAGCGCGGGGATTTTGGCCTAATTCTCGTGTTATCAACAGACTGTTCGTCTGGTTGTCTGTCTGAATGTTGCGGCAGTGTGTGTTGTTTAGTTTCTGAGTACTCTGGGTCATTGTGTGTAGTTGTGTTATTCTTTCTTGATTAAGTTTGCGTAGTGAACCTTAAGTGTTGCTCTAGTGTGTCTTGTCGAAGCTCTGCGTACTCTATTGTGTTCTGTGTTGTTATCTGTCAATCTCGGTTACACGGTGAATTTAGTCCATTCAGTAAGACATTGGATCGTTGTCTGAAAGATTACTGTGGATCGTTATGACGAATTGTTCTGTTAGATGTACGACGTAGTGCTCCTCTCCTTGTTGAACAGCTAAGTACTGATAAGTCTGTGTGAACGTAGTACTCTTTCCCTAAGAACGTTGTGCAGAAGTATAGCTGTTCTCGATCTGCACTTGTACGGTGAGAATTACCTATAGTTAAGGGTAATTCCAGTATGTGTTAGTCTTCAGAACTGTAGGTTGAAACCATAGGTACCTTCTGTGATCCGGTTGCTTGACTGTGAGCGCTGTCTTGATGAAGGTTGGATTACTGTACTGTTACAGTAGCATATTAGTCTGAAGTAATTCGGTACCAAGGTACAGATAAGTCTGGTACAGTCTAGTTGTTACTGGTAGCTGAGCTAAGACTGTGATGACACTGTCTAAGGACAGTAGATATCAGTTATTTTGGGAACTAAGTACAGGGCATCTGTCTAACAGACCCCTACCACTCCCAAGAACCCATGATTCGTGTGACACGTGCTGACAGTTAGAACAACGCAGTAATTCAGCACTGGCCTTAACAGTGGCCGTTTTGGTCCCTAGTTAACACTTAGATGCTTAACGCGTTCTGATAGATAGTCTCGTGTTTTAACTGCTTAAAACACGAGACTATCTATCAGAACGCGTTAAGCATCTAAGTGTTAACTGGGGACCAAAACGGCCACTGTTAAGGCCAGTGCTGAATTACTGCGTTGTTCTAACTGTCAGCATGTGTCACACAAATCGTGGGTTCTTGGGAGTGGTAGGGGTCTGTTAGACAGAGGCCCTGTACTTAGTTCCCAAAATAATTGATATCTACTGTCCTTAGACAGTGTCATCACAGTCTTAGCTCAGCTACCAGTAACAACTAGAATGTACCAGACTTATCTGTACCTTGGTACCGAATTACTTCAGACTAATATGCTACTGTAATAGTAGAGTAATCCAACCTTCATCAAGACAGCGCTCAGAGTCAAGCAACCGGATCACACAAGGTACCTATGGTTTCAACCTACAGTTTTGAAGACTAACACATACTGGAATTACCCTTAACTATAGGTAATTCTCACCGTACAAGTGCAGATCGAGAACAGCAATACTTCTGCACAACGTTCTTAGGGAAAGAGTACTACGTTCACATAGACTTATCAGTACTTAGCAGTTCAACAAGGAGAGGAGCACTACGTTGTACATCTAACAGAACAATTTGTCACAACGATCCACAGTAATCTTTCAGACAACGATCCAACGTATTACTGAATGGACTAAATTCACCGTGTAACCGAGATTGACAGATAACAACACAGAACACAACAGAGTACGCAGAGCTTCGACAAGACACACTATAGCAACACTTAAGGTTCACTACGCAAACATAATCAAGAAAGAATAACACAACTACACACAACGACCCAGAGTACTCAGAAACTAAACAACACACACTGGCGCAACATTCAGACAGACAACCAGACAAACAGTCTGGTGATAACACGAGAATTAGGCCAAAATCCCCGCGCTCTCGAGCACTTCCTTTCATTGCTTTATATAAGATTTACAAATATGCGCGTAACAACCTTTCACGCGTGTTTTACAAAGATTTCCGTTACATCTGTCCCAATCCGACGGCCGACTAACACTGGCACGCACGGTGGACTCGAACCCGCAAGTTTTTACAAAATTACTGGTCATCGACTATACCTTCTAAGTACATGTTTTGGGCTAATCTAAATGTACGGGCGATCTTTTTCTTAAGGGTTTCTAATAATTGTTTTAATGTATCGGGTTCTAGTACCTAGGCATCTACTCTAACAGAACTTATGGCTATGGATTCGGTTAACAAAATTTCTACTTGCGTTTGCAAAAAGGCCTCTTGGAGATAAAAGTCATTGGCCAATGGAGCATCTCATTTCCTCGAGTTGTTGCTCCATCTTCTGTACTCTTTCTTTAATGTTTGCCAGTTGGTTTTCGTGCCTCTCTATCTCCTGAACTTGAAAATCTACAGTTCTGATGTATGAGTCCTTCTCGTGTTTGAGATTTGCAATAAGCTTTTGTGTATGCCCTTCCTTTGTTAGGTAGTGCTTGAGCATATTATTTACGTCTTTCAAATTATCGTTGGTTCTATGCAGTTCTTCTTCTGTTCTTTTCTGTTGCAACTGCTGTTCTTGACTCTGCTGCACCAGTTCTTGTAGTTGCTTCCTGGTTTCTTCTAGTAGATTGCCCAATGCAATTCGGGCGTCTTCTTTGTCTTGTATGTCTTGCTTCATTTTGTTGATTTCTTCATTGGAAATCTGCAGTAAATCTTCTTTTTCTATAAATGCTACCATTGCCGCATCTCTTTGATTGATCAGCAATTCCTGTTCGGTGAGTTTTGCCTGTAGTTCCTGCAATTGCTCTTGCAGGGATTGGTTTTCGGCTTTGGCAATTAGTATTTCTTCCTGTAGGAGGCTGATGTCAGCTTCTAGCATATCAACTTTATGTTGTAGCTCGTTGCGGATACTGTCTGTGGCTGCTTTCATGTGGATGGGCAGTTGCTGAGATAAATTGATAAGAACTTGGCCCATATTGGCCAGTTCGGACAGTATTAGAATGGCGGGGAGGGGTAGCTGGGGTTGTGGTTGGGAAGAGGATGCGTTGAGGAGCTGTTGGGAGTTTGGTGGAGAGTAGTTGAGGGACGAGGATGAGGACTTGGCGGTTTCGGCAGGGTGAATGGGCTGGATGGGGATGATGGGTGGTTCCGGTGGGGGAGTGGGAGTTACGGTTTGAGTTGTTACCTGATTTATGTTTTGTTGTTCCTGCTCCGCAAATGTGGATTCCACTGCTTTTAGCAGTCTGTCTAGTGCTTCCTTAGCAGCTTGTTCTTCATCTATCTGTTGTTCTTCTTGAGACTCCTGCTCTGATTCTTCTTCGGTCGATGATGCGTCAGCTTCTGTATGTTTTTCCTATTGTTGTTCTTGGGACGATTGTGTCGATGATTCGTTTTGCATGGATGTTGTGGTGTCGTGGAACATTTCTTCTTCTTGCTTATCCTCTTCTTTGTTGCCCTCATCGTTCTCTCCGGTAGAGTGCTTCGCTTTCAGAAGAGCTAATCCTTATTCTTTTTCTTCGAAATAGTTGATTTAATTCCTCTTCGTCTTCTTCCTCGTCGTCCCACAGCTATATTGACTCTTCGTGTCGCAGAACTGGTCCCCTGGGTGGTGGTTGCACTGCGAGTATGGCCAGAAAGAGAAATGAAATGATGTGTGGTAGTCGAGATCTCGGCGTGCCTCCTTTGTTTACCTGTTTCATGATAGCTACACATTCCTTGTGGATGCGGTGGAAGAAGAAAGAGGCGAAGTTCACTGATTCTCGGGCGGCTAATTCTATGGCGGAGTAGAAAGGGCCGGATATTCCATATGTGCATTTTTGGAGGTTGAGTATGGCTACTAAAAATTGGAGGGCTGATCGTTCGGGTTCCGGTCGGCAGAGGATTGCATACTCGTTAGACGAATGTCTGGGAAATAGTTCAATCATTCGAGCAACTGTCAGGCTTGGGCCATTTTCTCGGCCTTGCGACGGGAGTCTAAAAGCTTCTGCAAAGGCTTGCAATGTGATAAGTGTTCGGGAGGGTAAGGAAGTGATAGCCCATCTTTGCTCATTGGCGAGTGTGTTGGCTATGGCGGAGATGATGTTGGCGAAGAATGGGTGGGACTCCACTGAATGCCAAGGCAGTTCAGCGAAGTTTGCCAACCCACGTATGCGCAGGTACTCTCCTACCTCGGTAGGGAGACCGTCACGGAAAGCGGCGTAGTTAGCCAAGGCTTCCATGGCGCACACGAACACACAGAACACAGGTACACAGAGCACAGGGAAAACACAGAGCACAATCACATAAACACAATAGCGTTTTTCGGCGAACTAGAGAAGGTTAAGTAGATGCGTTGCAGTGGACTGTGTTAAAAATCACTAATCATCGTGCGACATTGAGATGATCGCTTCTTTAACTTGGATGTGCATGTGTTAGCAGCTAGAAAGGGCAGGGCGGCAAAAACCTACAAAAACAATATTTGAACAATGTGGTGCAAGGTTGATTCATGGATGGACTTAATCCTATGCTCAAGGAGAAAGTTTTCCTCTATGCTTTGGATGTCACACAGATGCTGGATCAAATTATTGATGCAACTGAATAGTTGAAGTGGAAATTAAAGGTAGCTCATCCATTCTTGCAATAAATTTCGGATGCTACAACTTTGTTGACACCATCAATGATCAGGGTTACACAATCCTTTAGTCAAATGTATTGTACTAAATGTAGGCATGTAAAAAATATTATTGTCTATGTGCTGAATCAAGTTTGTTATGCTATATGTAATGTAATGAACCATAGTATGGAACAATGTACATACATCATATGCTATAAAGTGATGGCCATAAGTACAACCTAATGTAATGCATACTCCTGCTTGCTACCGACCACTATGTGTACATAACATCCATCTGACCAATGTGGGTAATACTAGGAGTAGTAATGTAATGTATCAACAAATCATCATAGTCAAGGACATTCAAAATAAAGGTAATGGATGAGGCCAAAGATTCTTGAATCATAATTGCAGAGATGGAGGAAACTATGCGAAGGATAGAGAAGGACCTGAGTGCCTATTTTGAATGAAGTTTGGACATATTGTTGGAGGATAAACACTCATATGGGCACAATGGAAGAAAACAAACCCTCTTAGGATCGTGATTTTTGCAAATAAAGGCTCCATGTTTTTTTAGTTTCTCTGACTACATGCACAAAATGTGGATGAAAGCTTGTGTACTCAAACTAGAGTTAGAAAGATTTTGGCCAATGAGAGTATAAAAACCCCATTTGAACACTGAATGATGCCTCAACTAGCTTCATAAAGACAAACATTGTCTATGTACTTGTTAATACATTGTCTATGTATTAGCAAGTACATAAAGAATGTTCTAGACATTTCTCTGAACTTCTGCAAGCACTAATTGTGAGACTTATACCACTCAAATTAGGTCTTATACGATTTCCCAAAAGAAAAAAATCACTAAAAATGGATCTTGAGGCAAGGAGAAACAACAATTACAATGATAAGGGGGTCTACTAAGATCATCTATAGAGATAGAGTGTACCGAATGAAATCTCTGTGAAATATGTAGAAATAGCTAAGAAGGGGTGTGCTTAAACAACAGGGCAACTTGGGGATGCTTTTCCATGACTCAAAATCATATACAACTCAATAAAGGCTTTGAAGGTCACACACTAACCTCTTAACCAATCAGAAAGATATACATGTCAAAAGGTGAGGTCCAAACACATCAAGAGGTGACCTATTTCCTATCTAATCACATTCTTTCCATTATAGACATAATTTGATGGCTCCAACTCATGGAATTCATCCTCCTTTGATTGTGGATGATGTGGAAGGTGAAATTTTAAGAAATTGTAGAACATCAAAATAGACTAGTAGAAAGAGTTGAGAGAAAAACAAAGACAAATAGATGCATATTGAGAGATAGAGAACTAAAATTCTTGAATTTCCAAGAGTAATGCAACTACAATGATGGTGTTATCCACCCATGTGCTGCCAATGTGGAGCCCACATGGCAATCTAGAGAGACTCTAAATGAAGGGCTTACTAATGTGAAATGCTCTATAAAGCTACACATGGACCATGCTTATATAGCTTTCACAAGGGGAGTCTATACAGATAAATGTTATCGAGAGAAACAAAATAGTCCACAAAATATACAATTTGACAATATCTCCATGACCAAAAGCCCTACCCTCTTGGCATTAAGGGCTCAAGGGATAGACCCCTTGAACCCTACAAAAGGGGGAAAGCCCCATCTGCACTTGCCCCATTAAGGTTCTTAGGGGAAACCATGTGGAACCACAAAGCCTTTATTTTTTCCTTGAATGGCAACCCCACGACCGAAAATTTTTTGCCCTACCTAACCTAATGGATAGGCTCACAAAGATCATCAATTACCATCAATGACCACACATAGACCTCATCTAACTTGGAATTTGGGGTTCCACAAATTTCTAGGATCTCATAATGGTTGCTCATCATAAGGGGGTGTTACACTTTAGAGCACCATGGATAATTTGTGATCACTTGAGGATGGAGTATTGAGTATATGTAATACGCCCACTCAATGTCTAGCGTGAAGTGAACTACCTCCTTGGCCCTTTGGAAAGTGTTGATGAAGTTGCTCTCTTCCAAGAGCCTTCGTGAATATGTCTCCTCCATTTTCTTGAGTTCCACAATAGCTTATCTCCAGGACCCCATCCTCCATCAAATCACAAATATAGTGATACGGATTTCTATGTGATTGGTATGTGCATGGAAAACATTATTCTAATTAACATATAAGTAAAACATAAAATATTTATCTCAATTTATATGTAAAACTTATACTTACATCCATTTCAAGTAAACAAATCAGAGATAAGAGTCACATAAAGCTCTCATTCTTCTTTTCAACTCCAACCCATGCCTCATGTATACTATATTCCCCTCAGGTTCTATGTCACACTCTAGCCATAGGCTACCTATGTATGTCCTCATAGGCACCTCTTCTGTGCTCTCATGAGCTTGAGGCGGTATATGTGTCGTAAAAATAAATAGATAAAAATGAATAAAAACATGTGTTATAATATCCTTAAAAATATTAATTCATGAAAAGTAAACATACCTATGGGTAGATAACTCTTCCTACAAAGGGAGATATAGCGGAGCCTTGCTCTCGCCAATGGGTCAACATCTGTATGGTAAGTTCTAATTCCTCATCGGGCATGTCTGCATGCTAATGCATGACAATCCCTAAGGAATCAAGTGGAACATTCCCTTTCATAAGATTCTTTATGAGAGTAATTTTTGCCTTTTTCTCTCTCTACTACAATCCATAATATCTATACATATAAAACAAATGGATCAGAAATATATATATATATATATATATATATATATATATATATATATATATATATATATATATATATATATATATATATATATATATATATATATATATATGTGTGTGTGTGTGTGTGTGTGTATGTATATATGCGTATGTATGTGTGCATGGATGTGTATGTGTGTATCCATGTGTATGTATGTGTGTATATGTGTGTATGTATATGTATGTATGTATATGTGTACGTATGTGTATGTAGGTGTGTGTGTGTATGTGGGTGTGTATGTGTGTATGCATATATCTATGTATGTATGCATATGCAGGTGCATTGTGTATGCATATGCATGTGCATTGTGTATGCATATGTATGTA
This sequence comes from Ceratopteris richardii, assembly GCA_020310875.1. Taxonomy (NCBI): domain Eukaryota; kingdom Viridiplantae; phylum Streptophyta; class Polypodiopsida; order Polypodiales; family Pteridaceae; genus Ceratopteris; species Ceratopteris richardii. The sequence goes on along the minus strand of CM035412.1, from coordinate 58,293,275 downwards.
TGTGTGTGTGTGTATGTGTCCTTGTGCTTGTAAGGCTTCCCTCAGAAGGGTGTACATTGGAGTACACCCATTTCTATGCATGCCCGCTTCGTCACATATTGCCTACACATTTTGCACGTTGATAAGGTTTTTTAACTTCTCTGAAAACTCAGCTTCAACAACAAATCTAATACACTTTCCTATGGGTGTGTCTATAGCAGAAAAGATCTCTTTGCTGGTTATACAACTATTCATCAGTTTGAATAGGTCTTGTGTTGTTGATGACACACTTATGTCTCGAATAATTGAACTACACAATGAACGATTCCATTATAAATCTTCATTAAAACATATAAAAGTATAACAAACATTCACCTTGTTGCATATATACGTCGTTTGCGTGCTCCATCACCTACTAAAAGAACTTCAAAGGATGACAATGCTCTTTTCCTATATCTCATACCAAGTGGAGTCTCTTTTAGCCGTAAGAGATTGGCATTTAACTTTGAAATTGTGCTTTCCTTTGCTTCCATATCATGTTCAAAGTTTGCAAGTTTTTTTTGTAAAGATATGATTGTGCTTTCCAAAGTGACCACCCTCATATAATGGAGTCGATATTGTTGGAACCAATACTTAGCAGTAGCATGTGAATATGTAGATAATTGCTTGCAATAACCTTATAGTCCAGCTTCACCCTCACCAATGAACTGAAGTAAAGTTGAGAGGTTATGAAATGTTGGATGCTAAGAAGATATTGGATCAGGAGGATATAGTGAACCATGAGTCCAAAGATCAATACTTTTTTCTCCAATCACACGACGCTCATTTTGAGAATTGACATCATTATTGCATTGTGTATTTGGAGCAAAATCTCTAGGCACATGAACATGGATACTTCCTGGTGTAGGAGCATGAGGACGTTCTATTATGAAGTTTGTGATACATGTCAACACCATCTTTGCTAATGACCAAGAATATCAAAAACAAAGTGGAAAACTAGTTGGAAGGGATCCTAAAGCATATGTTTTGCTCAAAAAATGTGTTTTCTTGTATGTGTATGGGTTAAAGTGTATTTTTCCACTATGTATGGCTGAAAATGATGAAATTTGAAAAAAGTCATTTTTTGCGGGAAGCATAGTCACGGATTTGATGTTATGGCACTTACTTTCGGAGGGATCTTAAAAACTATACTTTTTCTAAAAGAAACTTAAAAAAAAGGGCCCAAAAAAGTGACTTCTAACATATATATTAAAAATGAGCCCTTTTGAGGTAATATACACTGAAAATGAGACTAAAAAAACATCATTTTTTTAATTCAAATACATGCACAATTTTAATGATGTGGAAAGTAGATTCTCTTTCTCTCTCTCTAGAAGAAGAAATAGAGAGGCTAAAGCCTAAAAAAAGCCTACTCCAACCTACTAAAAAGTACCCTATTAAATGCACTTTGTCCCCTTAAACAAGAACATAATTAAGCTTAATCCCTAAAAATTAGGGATCCTTACAAGGCCCATGCAGGGTTCATTTTTTCCCCTTATGTCTTGCAAAGACCATAACTATAGGATATTGCAAGTTTTACATCACTTTCATTGATGACCATACACAAAAGGTATGCATATACTTTATGAAGAAGAAAAGTGAGATGTTTACTCACTTTCAGAATTTCAAGGCTGTGGTAGAAAAGCAAATAGAGAAGTATATTTTGACATTAAGAGGTGATAGAGGAGTTGAATACATGTCAAATGAATTCAGTGGTTTTCAAAAAAGTCATGGAATCTGAAGGTCCTTCTCATGTGGTACACACCACAACAAAATGGCATTTTTGAACACAAAAATAGAAATTTTATAGAAATAGCAAGAGCCTTGATGGGTAAGTAAAATATGCTTCATTGTTGTTGGGCAAAAGTTGTGCATATTATTGTATAGATCATGAATAGAACTCCGACCACTACTTTACATCAAGTTACACCTGAAGAGAAGTTCACAAATAAAAATCTAAACGTATTACATAGGAAAGTATTAAGATCTATTGCATATATACATGCTCTAGATGAGTTGAGGACAAAACTTGATCCAAAAGTAGAAGAATGTACATTCACTTGGGTATTCCCTTGAGCAAAAGGGATATAAATGTTACAACCCACTCGCATGACATGTGAAGGCAAGCAGAGATATGGTGGTTGATCAAATGTCAAGCTTCTATGTAGATCCCAAAGAAAGACTTAATATTGGCTCAAATGACAAAAAAAATGTTGAAAAGTCAAGTGAAAAATCTCAAGTTTTGAGTGGATGTATGTCACCAAGAAACAATTCCAAATCAAATCTGTGGAGTGGAAGATTGCATAAAAATTTGAGTCCACTAAATTCATTGACCATGTCTAAGAATAGTAAAGAAAAGGTTTCCGTTGGTAATAAAACATATATAGGTTTTTAAGACATTGATAGAGAATCAACCAATTTAGAAATGAGCCTTGGTGAGGAACTTGGATTTCCTTTGTGAACACTCTAGGAGTAAGAAAGGCATATGCAGATGATACAACAAGAAGAAGTAACCACAGACCAAGAAGATCTGGGAGGATGGAGAATTCAGTGCAACGATTAATGTATGATAGTTACATGGCTTGTCATTGTGCCAACATGACCAAGGTAACACAAGATGTTGAACCTTCTTGTTTTGAAGATGGAATTGGAAATGCAGATTGGGAGAAATCTATGGATGAGGAGATGGTTGCACCTTATGGAAATGAACATGGAAGCTAATTCCATTGCTTCAAGGAAAGAAACCCTTAGGCGACAAGTGGGTTTACAAGATACAACACAATGTTGATGGTAGCATAAGCAAATATAAAGCATGATAGGTAGCAAAAGGATATGCACAGACATATGGCATTGATTATGAGCAAAATTTCAACCTTGTAGCTAAAATGGCTACTGTTAGAGCACTTTTTGCATTGGCTATAGCAAAAGGATGGCTTTGGCATCACATGGATGTGAAGAATGTTTTCTTACATGATGAGTTGCAAGAAGAAGTATACATGGACCAGCCACAAGGATATGTGGATTCAAAACACCTCGAATATGTTTGCAGGTTGCAAAAGGCTTTGTATGGGCTTAAACAAACCCCTCGTGCTTAGCATGCAAGAATTGTAGGTTATTTAACCACAATTGGATTGTGTATGTGTGATGTAGATCACTCCTTATATGCAAGGAAGCAGGATGATGGCATCATGATTATGGACATTTATGTTGATGACTTGTTTAAAACACATTAAAGAGATAAAGAAACTCCTTATGCAAGAATTTGACATGAAAGGTCTTGATATGTTAAACTATTTTTTCCACCTTGATTTTATACATACATAAATAGGTACATGTATGTCTCAAAGTATGCCTTCAGTATGTTGCAACATGATCGTATGGCTGATTTTAAGCCAATTTCTGTGCCATTAGATCATAATTTGAAGTTGGATACTACATAAGGTGAAGCATTATAAAATGCTACTATGTACAAGAAAAATATATGAAGTTTGATATAACTCACAAGTACAAGACATGATCTAAGCTACACTTTTGGACTTCAAAGTCAATTTACTCAGGTTCTTAGGAAACTACATCTAGATGATTTGAGATGCACTCTACATTATGTGAGTACTACTTTCACTACAAGAATAATGGGGGTGTAGCGATGCCCCCAATTGAAATAAAAAAGCAAGGACCATTGTTTATGCAACTCTCCTGTAAGAAAGCACCATATAAGTGACACCTCAAAAGAAGAAAAAAAAACTGAGAGCCTCACATACGCGATGTCAAGTGTCGCTTATACAATGCTCATAATTACCATAGCTAATAGCATCAAAGCCTATCGATGCTTGTGGTGACGGTGGAAAATTGGCTACAATGCTTTAACATTGCATAAGTGATGTATTAGGAATTGAAAAAAAAATTGATTTCTCCGGACACATTTGCATCGCGATCAAGAGAACGAGAGCAAAGAAGCACGAAGAACCAAGAGAGCAACGGAGTGAGAGGGTGAAGGTACACATGTGCATACATACTCACATGCATTCATAAACACACATGCATATTATACATACATACATACATACAAGCACATACACACACATATGCATATGCATACACACACATACATACACACATATACACACACACATACATACACACATGTACACAAATACACATACTCATACATAGAAATATACACATACGCATATGCATATAGATACTTGCACATATACATACACACACATAGACACACACACACATACACTCACATGAATACATACATACACATGCATATTCTTACATACATAGACACATGCATGCACATACATGCACATACATACACACATATGCATACACACACATACATATACACATATGTAGATATACACACACAAACACACTATACAAACACATGCAACATGTATATGTATACATACATAAACACAAGCACATACACACACATATGCATACACACACATACACATATAGATACTTATAAATACATACACACATAGACACACACATACACTAGCATGCATACATACACTTACATGCATACATACACATACACACATACACATACACATATAGATACTTACACATACATGCACACACATACACACACATACACACACATAGACACACACATACACATACACATATAGATACTTAAACATACATACACACACATAAACACACATATACATATATACATACACATATACACTATATAGATCCTTACACATACACACACATAGACACACACACATACACTCACATGCATACATACACACACATGCATACACAACACGCACACACACGCACTATATACATACATATGCATACACACACATACACACACATATACATACACACACACACATATACATACACCCACATATACATAAACACACATAGAGAGACACACATACACATACACACACATGTGGATACACACACATACACATGCATACACACAAATGTACAGACAGATACACATGCATACACACAAATATACACACATGTACACATATAAACACACACATACACACACTATACATACATATCCATACACACACATAAACACGGATACATACACATACACATATACACACATACACATATATATACATACACTCACATACACATTTATATACATACACTCACATACACATATACACACATACACTCACATACACACCTACATAGACATACGCACACATATGCATACATACATATACAACACACACATATACATACATGCATAAACACACATACATACACATGCATACACACATACATACGCATATATATATACATATATATATATATATATATATATATATATATATATATATATATATATATATATATATATATATATATATATATATATATATATACATACATACATACATACATACATATATACATACATACATACATGCATACATACATACACACATACATACATACACACACACATATACACACACACATATATATATATATATATATATATATATATATATATATATATATATATATATATATATATATATATATATATATATATTTCCGATCCATTTTGTTTTATATGTATAGATATTATGGATTGTAGTAGAGAGAGAAAGGCAAAAATTACTCTCATAAAGAATCTTATGAAAGGGAAAGTTTCGCTTGATTCCTTAGGGGCTATCATGCATGAGTATGCTGACATGCCCGATGAGGAATTAGAATTTACCATATAAAGATGCTTACCCACTGGCTAGAGGAAGGCTCCTCTATAGCTCCCTTTGTAGGAAGAGTTATCTATCCATATGTATGTTTACTTTTCATAAATTAATATTTTTAATGATCTTATAACACATGTTTTTATTCATTTTTATCTATTTATTTTCAGGACACCTATACCACCTTGAGCTCATGAGAGCACAGTAGAGGTGCCTATGAGTACATACATAGGTAGCCTGCGGTTGGAGTGCGACATAGAACCTGAGGGGAATATAGTATACGCGAGGCATGGGTTGGACTTGAAAAGAAGAATGAGAGCTTTATGAGACTCTTATCTCTGTTTTGTTTACTTGAAATGGATGTACGTATCAGTTTTACATATAAATTGAGATAAATATTTTATGTTTTACTTATATGATTTTTATTAGAATCATATTTTCCATGCACATACCAACCACATAGAAATCGGTATCACTATCTGTGTAATTTGATAGAGGATGTGGTCCTGGAGGAGACATCTTCACCAAGGCTCTTGGGAGAGAGCAACTTCATCAAAATTTTCCAAAGGGCCAAGGCGGTAGTTCACTTCACGCTAGACATTGAGGGGGCGTATTACATATTCTCAATACTCCACCCTCAAGTGATCAACAAATGATCCATGGTGCTCTAAAGTGTAAGGCCCCCTTATGATGAGCAACCAGTATGAGATCCCAGACATTTGTGAAACCCCAACTTCCAAGTTAGATGAGGTCTATGTGTGGTCATTGATAGTAATAGATGATCTTTGTGAGCCTATCCATTAGGTTAGGTAGGGCAAAAAAGATTGGGTCGTGGGGTTTCCATTCAAGGAAAAAATAAAGGCTTTGTGGTTCCGCATGGTTTCCCCTAAGAATCTTAATGGGGCAAGTGCAGATGGGGCTTTCCCCCTTTTGTAGGGTTCAAGGGGTCTATCCCTTGAGCCCTTAATGCCAAGAGGGTAGGGCTTTTGGTCATGGAGATATTGTCAAATTGTATATTTTGTCGACTATTTTGTCTCTCCCGATAACATTTATCTATACAAACTCCCCTTGTAAAAGCTATTTAAGCATGGTCCATGTGTAGCTTCATAGATCATTGCACATTAGTAAGCCCTTCATTTAGAGTCTCTCTAGATTTCCATGTGGGCTCCACATTGGAAGCACATGGGTGGATAGCACCATCATTGTAACTGCATTACTCTTGGAAATTCAAGAATTTTAGTTCTCTATCTCTCAATATGCATCTATCTTTGTCTTTGTTTTTCTCTCAACTCTTTCTACTAGTCTATTCTGATGTTCTACCATTTCTTACAATTTCAACTTCCTCATCATCCATAATCAAAGGAGGATGAATTTCATGAGTTGGAGGCATCAAATTATGTCTATAATGGAAAGAATCTAATTAGACAAGAAATAGGTCACCTCTTGATGTGTTTGGACCTCACCTTTTGACATGTATATCTTTCTGATTGGTTAAGAGGTTAGTATGTGACCTTTAAAGCCTTATTGAGTTGTATATGATTTTGAGTCATGGAAAAGCATCCCCAAGTTGCCCTATTGTTTAAGCACACCCCTTCTTAGCTATTCTCTACATATTTTACAAAGATTTCATTCGATACACTCTATCTCTATAGATGATCTTAGTAGAACCCTTTGTTATTGTAATTGTTGTATTTCCTTGCTTCGAGATCCACTTTTAGTGATTTTTGTCTTTTTGGAAATCGTATAAGAACTAATTTGAGTGGTATAAGTCTCACAATCAGTGCTTGCAGAAGTTCGGAGAAATGTCTAGAACATTGTCTATGTACTTGCGAATACATAGACAATGTATTAGCAAGTACATAGACAATGTTTGTCTTTATGAAGCTAGTTGAGGCATTATTCAGTGTTCAAATGGGGTGATTATACTCTCATTCGCCAAAATCTTTCTAAGTTTAGTTTCAGTATGCAAGTTTTCATCTACATTTTGTGCATGTACTCAAAGAAACTCAAAAAACATGGAACCTTTGTTTGCAAAAATCACGATCCTAAGAGGGTTTGTTTGCTTCCATTGCGCACATATGAGTGTTTATCCTCCAACAATATGTCCAAACTCCATTCAAAATAGGCATTGAGGTCCTTCTCTATCCTTCGCATAGTTTCCTCCATCTCTCCAATTATGATTCAAGAATCTTTGGCCTCATCCATTACCTTGATTTTGAACGTCCTTGACTATGATGAGTTGTTGATACATTATCATTACTACTCCTATTATTACCCGCATTGGTCAGATGGATGTTATGTAGCAAGGAGGAGTATGCATTACATTAGGTTGTACTTATGGCCATCACTTTATTGCATGTGATGTATGTACATTGTTCCATACTATGGTTCATTACATTACATATAGCACAATAAACTTGATTCAGCACATAGACAATAATATTTTTTACACGCCTACATTTAGTACAATACATTTGACTAAAGGATTGTGTAACCCTCATCATTGATGGTGTCAACAAAGTTGTATCCTCCGAAATTTGCTTCAAAAATGGATTAGCTACCTTTAATTTCCACTCCAAATATTCAGTTGCATGAATAATTTGATCCAGCATCTGTGTGACATCCAAAACATAGAGGAGAACTTTCTCCTTGAGCATAGGATTAAGTCCATCCATGAATCAACCTTGCACCACATTGTTCAAAGATTGTTTTTGTAGGTTTTTAGACCATGTATTAAAATGTAATAAAGAGATATAACATTGCCTTAGCCTTCCAAAATTATCATAGAAAGGTTGTTTACAATGTATTGTACATTATAAAATGGTTAAGAGCGAACTCGATCGGCCATCTAACCACTTCATCACAAAGTGTAGCTTGGAGCGCTTGACATTTTTTAGCACCATCTTGCCTCCCTTCCAATAGGTCATATTGTATATCAAACAACCATACATGGACTTCGAGATCATTCTCCCCCTTACCACTAAAATGATTAAGCTCCATTCTAGTGATTCTATGTCGAGGAGGCACCATTTGCTCCAAAACGTACCAAAGTTGCCACTCCTCATCTATAGGTATCAAGGAGACAAATTCCTCCTCCAACTTAACTTTGTATTCAGCCTCTACCCCAAACATTGGCATTAGGGTGAAAAATGAACACTCCTTGCGCCTTTTAGATTAAGCTATGATTAGCGATGGACCAATGAGAAAAGGGTGGTGATTGCAATCTAGTCCTTTAATCACATAGGCTAGGCATAGGCTTCCCTCATTTTTTTGTGGTCAAAGAGGAGAAAACCACCTAACATTCATGGTTTTAGTTATGTGAATGCTTTTGAAAAGTTCTCAACTCATTTGGAGCCCTTGGATTGGTTCAATGATCCAATGGATGGGGTTGTGTTCAAAACTCAAGGCATCTGTGCATATGGACCCTTGGACTTGCATTCTTTTTTATGGCTGAGATCTTGTTCTTCTCAAAAAGATTCTTTTTGACATAGGCCCTTGGATTTGCATCAATGTGAATGGCTGAGATCTAATCCTCCCTCAAGAATGCGCCTTTTGATATAGGCCATTTGATTGGGCTCTCCCATCAGACGATGATGATTCAATGCTCCTCTTTTGAGTGCCTTTAAATTGTTTCCATTGGATCTTCATATGTTATTTTGTTGTAGAGTACCGCTAGTGATTAATCACTTGGATTAGGATTTTTAATTCCTAAAAATTAGCAATGCTTACATGCACAGCTCAGTTTTTTCCCCTAATGGTGTAGACCCTTCTCACTATGCTATCAGCTTTTCTTGCAACTGCTCCATCTAGAAAAAGTCTAATACGCCTCATGCCCCTCCAAATCCCCATGGTCTCCCCTGGCTTTCATGCCTTTTGAACCTTGAGCATGATGTGAACGCATCTTGTGCTAATAGCATTTATGATATGGATGGCTTTTAAATGTTGTATTAGTTTCATGAACTCACAAACCTCAACAACTTAAAAAAATCGGAGTATTCATATTGACAAGTAGATATATCGATCATCTTTTCCAAGTATAAATTTGGATATAAATCGAAATACTATACATACTAGGCGGTGTTATCGAATATTTTGAATTGTCCTTGTCTAAATATTTATATGGATAAATAGATATAGTTACTTACAAATAAAAGATCATGAACACGATAAAACTTACTTGAATAAATAGTTAAATATTATTAATTTTTGTGTGCATATTTATATGTATGCATGCATGTGTATTCTATGTGCGTATGTATATGCTTGTATATACATGTATACATGTAGGCATCTTCCCTCAGCAATTAGTCTCATTTTGCTAGGAGACTAATTGCTAGGAGACTAATTGCTAACCTTCATTTTGTTTAAACTTGCTACTTGTGTAGCCTTAGTGTTGTTCTTTCTCTAGCATCTATTTTGCTAGGCTTTCAAACTTTATATCTTGATGGATGTTAGGCATCTAACCCTTGGTTGGTTGTATATGGGGTCTCATGTGTGATATGCCCAACTTTCATCGTACTTTTAATTATTTCAAGCTTAACCAAAAGAATATATCTCAATAATCAAACTTCCTTAACAAAAACAATAGATTTGTTCAGAAGTGTAAACTCGATGAGCTAAATCATTTGTCTCACTTGGAGAGGGCGTGAGATCAAGCTCTATTAGGGTTGCATTGGCAGCACACTCCTCATTCACATGTAATGTTGAAAGGTAAATGATACGTTCTCTTTGGGGATTAGTGGGCCTTCAAGCAAACTTGTAAAAATGAGATTATTCATATGGCATTAAAGCCATCCCTACCCAATCTTTACTCTGAACATGCTTTTGCTCTCTATTTATTCTTAATAAATGTAAACCGTTAATAGATTTTTGAGCTCTATGCATTCTAATAGGTGCTAAACATTCAACCCTTGTTTGTGTATGCTATGCCCTTCATTGTTGTAATTTCCAATTAACACAAGCTATGAGAAACATAGATTGCGACTTCGAACTTCCTTTACAAAAGAAATAAGCATACCTCAAGCATCATTCCTCCTTTGTTTTTTGAGGACATTATGTGAAGGCAATTGCATTACATCAGGGGAAAAATGAACATTGCATGGGCTTTTTAGATTAAGGAGTGAATAGTGATTGACCAATGAGAGCAGGGTGGTGGCCATAGTCTAGTCCCTTAATGACATAAGCGAGGTTTAGGATTCCCTTGTTTGTGTTGTCAAAGCGCAAAAAACCACCTAAAACTCATGGTATTTTCCACTTGAATGGTTTTCGAATGGTTGCAAATGATTTTAACCCTTCGATTGACTCAAAAATCCAAAGGAAGAGGTTAAAGGGAAAAATTCAAGGCCTTTGGATTGGCTTGTGGTTAAGATCAAATGAAGCTTCAAATTCAAATAGGCATGAATCGATATGTGGCCTTGGATGGGGCTTAGATCTAAGGGCTCTCACTGAATCCCATGAGATTTGAGTGCCTTCATTTATGACCTTTAGATAGAGCCTTGATCCAATGACTTAGATGGGAGATGGGTGTCAATGATGATCTTTGACACTCTTTGTCCTCCCTCCTTAGATCAAAAGATGATCGAATGGTTCATGTGACCCGTGTTGTGAAGCTCAACCCCAAATCCAGATATCCATCCAATTTGCTTCAATCTAAGGGCCTAAGATTGTGTAGAGACTGTCCAAAAGAGTTTCCATGAATAGGAGAAACTCCCACGAATTTCTTTACCTTCTCTCTCTAGAGACCCTTCAACATGTATTCACATTCTTCGCTCCAATAGTGTACCTACATGGTGAGAACATGAAGGGAATTCCAGATTGTTCATGTACCATGATTTGATATCTTTATACTGTGGCCACTCTAAACTCTTACAAAGCTCGTAGCTTATTGAACACAAACGAGGAGAGGCCTGTTAAGAGTTATAGAGAGTGAGAATATTTCTTATGGATGTGATGACTCCTAGAATGCAGACATATTCAAATCGTTCATCTGACATCATCATCAGCAATAACAGATTGGTGATATCGGAGTATGTGTTTGTGGAGAAACCTTGGTGGGTCTGGCTTCTCTCTATATTCATTCTAAGATCTCATCTCCTTGTGAGAAGTACCTCTTCTTTCAGCTTCCTTTCGAATCCGATTCTGAGTGGACTCCGATCTATTGTCTCCCTCCCTTGAGAGGGTGAGGAATGGCATTAGAGGATGTGCTAAGGAATGGAATATGGCAAACCTTGTGAAGTTCTCGCTGGCACAAATGGACAACAATCTACCTCTCATGGCTCTCAACCAATCTCACCTCTCTTTCTAATAGACATAACTGGTGTTTTACTAAATTCTAATCACCCTCAAGGAAGAGATTGTTTTGTTATTGGGATATATAATGCTATTTTTTCACCTGATTAAAGACATCATTGTTAGTCCCTCCCATCAATAGGTGGCTATTACTCAGACCCCATAAACTGCACTATTGTTAGTGTGCGTTCTTTTAATTGTGCCTCTAAATGGACTATCTATTGGGAGGATATAGAAGGTCTGATGGGGCCCCTCCTTATTCTTGGTGATTTTAATATGGTCACATCCCCTCAAGATCGGCTAGATAATAAATGTTGTATTATAGGCAATCGTGAGAGGATTACTTGGTTCAATCTTATCACCTCTCATGAACTTGTTGACATTTCTCAAAGTTCTCGCTTCTCTTGGAATAATAGATGAAAGGTTCACTCCTTCCATGTTGCTAGGCTTGATAGATGGTATATCAAAATATCCTATGTCGAAAATTTTTGGAATGTTATTTGTGACCTAGACTCTTCCTTGTTGCTCCCTGACCACAAGCCTCTTATGATTCAACTTAATAGAGATTTTCTTGGTTTCAAAGTTGGATGGCCTCAGCTTGATGCCACCCTGCTCAAAATTCCTTATGTTATTGAGAAGACCAAGAAGATCATCTCTTCTCATTTCTCTAGTGGTGCTAACCCCTTCATTGCTTGAAGAGATCCATCAAAGAGATTCAATGGCTTTTTACCCATTTCAAAAGTCTTATCAAGGAGATTAGAGTTGGAAGAACATTGAAAATTACCAAAAAGATAAACTTTCTTAGTTTTTCCAAGAATATATATTCCAATAATCATGAGAGGATATTATCTCTCCAAGAGTTATTGAAGTATGAAGAATACCTAGAGCTAGTGGTATCCTTGTTTCTTCGGGCGAATTTCAGTCTAGAAAATTTGACAAACCCATTATGTTTTCATTGATAAAGAAAAATGAAATTGAATCTCTCATACCTATGTTCATGAAGAAGACTCGTGGATCGATTTCTCTCAATATTGAGGAGAATTTGCGGGAGGCTACCAGCTTCTTCAATGATGTTTTCTCGAGAACTCCCAATAAGGAGTTGGAAATCTAGAGAGCAAGGGCTATTATTGCTCTTAAAAGAAAAAATGATTCCTAAAAGTTTGGCTTCTATCTTGGACATACTCCTTAGTACTAGTGAGGTTAAAGAAACAATCAATAAATTGAAACCCTACAAATCTTGTGGTCTTGAAGGGATTCCTAATTAATTCTTCTAGGAACTTAAATTTTTTTGACTCCCTACATTCTCTTGATTTGAAAGGAGGCCATTAGAAAAAAAACTCTTCTATTAGAAATTAATAGTAGATGATCATGTTGTTTTAGAAAAGAGGCCCCAAAGATGATCTTGATAGTGGAGTAATATTTCCTATCTGATAGCCATCTATAAAATTTTTTCCTCCACTTTCACTAGGAGACTCAATCCCATTATAAAACAAATCATTCCTTCTAAGCAGAAAGGATTTATGAAAGGTAGATGTATCTCAAATCCCATAGTTTCTCTTTTGGAAGGAATTGAGTATGTAGATAAAGATAATCAAAACTTTTACTTCTTCAAGGTAGATGTTGGCAAGGCCTATGATGAGATTGAGTGGGACTTTGTTTTGAAATCTTTTCATGATATTAGTGCCAATAGAAAGTTCAATAAGTTTGTCAATATTCTTTTTGGTAATTACCTAATCTACGGTCCCTATAAATGGATCCTTATCTCAATCCTTTAGATTGGTTAGATCCATAAGACTAATTGCAACACATCTATACTCAGTCTCTGTACTCGACAAAGCAATAGTGGTATTCTTCTTACTATCCCATCTGATAGTTGCACTCCCAAGTTAGAATACAAATATACCAGTAGATCTTCTATCTTGAATACTACCAACCCAATTTGCATTGGTGTATCCATGAACCTACAATTCTACACAAGCATCATAAAACAATTTATAATCCAAGCATTACAAGGAACACGGGGGCATAATGATGGTTAACGCAACACATTTTCTTCGCTATGTGATTGTGCATTTCCTCAAACTAGGCGTCGAGTGCACACTGTCATCTAAATGATGTTAATCTCATTGTTGTTTCCGATGTTGTTTCCAATGTTGTTTTCGATGTTGTTTCCGATGCTCATAGCAATATTCACCAAAGAGTTGCTAACTGATCATAGCTTATATGACTTATAAACGAGTGTTTCATATGTGATGCTCACTTGCATCATTTATGCCATGTAATAGAGTGATGCTTATGTGATGCTTTGCATGATCGCATACACGAATCTTTTACATTGTTTATGCAACAGTGGTATTTGATCACAATAAAAAAAGACATTGGATTGCTCTTCAACCATCATTTTACATGCATATGATCGAAGAGTTCTCCAAACTTCAAATCTACATTGCGCTTATGAGCTTCAAAAATCTCTTTCTAAATCTCTCTCTTTTTTAATTTCTCTCTTATTTTCTCTCTCTCTCTCTCTCTCTCTCTCTCTTTCTCTATAGGTTATTCATTAAGTTCACCAGGCAAAAAATATGGCTAATTATTGCAAGTACAATTTTCATTATTTGTATATCATTTAAATTGTTTTATTTTCATTAATTAACATGCACTTACTCATTCATATGCACATATACACATATACATGAACATGTATGCTCACACATATACACTCACATACACACACACACATACACATAGGCATGCACACAGATGCACATACACACTCTACATGCACATACACTTACACATACACATGCACACACACACACACACACACACACATATATATATATATATATATATATATATATATATATATATATATATATATATATATATATATATATATATATATATATATATATATATATATATATATATATATATATATATATATATATTTATATATATACACATACTCACACACAACATACTTATACACATACACATGCATATGCACATTCATGCATATACACACACATGCACATGCACATACACACACATATGCACATACACTTACACATACACATGCATATACATACATATACAAACACATAAACATACACATGCACATACACACACTTATATACATACACTTACACATACACATGCACATACATACATATACACATGCATACACATACACATACACACACATACACATGCATATGTACCTACACATACACATACACACACATACATACACTTATACACATACACATAGACATGCACATATACACATGTAACACACATACACATACATATTGAAGTATTTCAATGTCAATGCACCACAGTGCGCTCTCCTCCTCCCAAACTCCACGACGATATCCTCGGAGTAGAAATCCAAGCTCCTAAGGCTGCACACAGTATTCGCTCAGAGACTGCAAGATACACAGAAAACACAGTACACAGGGAGCACGAAGATAGACTTTTAGGTCTTACAAATGAAGTCGAACTACAGTCTGTGACTGATCAGGACACTATATGTTTTATTAAAGAACATATACAAAGAAATGTCTGGTGGCCATTTGGCCTTTCACATGGACACTAATGGTAACAATCTCCCACCAAAGGCCAATATGACCAAAGTCACTATGGGAGAAAAATAAAGAATGATGAAGAATACCTAAGTATAAGTATACAAGCTGTACCTCCCACTTGATGGGCATGTTACACAATAAACAAGTGACTGTGTAAGATCATGAATCAAGTAATACCCATCAAGTGACAACAGTGTTGAGAGCTATCCTATGGTAGAGCTTTATTCAAAGCATCTGCATCATTATCTCGAGTGTGTACCTTCTCAAGAATAATGCTCTTAGTGGCTAAGCAATCTCTAATGAAGTGATACCTCATCTCAATGTCCTTGGTCTTTGCATGATAGACCGGATTCGTAGCCAAAGCAACGGCACTTTAACTATTACTGAGCAAACGAGGTACATGCTGAGGTAAACCCATATCACAAGCAAGACGAGAAAGCCACAATGCTTCCTTAAAAGCCTCACTTGCTGCAACATACTGTGGTGGAAACAGTTGTACATTCTTGAAGATGAGATCTCCAAGAGATAGCACCTCCAGCAAAATGAAAAATGTACTCAAATGTAGACTTAGGATCGTCGACACAACCAGCATAGTCAGAATCTATGTAACCAATAATGGATGTTTTTCCTCTACCTAAGCATAGCCACTTCTCCTTAGTGCCACTCAGATATCTTAAAATCATCTTGACCGCTTCCCAATGTTTCTTGCCAAGATTAGACATATATCTGCTCACAACTCCCACTGCAAATGCAATGTCTGGTCTCGTAGCTACCATAGCATACATGAGACTACCAATAGCAGACTGATAGGGAATTTTGGTCATGAATTCCTTTTGTTCATCTGATTTGGGGCAATCATCCTTGCTCAATTTCACATATGTGGGTAAAGGTGTACTCAATGCCTTTCCACCCTACATATTGAACCTCTGAAGTACTTGGATATGTACTCACTTTGAGACAAGTATATGCATATTTTACTCCTATCACGAGTAATGCACATGCCAAGAATATGTTTGGCATCCCCCAAATCTTTCATATCAAATGTCTGACTCAAATTCTTTTTGAGAATTGACAAGTCATAAGAGGACTTCCGAGCAATCAACATATCATCGACATAAAGTATCAAGCATATCAAGCTGCCATCTGAGCATCTCTTTGTGTAGAGAAAATGATCCTCATTACTTCGAGAATAGCCTTGAGACTTCATAAAAGGATCAAACTTTTGGTACCATTGTCTAGGGGACTGTTTAATTCCATACAAGCTCTTCTTGAGCTTACAAACTAGACTTTCCTTGGTAGGAACTACATAACCCTCTTGTTGTTCCATATAGATCTCATCTGTAAAATCTCCATGCAAGAAAGCAGTTTTCACATCCATTTGGACTAGCTCTAAGTCCTTCATTGCAACAAATCCAAGCAACATGCACAGAATAGTCATCTCGACCACTGGAGAGAAGATTTCCTTGAAATCAACACCATGTTGTTGCTTAAAACCCTTTGCAACAAGTCGTGCTTTATACTTTGGAGAAGCACTATCTGATGTGAACTTCAACTTATATACCCATTTACAAGGTAAAGCTTTCCTGCCCTTTGGCAAAGGTACTAAATCCCAAGTACCATTCTTGTGAATAGAATCCATCTCACTCTTCATGGCACGCTCCCACTTGACATGATCCTCTGTCTGCATAGTCTCTTTGTAGCAAGAAGGCTCACCGGCATCTGTTAGCATAACAAAATCTAAACGTGGAACATATCTATCAGGTGGATGTGAAACACGTGTAGAACGTCTCAATGGTTGCTGAACAAGAACATGTGTAGACTGATCTGAATGGACATTCTCTTGAACATCCAATATGTGCAGCATTTTTATGCATGCTAACTGGAGGACTAGTATCCTCAAACACCACTCTTCTCACTTCAACATCCTTAATGGGTTGTTTATGCATCTTAGACTCATTAAAAATGACATCACTACTTCTAATCACTCATCGTGTTTCAAGATCCCATAAGCGATATCCAAATTGTCCTTCTCTACCATATCCAAGAAAAATGCATTTCTTGGATATGGTCCAAATTTTGTCTAAGATTCTTGGGTATATGAACATATGCTTCACACCCAAAAACTTGACGATGATCATAATATGGTGGCTTCCTTGTCCATAACTCTTGTGCCACTTTCAGAATTTTCCCAGTACTAGGTGAAAGGTTAATCACATGAACGGCAGTCAATACTGTAGTCAATACCGTGAGAGGTTTGCATGATGCAACATAGAGACTACTCTATCTTGAATAGTTATATTCATTCTCTCAGCTACACCATTCTGTATTGGGGTATACAGAGCTGTAAACTCTCTACGAATCCCTCTAGACTGATAAAAAAGGATGAATTCATGTGAGATATACTCACCCCCATTATCTGAATGTAAATCCTTAAGCTTAGTTCCCTTTTTAGTCTCAACTGAAGCAAATCATTTTCTGAAAGTAGGGAATACCTCATCCTTCAATTTAATAGGACATACCCAGACTTTTCTAGCAGCATCATCTATGGAAGTGACAAAGTAAAGATAACCACCTAAGGACCTAGTGGGCATAGGACCACACACATCTGTATGAACGAGATCTAAAGACTGAATTGAAGAGTCAATGTGCATTCTATGCACATTTCTAGTTTGCTTTCCATATTGACAATGCTCACAAAATGAAAAAAATGGAGAAACATAACACAGGTAATTAGCGAGAATGAGAAAGATTTTCCATTCCATATGAGATATATGGCCCAAAAAACCATGCCAAATACAAGCCATATGTTGTTCAGTAACAACTAACAAGTGTTCTTTCTATGATACAGATAAAGGATAAAGTGAGCCAGCTTTGCTTCCTTTTGCAATAACCATATTGCCCTTTGATATGCGAAAGGACTGAGCATAGAAGACCACCTTGTAACCAAGGTCATCAAGTCGATCAACTGACATAAATTGCGTGATAACTGAGGTACATGGCATACATTATGCATAGTAAATTTTGAACCATCAATGAACTGCACAACCACATCTCCAATCCCCACAAGATCACACTGGTAAGAGTCACCAAGTCTCACGGTACCAAGAGACTTTGCTCCATAATTAGAGAACCCTTCTCTATGTGGTGTCACATGGAAAGAAGCACGAGAATCTAGCAGCCACGTGTGGGAAAGAGAATCAGCCATAAGAGCCTCAATTGGCACAGTACTATCAAGTGTCAACACATCAACATCATCAGAAATAGCATTAATTTCTTCAATCTTCACAGTCCAAGTAGATGGTGCAAGTAACTGTTTAACATGCCCATCAACATTCTATCCTTTACCTTTAGCATTCTTTAATGCATAAAAATCTTTCTTAATCTGTCCTTTCTTATGACAATAATGGCATTTGATATCCCTCTTCCTTGATTTACTTCTACTCTTATTCCGTTGACCATTCTTTTCCTTGTTCTTGCTCCTGCCACATTGCTGATTCTTTCCTTGGTAAGAATCACGAACATTATATGCATCTCCACTCTGAGTGCTAGCCATAGATTTTCTACGAATCTCCTCACTCAAGAGTGCTCCACCTTGTTGAAAATTATGGAACATGTGCAAGCTCCAATTGTGAGGCTTGGCGCGTACTCACCTCTGATTATTTACCTCTTCATCATTTATGTATTTCATGTAAGCCCAAAATGAAGTTAGACCCTAAAAATATAAAGGGTACACTCTTAACCTTAGAGTAGAGTGTTGAATTAAAAAGGGAAATTGTATTTATGGCTTATATAAAAGCCCAAATATTTTTAGAGATATGGAATACTCAAAAAGTACGTGACCTTATCCATATGAAGTGATATGGATTACCAAAAGCCACCCAAGGCAATGGAAGGACAAAGGCCATGAAGTGAAAGGTCAAGAGGTGAGAGAAGATGCAAGGGTAGATGAAAAGTCACATAGCTCTATATAAAGAGTTCATTTGAATGTGAAAATTTGTGGAGTTGACAAGGTGATGATGTAGAAGCATATGCTGGTCATTCTCTCACCAATGGATATCAGAAGGTACCTCATTTGGATGCTACAAGGCATAAAGATATTCCAGCCGCATATTTTGTTTATACACAGTCACCTTGTGAAGGTGATATCTCTCTACGTACTTATCCAATTAATGCATATGATATTGTCTTGGAAAGCTTATCTCTCATAATCTCTGTATCTCATATATCTCTATCAGATTATTCTCCAGTAGTGACTGAGAGCATTTCTTGTGAACCTCAGTTTTCTGCTTAACATGAGTTGACAGGTAGTTTATGTTTGGGCAGTCGGTTACCTAGTCAAATAAACTCCAAATGGAGTGTTCTTTAGCTTGTTAGAAAGCTAAGAGAGTCTATAATGTGTGGAATAATTTTCAGAGCCATTGGATCTCTGAGTTGTGACTGAATGAGGTTTTAGTAAGCATGTGTCTTACAGGGCAGATTCTAGAAGAGGTTCTCTAACTTCTGCTGCGTGTATTGGAGTGAAATTTCTCCACATTTTAGTATCAGAGATTTGGTTGCAGAGCATTGGGAGTGGAGCCCATGGATGTGCAAATAGATCTTGAAGAGGATGCAGAGATGTCAAAGGAAAGCTTGGAGCTATCATGCTCATTGAAAAGCTATGGAGATGAAGCTTTTGGTATGTGAGAGAATTTTGTTGCTTTATGTTATTTGAATTGAGAAACTCTCTTGTCCTACTCTCTACTGAAGATGTTTGTTCATTGAAGCATGCTATAAGTGATGCTAATCACTTTGTGAAGGTTTATGAGCAGCCAATAGAAGAAGATGAAGATTCAAGCAAAGAATCTTGGATGAGCAACTACATATAGTTGCATATGACAATTGTATGCATGCTCTTGATAGTGCACTCAATTGAATGAAGTGAAAATTTTAATACATACATGGCTGATTACTGAAGCTTATTTGTAAGCTTGTGGATAGCATTATATGCTTATGCAATGAAGATGCTTATGTATGCATGCTTGTGAAAGTTATGCTCAAATTGAATGAAAATTTTGGACAGTCATGCGTAGGCTGAATGTAAGTTGAATTTAGAGTTGACAATTGATGCCAAACATGAAAGAATGTATGCATGTGTGGTCAAGAAGAATATATATGTATGATCCATGATGTGTGGATGACTAACAGGCTATTTTATAAAGCCTATACAAATTGAAATTTTCCAAGTTTGTGTAGCCATATTAATTGGCATAAAGTGAGTTGAATATATGCTCAAATGATTGGTAATTTGCATCCATGATTATATGTGATGGTTAGTGTGATATTGAATCACTAAAGGTTGGTCATGTTCAGCCATAGATGAGCTAAAAGTACATGTGTTTGGATGCCAAAAAGATAAGATGCAAGGCTGCCATGTATGAAATTTGTGGATGTATCTTGTTGTGGATAAAATCCATTGAGGTAAATTTGCAAAAGAAAGTTTTTATGCTTTATGTTATGATAACTAAAAGCATTTGATTCTTGAGTTTAGATACATAATGTGATGCAATGCTCTTGTTAGCTCAAGCCAAGGTGGGCAAAGCTTGGATGATGCAAGGACACAAAGCTTGGATGATGCAAGGACACAAAGCTTGGAGCCAAAGTGAAGGAGGGACACCAAGCTACATGTTTCTCAAACACTTGAAGTGTTGAAGATTGAACCCAAGCTGAAAGGTGGACAAGGTTGAAGCCTAAGATTGAGCTTCCCAACAAAGGAGGATTTGAAGACTCCAAAGGAGGGCTGCCATAAAGTGTTGAAGATTCAACAAGGACTTGAGGATGCTCCCCATGGTTGAGCAACAAGCAAGCTAAAAGAAGGTAGAGTCACTCATGAGAAGTGTGACAACATTGCTAATTTTCATTGAGGTAAAAGAAGGTAAAGAATTTCATTTGCAAGTCTAAAGGCTGATGTTTATTGTTGAGAAAAAAATTCCACATTATGTGGTAGTAAGTTCCAAGCATAAATCATGTGAATGTATTGTGAAAGTGTGAGGCTAGTAAAACCACCAAAAGAGAGTGGCAAGCCAATGTGAAGGCATGTAAGACCATCCCAAGAGGAGTGGAAAGCCTATGGTAGGCGCAAGAAGCACCATAGACCAAGTGAGGGTCTAGTGAAAGGTTGAGGCAAGTAAGACCACCCAAGAGGAGTGGCAAGCCTATGTCAAGTAAGACCATTCAAGAGGAATGGCAAGCCTATGTAAGGGAAAGTAAGACCATCCCAAGAGGAATGGCAACCCTTGTTAGGTGCAAGAGGCACCATTGATCACATTCCCAATTTCTTGTGTTGTTTTTTAGGTGATGAAGAAAGCTTGGAAGATGTGGAAGCTATGAACGCTTCACATGAAAGGAACTCATGAAAGAGTTCATGTATGATCAGCCCATTGTTGATTTTGCAGGTCTAAAATCAGCCATGAAGAATGGAGTAAGAATTATGAAGCAAGAGGGAGTTAGCTTGCAAGGATTGGAAGATCCAAAGAAGTCCAAAGAAGAGGAAAGTGCCCAATAGAAGTAGGTACACTCAAAGGAAGAGTAAGAGCAGCCATCAAAGGTAAATTGAAAGCATGAGGGGAATCCACCTGCATTGAAGGAGTGCCAAGTAGGCAAGGAGCAGCCGTGATGCACAAAAGGAGGTCATGAAGACAAACTAGAAGAAAGCATGACAACCATGATGACGTCAAAAGGAGATGCAAAGATTGCACCCAAAGACAAAGATGATCCAAAGATAAAGGAGGATCAAAGAGAAGCATGCAAAGAAGAGAGAAGCCATGAATCCATGAAGCCATGAAGTTGCAAAGAGAGGACAACAAAGAAAAAGAGAGTGAAGCAACGAAGATAAGTACAATGAAGGTGATCTCATTTAGTTCTATGAGTTGTATGAAGCATGTTCGTGATAGGGATTGAAGAAGAGCTCTTGCAAAGAGCCAAAGAAGCAAGCATGAAGCTGAAGAAAAGCCAAAGGAGCTTCAAAGCAAAGAAGGAAGATCACCAACCTATCAAGAGAGATATGAGGGCAAAAGAAGCAAAAGGCGAAGAGGAGAAGAATTCAAGAGTAGCATGGACTCCCAATTGTAGCTTGAGGGGGAGTGTTGAAAATTATGGAACATGTGCAAGCTCCAATTGTGAGGCTTGACACATACTCACCTCTCATTATTTACCTCTTCATCATTTATGTATTTCATGTAAGCCCAAAATGAAGTTAGACCCTAAAAATATAAAGGGTACACTCTTAATCTTAGAGTAGAGTGTTGAATTAAAAAGGGAGATTGTATTTATGGCTTATATAAAAGCCAACATATGTTTAGAGATATTGAATACTAAAAAATTACGTGACCTTATCCATATGAAGTGATATGGATTACCAAAATCCACCCAAGGCAATGGAAGGACAAAGGCCATGAAGTGAAAGGTCAAGAGGTGAGAGAAGATGCAAGGGTAGGTGAAAAGTCCTATGCACATAGCTCTATATAAAGAGCTCATTTGAATGTGAAAATTTGTGGAGATGACAAGGAGATGGTGTAGAAGCATATGCTGGTCATTCTCTTACCAATGGATATCAGAAGGTACCTCATTTGGATGCTACAAGGCATAAAGGTATTCCAGCCGCATACTTTGTTTGTACATAGTCACCTTGTGAAGGTGATATCTCTCTATGTACTTACCCAATTAATGCATATGATATCTTGTTGGAAAGCTTATCTCTTATACTCTCTATATCTCAAATATCTCTCAGATTATTCTCTAGTAGTGATTGAGAGCATTTCTTGTGAACCTCAGTTTTCTGCTTAACATGAGTTGATAGGTAGTCTATGTTTGTACAGTCGGTTACCTAGTCAAATGAACTCCAAATGGAGTGTTCTTTAGCTTGTTAGAAAGCTAAGAGAGTCTACTGTGTGTGGACTAATTTTTAGAGCATTGGATCTCTGACTTGTGACTGAATCAGTTTTTAGTAAGCATGTGTCTTACAGGGAAGATTCTAGAAGAGGTTCTCTAACTTCGGTTGCATGTATTGGAGTGTATTGGATTGAAATTTCTCCACACACATATGTCATCATAGAAGAGTTTAACAACAGGTGCACTATTGCTAATAGTTGTGCAAAATGTATCCACATATGTGATCATATACGAGTTTACCACCAGGTGTAGAATAGCACTACTATTTTCATTTCATTATCCATATCCATTTTCTGAGCCTGTAACTGGGAGAATATAACATCAAACCCATTTAGATGAGCACCAACAATATCTGTGTCCTTCATACGAAGGTCATATAATTTTCTCATCAGATACACTTTATTTGATGTCTTCTCTTTTTCATATGTATTACATAACTTCTTCCAAAGCTCCTTTGCACTTTCATAGTCTAATACTATAAAGTAAACATTATCTGCTGGGTGCAAGCGAATGGTAGACCTGGCCATTTCATCTAACTCATCCCAATCATCTTCATCCATGTCAATAGGCTTCTTTGAAATTCCATTTACTTGCTTCCATTGCCTCCTTTGAATTAGCACATCTTTAATCTGATTCTTCTATAGAGCAAAGTTTGTGCCATCAAACTTTCGGATCTCAAAATGATCTTTGCCCTGCAAGTTATAGCTCCTCCTCGGAACATTAGTAGTAGACCTTGATCCACCAGCTCTGCCTAAGACATCTGATGCCATGATGGTAGAGAACTGAATAGAATGATAATGGACCTAGAAGAGTGTGAACACCAACGAATAACTGTATCTAGGAGTAAATCGACCACTCTATAGTTGATAAAACCAAAAATCTAGAAACATTTTGCGAGAGTATCCTCTACAAAATGAGCATATGATGAGTGTCAAAATATCATAAAACTGCAAGTACTGACATGTTGTTGGAACTAAAGGACTCACAAGGCAAGGAAGCTTACAAAGGGAGTCAGAGAGAAGAGAAAGTACAAGCAGACAGAGCAGCCAACGACGATCTGGCAAGTAGGCCAATATTTTTTTCAGGACACTTACGCATATAAGTGAGGTGGACACACAAGGAGAAGGAGCAAGTAGGGAGCTCCATGAAATGTATGTCAAAATGTTAATAGAAACCCCTACAAAAATAGTGATTTTCATCACTAAAAACCATTGTAAATACCATTTCATATTTTTGTAGCTCTATTTTGTGCAAGCCAAGGAGTCCTTGAGCTTGAGGAGCTTTAGAAGTACCTACTTGTCAGTTTTCACATTTTTTAGACTTCGTTTGACCCTCCAAATAGGGTAGAGAACCTAAATTTTAACTAGGCCGGACACTAGGTCTGGACACGGCCAAAACCTAGTTAAAAACTATAAAAAGAGCTAGAGAGCTCATTTTTGGGGTTAGATTGTAATTGAAATGAACTTGTAAGAGCTTTTTGAAAGTAATCTAAGAACTCCATTGCTTCTCACTCTTTGTCTTGCCATGTGTGCGCGTGTGTGTGTATGTGTGTGCATGTTTGTGTGCTTCTCACTCACGCACTTGTGCCTCCACTTGCTCGAGGTCTTCATACCATCCTCACGTCTTCCCGGATTGACATTAAAGGAGGTGCTACTCATCTCTGAGCTACACCAAATTTTGGCGCCGTTGCCGGGGATCGAGCTTTGAGGACGAGCGTGTGATGGTAAGACGTGGATTTGAGACGTTGGCGTTGTAGGTAATTTCTTCACTCTTCTTATTTTTCTTTTTCTTACCTCACCACCATCATCACCATCATCATCCCCACCATATCTGATCTCCATCTCCATCATCGCGAAAATTTTCAGTTTTTTTATTATATCACCTTCTCCACCTCATTTCCCTCATTCCACTTGTGAGAGAGAGCGAGAGAGCGATATTGTGTGCATGGTTTTTGCTTGTTTTTAGAGCTTTCTTGCAGGTACTGGCAGCATCATCATCTCCAGCACTCCGTGCAGGTACGAAACGTCACGAAACTGTCTCTGTGTCGCAGACCTCTGTCGATCGCGATTGACAGAAAAATCGCCCATTTGGTAAAACAAAGTGCACCACCATAATCTACATGATGAGCACATTCTAAATCACTAAAAACAGTTGAAAAATTCCGTGTTTCTCTGTCAATCGCAACCGACACCGTCGATCACGATCGACAGCCACGATCGACAGACCCTGTCAATCGCGACCAACAGACCCCACGACTGATTGACTACCACGTAGGACCCTGTCAATCGCGATTGACACCGTCGATCGCGACCGACAGCCACGACCGACACCTCTGTCAGTCGCAATTGACACCGTCGATCGCGACCGACTGAATTTCAACGATTGATTGACTTTTTCGCATAGCCACGTGTCCATCGCGACGGACACAAGCCCGATCGACTGAAATTACGGCGAAAATCCCGGAAAAAGTGTCGATCGCGATTGACACCATCGATCGTGATTGACAAGACTCACGACCGACTCTATCGATCGCGATTGACACTGTCAATCGCGACTGACGTGTCAATCGCGACCAACAGGCCCCGACGGACACCTCTGTCAATCGCGATTGACAGACCTGTCGATCGGGATTGACAAGCTTTTCGATCAAAATTTTAGGGTTAATTTTTCCAAGTCCTTGGGGAATTTTGGGCATAATTAGAGAGTCATTAGTGATTTGTGAGCTCCTTACACATATGTTTTTGAGAAAAAATCCTGTGATCTGTTAGCCTGTTTGAACCCTGTTTTAATCCCTGAAGCCTGAACTGACATAACTTTCTCATACGAAATCCGTTTGCGGTGATTCTTGTTTTGTTGGAAAGCTCGTGAGGAGTACAACCAAAACTTCCACTGGTTATGTGAAAATTAATATCAGGATTATTAGATAGGGTATTTTGAAGTTGACCATACCCCGAGGTAGGAAAACTGAGGGATCCTTAGGATTGTTTTCCATAAAGGCAAAGGATAATTTGGTTTGAGAGTTACATGCATGAAAGTGGTCTATTGTGTCATTTGAATCTAAGCCTTGAGCTAATCGTGGGACTTTTATAGGTCTAGTAAGAGCACTTGAGGGCATTCTAAGCAAGAGTAAGTGCAAGCTTGGGAACACGCATCCTGGGCACACCACGGCAACAACACAAGGAAAGAAACTCAACGTTGGAAAATCCTCAACACCCTCTATGAATTCGTAGCTTAGGCGAAGAACGACTAGTGCTAGGAGTAAGTCAGGGCGACGATAGGCATCAATCAAGTGGAAGACTACCTATGCACTCAAGTTCAAGGTTAAACATAATCACTTCGTGATGCGATAACCTTAAAGGAAAGAATCTAACGTGGAACGGTCAACTTATAGTGCGAAAATATACTCAAATATTCTTGACGACGTGATTTCTGACAAGAGCATACACACGGTAACCACTAAAAAGAATCAAGTAACTGATACAAAAGAACTCAGCAACGAGGTTGTACTTGGGCAAATTTGGGCTATTCAATCAGGCTTATGAACCTTAGATGAGGGCGACATCTAGGGAGAGATAGACAAAGTTTTAGGTCTTCAGAGGCTAGCGTTAATCATACTGCCAGGTCTTGGGCCCAGCAGTTGAGCCACCACTCGCATTACCCTAGCTCGAAGACAAGTGAATCAGAGATGTCTCAAGGCATGGACAGACCTACAGGAAGTTCAGGTGTGCCATATCTGTATAGGGTGGAAGGCCCCTACAAGACGCAGTTGGAATACATTAGGACCAACCGATTAGGTGCTAGCATCTATGAGGACGGCCTAGGAAGATCTGTAGTACATATTAAGAATCCTGACCAATCTATTGGACTAGAGCGCCCAGCTGTCAAGTTCGAAAACGGAGCGTACTTAGACAAGGAAGGGACAATATATGTAGTCACCAGTCATCCAGATAGGACTGATGAATTTGGGAATGAGATCCCAGGAATGGACTTAGGTGACCTAGAGCAAGGAAACATGGGTGAAGAACCAAGGACCCCCCGAGGCAAATCTGTTCTCACTAGGATTATCACACCAGAGTGGATTCCCCAAGATAATAAGAGCATAGATCTGCTTCTGAATCGAGAAACTGACGAAGCCTTTTGGAGGTATAAATCTGATCGGCCAATTGATACAGGAACAATCATGATCTATGAGTTTAAGGATCCTGATAGCCCAGGCAGAGTGACCTACTTAGATCACGCTTCAGAGAGGATCTTTGTGGTGACAGAAAATGATAGGCATGCTTACACTTGGAAAGGTGAAATTATTTTCCCCCAACCAAGATCAAATGTGTCCTATGGTCACCCTGGAGCGGGAACATCCCAAGCTCATGGAACTCAAAGAGACAGAAGTAGAGATAGGCCAGAAGTAAGCTTTGCCAACCCAGGGGGCAGAG
This sequence comes from Ceratopteris richardii, assembly GCA_020310875.1. Taxonomy (NCBI): domain Eukaryota; kingdom Viridiplantae; phylum Streptophyta; class Polypodiopsida; order Polypodiales; family Pteridaceae; genus Ceratopteris; species Ceratopteris richardii. The sequence continues at coordinate 58,265,306 of CM035412.1, read as the reverse complement.
AAAGAACGAGGACGGAAACAAATAGAGTAGAACCTGAGGTACTTAGAGCTCCCAGGAATCAAAGAAATGTGGATGAGTTCCCTCTACCACGACCTAGAGAGCACACAAGGATTTTGAGACCGACTCAGCTAGTTAAGTCCATGAAGAACTACTTCGATGGCACAGGAGATCCATACGATCATGTGGCTGAGTTTAGGCAAGTCTTGAGAGCTGAACAAGTTGAAGATCTGTTCACACAGTACAATGCCTTTGGTCTAACCCTTAGGAACACTGCCCTGACATGGTTTCAGCCACTAAACGAGAGGCAGTTCAGGAGCATAGACCAACTTCTAGAGGCATTCATTATCGAATTCTCTAAAAGTGGCATAAGACATAACACTTCCTCGCTAATTCACAGCTTCAAGCAAACCCCTCAAGAGACCGTGAGACTTGCAGGAAGAAGATTTAGGCAATATCTTGAAAGATGCCCTGTTTCGGAGCTCCCCACACCAGCTAAGCAAGTGGCTTTATTCTTGGATGGATTGCTGAGTACAAAGTTAAGATCCTATGTGTACTTGAAGGACCCTAGGACCATAGAAGAGTGTGTACGCATGTGCATTGACATCGAGGATAACCTAGGGGAGCTTTCCAAAATCTACAAAGATTCAGATAGTACCTCTAGCCTCTCTTCCTCACAATCCACATCTATTGAGGAACTTGCGAAGAAAGTAGCTCAAAAACTAGGAGTCTCTAGTAAACAAATCCCAAGGTTCGCCCCTGTGAAAAGATGCTATACTTGCGGTGGTGACCATATGGCAAACGCATGTCCCATCACGGCTCAACCCCAAGTGAATCCTAGCAGTCAATATTGCACCATAGAACGAAGGTACACAAATCACTCAGCCCAGGACTGCCCATACAATAAGCAAGCGGTTAGGCAAACCTACCCTCAGCCATACCCTCAACAAGGCAGATACCAGAGTCAATACCCACCACAACAGTATACTAGACCTCAACAAAATTACCAACCGCAATATCAGGCCCAATTGAGACCCCAGCCAGTGCTAGCACAACAACCACCCGCTCCTACTAATGTGATTCCGGTAAAGTATGCTGCTGCAGAAGAAAACCTGAATAGAGTTATAGTCCCTGTAACACTAGTGCTTTCAGAAAGTGATCCCAGTGACCATAGTTTTGATTCTACACATGTTGATAGCCCCCAGGCCTACTACATGCAGTCTCCTGAACATGGTGAGTCCTACTATAGTGAAGAGCCAAATGAACCTAGTTGGGAGTCAGATTACACAAACGTCATGTATGCAAACCCCAACCCTAGACCTCAACCTAGGCAAGTAAGACCCCCATTCCCTAAAGGACCATGCTACAGATGTCAAGGAAGTCATCTCATTCGTGATTGTCCCGTGCCTCCACCTACACAACCACAGTCAGTGACAATCCAGGGCTTTTGCCAAGACTCTGGAAAGGAGCATCTCTTACGAGATTGCCCAAAGAACCCCAATAATATGCCAAAAATCACTCCTATCAATGTCATTGGGTTAGTTGTAGACTCCATAGGGAGTGTGACTTCCACTGCACCAGTACAAGTAATCACTAGAGCCCAAGTCTTGCAACAGAACCAAAGCGTAGGCCAGGAAAAGAGCCCAGATGTAAGTGAAACGGAGAGCATGACAAAGAAGAGGACTAGAGCTTGGAGAGATAGTCGTGAAAGAATGAAAAGACAATGGGCAAAAGAGATGAGTGAACTCGAGGAAAGCCTCAGAGAAACAAAGGCCAGGATAACTGAACTCACATCTCAAACTCCCTCTCACACTACCACACCACCACCATTCCCGTCTCCATCCGACCCGCCACCTTCCAACCCACCTCACACAATTCCACCACCCCCAAGAGTAGGATCAGTCCTAGCAGATCCCACTCCCGAGGACCTAAACATGATGCTCAAAGCATATCAGGCCAGCATCCAAGAAGGGCCAAACGTAACTGATCATGAAAAGTGTTACCCTAGAGCAGAACTAGAGCTAGAACAAACCAAAATTTGTGCCAAAATGGTGGAATTGGCTCAAACCATGTTTGAAGCCAGTCACCTATTTAACATCTCTAGTTCAGCGAAGACACAGTTGCACTTTGATGGACTGTTAGAAAGAATAGAGAAGTTGATTGCACAATCAGAAAAGGAACCTGCCCCTCAACATAAGGACAAGGCAAGTGAAAGAGTAGGTCTTCGTGCCCAGGAAGCCTATGTGCCTGAAGCCTATGTGCCTAACTCTACGAAGCCAGACACATCATCTTCTATGAATCGATTCACACCAGAATTCCTACGAGAGATTCAAGAAGACAAATGGGCTAAAGAAAGTGAAGCCCCTCCTCCCATTGAACTTGTGGATGATGCACATGACCAATTCCCACAAGACATCCCATCCATTTATGAGGAGCAGGAGAGCACCCACTCTCAGGAAAGATTAGACTTTGAGTCTAACTCTCTACAAGAATTACCCCACTTCACAGGCCCATGGGAAGCTAAGTCTACTTGTATGAGAGCACCCACGGTCATGGTACGAAATGAGGACTCAGTCATGCCTAGGAACACAGAGGTAGTGAAAAACCCTAAAGTACAATGTAACCTCACCTTAGAAGAGCTACTCAAAGTAAGGCCAGAGCTATGGAAACATGTAGCCAAACAAGTACCAGAAATAGCAAAACCTCGTTCCCAGGTAGGATCCCAGAGAACAGTGCCAGAAATACCATTGGAAAAGATAGGAGACATGAGTGAGGGCGAAGAAGAAACACATATCTTCCTATCACCCATCAAGGATACACCACCAAGGCCATTTTAGAATCAGGCGCAGGAGTTGCAATTGCTACCACTTCCCTATGGAAGCCTTGGGGCAAGCCAGCACTCAGGCCCACGAGGATGAAATTGCAAATGGCCGATGGTCACATAGAGAGACCCTTAGGGCTGTTAGAAGGAATAACTCTCACCACATGTGGTGTTGAGTTTGAGCATACATTTGCTATATGTGATTTTAGCAAAAATCATGCCTATGAAATGATCTTAGGACGACCCTTTATGCGACAGTTGCAAGTGGTACAGGACTGGGGAACCAACTCCTTGTACTTGCAACACTCAGGTGTTACGACCAAAGTGAATCTCAAAGATTACTCTCATAGAGATGTCCCTCCTATCCAATGGAACCCCATCCATAGAGCTAAAGATGATACCGAGTCGGTGCATTCCATAGGATCAGGATCCTCATGGATGCATGAAGACACCCACTTATGGATGTGCAAAGTAGCAGTAGAAGAAGAGAAGAGAGAAAAAGCCAGAGAGATAGGTGCAAAAGAAACCCATAGATCCATTCAAGACCCGGCCTATGCACCTGTAGTCTTTCTTGACGAAGAATTTGAACCCCACGGCTGGGCAGAAATCTTAGCAACAATGGATGTAGCCATCAATGAAGAACAATGGACACCCCACTGTGATGAAGATGGCTATGACATTTCAGTCTTCTCCATAGAACCCATCATGGGAGAGGCAGTGTTAGAAGAGTGTGAACCGAGCCCTGATGCATTTGAGGATGCAAGCGACTCCGATCTAGAGTCAATCATTATGGACCCACCTTTTGCATCAGATGAAGAATACTTCTATGAAGTAGAATTTCTACCCCAGAGGTATGGAGAGCTTACAAATGATGTAAGGCTAGCCACACATGTGACCCCGAAGGAAGAAGGAAAGAAAAGGAAGAAGAGAGAAGTCACACCAGAAGAGGAAGAATCTTTGTTTGAAGTTCCGGAAAATTTTAAGAAGTATGAGATAGATGACAAGAGAATCATGATTAGAATGCCTAAACGAGAGGCGCAATCAGGGGAGGACTATGATAACAAAGAAACCACCAAGAAAATAGTGGTAGCCGTGGAAGAAGGAGAAGAGAGATGCACGTACATAGGCCATGACCTGACAGAAGAAGAAGAGCACGAATTGATAGCCTTGCTAAGAGAATACAGAGATGTATTCGCTTGGAGTTACAAGGATTTGAAGGGTGTTGAGCCAGACATATGCTCACACACCATCCCCATGATCTCAGATGCCAAACCCTCTAAGCAAAAGCCATATACATATAACGATAATTACGCTGTCAAGATCAAAGAGGAGATAGATAGACTGGTTGAAGCTGGATTTATCTATGAAATTGAGCACACTGAGTGGGTATCCCCCATTGTAGTGGTGCCCAAGAAAAATGGGAAGCTGCGTGTATGCATCAACTTGAAGAAGGTTAATGCAGTCACAATTCGAGATAACTATCCGCTTCCTATCACAGAACATCTCTTAGAAAGAGTAGCAGGCAAGGAAGTGTACAGCTTCCTTGATGGATTTTCAGGCTATAATCAAGTAGCCATAGCTCGAGAAGATCGGCATAAGACGGCTTTTGCCACTGAATGGGGCATTTTTGCCTTTAGAGTAATGCCATTTGGGCTTACCAATGCTCCTGCAACCTTCCAAAGGCTGATGTGTCATGAATTTAAAGAGTTCTTGAGGAAGAATCTAGAAGTCTATGTTGATGATCTTTGTGCTCATTCCAACATTAGACAAACCCAAACAAATCTTTGACAAATGTAGGGAGTATCAGGTCTGCTTGAACCCAGAAAAATGTGTTTTCATGGTCAGGCAAGGCAAGATTTTAGGACACATAGTGTCAAAGAATGGCATATCCATCGATGAAGAGAAAGTGAGAGCCATAGCCGAGTTACCTAGACCAAAGAATGTCAAGGAAGTACAAGCTTTCATGGGGCATTGTGGTTACTACCGCCGGTTCATTCACATGTATGCTGTCATTGCAAAGCCCATGTATGGACTTCTGACTAACTTTGAGTGGACTGATGAATGTGAGAATTCCTTCTAGGAGCTTAAACGAAGATTATGTTCAGCATCAATCTTGACCACACCAGATTGGAATAAGCCTTTCCATGTTCATGTTGATGCATCCAATTATGCCATTGGGTGTGTACTTGCACAGCCTACAGGTGAAGGTAATATGGATCTTCCAATTGCCTATGCGAGTAGACAATTGAATGCAGTTGAACGAAATTATACCACTACTGAGAGAGAAGGACTAGGCATGGTATATGCGGTTAAAAAGTTTAGACATTGTCTGCGTGCAAATAAGTTTAAATTTTTTACTGATCATCAGGCATTGTTGTACTTGGTAAACAAGCCATGCAATATAGGAAGATTAGTAAGATGGTTTCTCTTACTAATGGAATATGATTTTGAGGTTGTGGTAAGGAAAGGGAAGACTCACTTGAGAGCAGACCATCTCTCTAGGCTCACATCTGGAGAAGCCCCACAAGGAGTATTGGATGATCTTCCTGACGCTTACTTGTTTAATTTGGAAGTTGTGCCGCAGTGGGCTAAACCATTAGTGCCAGTATTGACATATGGGCCTAACCACCCAGTCATAAACACTCAAGATAGAGAGGTAGTAAAAGCCCAAAAGTACCACATCATGGCAGGAAGTATGTATAAGCACACGGATCCAGGGATCTTGGCGTGTTGTGTAGAAGAGGACGAGTACGCTAAATGGTTGCAATTAGCACATGTAGGTGCATTAGAGCAACACTACTCAAAGCAACGAACCCTACAGATACTAAGGAGACTCGGAGTGCATTGGCCAACTATGGAAGCTGATGTCCAGAAGTTGTGCAAGGAATGCCCAATCTGTTGCACTAAGCCACCTGTGGAACATGCCACTCTCTATCAAGTGTCCATAGTGCCAGATTGGAGTGAACCACTAGTATCCTTCCTGAGGACGAAAACATTCCCTCCAGACATGACCCTGGTTAGGAAAAGGAGTTTAGAACAAGAAGCCTAGGATTACTCACTTATTGGTGATAATCTATACAAGCGTGGTAAGGATGGTTACCTGAGACTGTGTGTCCATGAAAGTGAATATCTCAAGATCTTGGAAGCTGCTCACCAAGGTGTAGCGGGAGGACACTTTGGACCAGATCGGGTGATCAAAGCGATACTATTTGCGGGCTTCTGGTGGCCGACCCTTCACATGGATGCACATACCTATGTGAAACGGTATGATGTTTGTCAAAGAACTCAGTATCCTATACGCAAAGGTGAGATGCCATTGAACCTATGATGGGTGGACGTGCATTCTCTAAGTGGGGAATAGACTTTGTAGGTCCTATTAATCCCCCAACTAAGGGTTCACATGCTGAATACATCATTGTTGCCACAAACTATCTAACGAAATGGGTAGAGGTAAAAGCTAGTAAGTGATAGAGGCACTCACTTCTTGAACGAAGTTATTGAAAATCTACTCCAAGAATTCTTGGTAGTTCATAAGAAGTCTGCCCCCTACCACCCACAAGCTATTGGTCAGGCCGAAAGCACAAACAAGATTCTGTGCAATGTGTTTGATTGGGACAAACAGCTACACCATGTTGTTTGGGCATACCGAGTCGCCTACAAAACGGTACTCCAAGCCACCCCCTTTCAGATGGTATTTGGCTAAAACGTTGTGCTGCCGTTGGACTTCTTGATACCTACACTGAAAGTAGCGCAAGAGCACGAATGGACGGGTCATGAACTCTCCTCTAGACTTTTTCACCTTGAACAATTAGGAGAAACAAGACTGAGAGCAGCTGCAGGGATATATGCAGCTAAGAAACGACAGAAGGCATACTTTGATGCCCATGTTAAGGATAAAGGATTGAAGGCAGGCGACCTAGTATTAGTCTACACTTTGAAACAACATGCGAGGAAACTGGAGAAAAGAGGCTACGGACCCATGATCATTAATAAAATCTCGACAAGTGGAGCAGTGCAACTAGCCACACTAGAGGGCGATGTTCTTCCAAGTTACATAAGCGGATGCAGGGTCAAGTTGTATCAGTAACCTCTCACAGAGGAAATGCTAAGTCGACTCAATACTGCTAAGCAACGCAAAGAAGAAGAAAAGCGAATTCGAGAAGAAGCTCAAGCAGAAGCTTTAGAGCGCATACGAAGAATGAAACTAAGAAGACAAGGCAAAGAGCCACCTAGGCCAGATACATATGCAGAACAAGGATATCACGTGGCTATGTGTGAAGTTTCAGGTATTAGCTCTCATAGGATAATTGATCGACGTCCTTTTATAACCGTAGAGATAGGACAAGGAAAGGGTGCAAGGACTGTAAGAGCCTTGATTGACTCAGGTGCAGCCACTAGTGCTGTCAAATTGTCTTACTATCAAGAATCGAAAGTAAATGTCAATCCTATAGAAGCGTACCTCATAGGATTGGGAGGTGTGGAAACCCCTTGCATGGGCGAGGTGGATCTTCCCATCTCCATTCAAGACGAAGTGATGACAGTCAAAGTATTAGTGTGTCAAGATGAGGACCTCACTGAGCCTCTTGTCTTGGGTCAGGACTGGATCTATGATCATGCAGTCAACCTAAACCTAAGAAGTGGACTTCTTCAGGTATGGGTAGATCATAGCCGAATTACAGTTGAATTGGAAAATGAGACACTCAAGGAACTAGACAAAGCACAAACTCCTAGTCCTTCCAGGGGCGCACATGAAGTTGACAATGCTATTCTTGTCCAAAACTGTATGATGCAGAAAGAGGCTTGTTTTAACAACGAAGTCAAGGATAAGACGGCACTCCCTTCCGTTCCAAAGGCCAGAGGGATGCAGCAACCAAAGGCAGATCAAATACAGAAGAAGCAGAACACTACCTATACTGGAGGCCAAAGAAAGGAGCAACGCAGATTGTTTCAGCCGTTGAAACAAGTATGGAGGCGAAAAGGCAAACACCCCGCTCCGACCAGGCCAACCCCATGGCCAAAACCTCTTATTAGTAGTCAACAACACGACACTAAGTTAAGAAGTCTTTCATAAATTCTTCTGCGAAAGTAAAGTCTATTTGGGTACCCAAGAAGTCAATGAAGGCCAGCTCACAATCACGACAAATCTGGGTGCCCAAGGCTTGCTTGTGGGCTCAAATAGCTACACCGAGGCCACACCCGGTACAACATGTTTCACTCACTCGAACATCCGATTCCCATCCTTACACAGCACGCACAAACACATATTCTTCCATGAGCACAAGTAGAATCACTCGTAAATGGGTCCCTAAGAAGCCTCATTTTCAAGTCGATACCCCTATCAAACCCTTCAAAGTCTCCACAAAATCAAGATCAAAGCCCATCCACTGCATTTGGCAACCTACGACTTGTAATAAACCCCTAGACCCCAGTTGTAAATCCATGCCCACCTACTAACTACATCACTCTCTCACTACATCATTCCACTTAGCTTCTAGGTCTACCCAATTACTAACTACACGCACAAGCACCGAGCACTTAATAACCCCCTAATCTCTCCCGAACCTCATGTTAATGTTGTAATGGGGACAAAAATGGTTCTATCTTGTCCTTTACAATGTTAACACATATTTCTATATTCTCACAAAATCAAGAGGCAAGAAGTAACATGGCAGATACGACGGGAACTAGCTCTCAGGCAGGCACCAGCCCCCAAGTCATGGACATTGAAAGTCTCCCAGTTGAGGAGGAATTGAAGGAACGCCCTGTGGCATTGAGGGCATTACATGCCATATCGGTTCAGAACCCTCCACAAGGGCACACTATGCCAGTCAGTAAAAACTCTCATTGGTTCAGTGATGTGGCAGGACCCCTAGGTGAAGGCCCTTATATGTGGGAGGCCGAGATAGAATTCAATGGGCGCTGGGGCAGGTATCACTTTTTCACTAGGGAATTTGAGAGACTGCAGAATAACGAAGGACTGAAACCCATCTGGAAGAAGGCAGGGCTCTACGACTACTTCAAATTCCAATTGCCAAAGCCTGATTTTCTAAGGTGCTCTTATTTGATTAGCACCCTCACTCCGAGCAAAGAGGTGGTATAAGAAACAAAAATCTGTACTGTATGGATGCTGTGCTCTTACCAGGATTGTGTATAGATGTTTGGCTTATGACGTGCCAGTGCAGAGGGCATTAAATTGGACCAGGGTACAAGAATTCCAACGCAGACTATCAACCGCAGGACCGCCATCTAAGAAAATGAGAGGCGCAGTTCAGATGCCCTGTGCACAACCCCGCGGTGCGACATTGACACCAGAGACAACTCCACGATTTCCAAGGCGGGTACAACCCTTCACTATTAGATTACCAAGACACAGCACTGATGGACCAAATCTAGTGTTTCCACTTGTACCATCGACCTAGAGTTCCCTCACGGATTCACTTTAGAAGACCTAACTGATGAGGAGGTAGCCAGAATCATAGAGGCTGTTAACGCGGAAGTCGAGGCAGAGCAAGCTAGTGGACAACAAACTGCTATAGACCAACCCCATCCCAGACAACCAGATGTCGTCGATGTGGAGGGTGAAGAAGAAGAAGGACAAGAGGAGGAACAAGATGGACAATCCGAGGAAGAAGAGCAGGAATATGATCAGGAAGCTATGCAGGTACTTGAAGGTGCCCCAGCTTATACAAAGGCATTGAAGAAGCTCTATGATACCATGAACAGAGTTCAAGAGCAACATAGACTGTCCCTAGCAGCAGGCAAGGCCCTCATGAATCAGATCCTTGAGGAGGAAGGCGTAGACGAGCAATACCGCGCCACTCTTGACATGATATCTGAGGCTTTAGGAGTACCTGAGACGGTGCATACCGCCCTTGCACAAGCACGAAGAACGGAGCGAAGATACGACAGACGTCCCCCTCGATCAGGAAAGCAGATGAATGTACTAGTATCAGAACCACAAGGCACATCCACAACCACGGGCACCGCACACACTGTCCACGATACTGAGGAAACCCATGTATCAAGTGCACCTCCGTCACCCCCGTTGCCACCCCTGCCTCCAACTCCACCACATTCACCTCCCACAACCAGTGTAACCACTACTGTCACCACCTCCGAGTCCACTACCCATACTGAAGCACAGACCGTCACACAACCCACACACCCTATCTCCACTTCTTTTGTCTATACGGCCACTGAAACAGTAGTTCTAACCGCTGCCACTGAAAATCTCAACCCCCCGATCACACTTCCGGGCAGTTCGTATTCACAATTGCACACACCACTGTACACTTTCACCACTATCACTGCACCCACAATTCCAATATTCACAATCACTCCCACTACCGGATCCACCGTTGATTTGATGGACATCTCACCCACCTCCGCACCCCTCCCTCCCCCCATACCCCCAACATCTCCCATCCCCCCACCTCCCACTTCACCATTTTCCAGCACTGCCTCCACACTTCCATTTCCCTTCCCCTTTCCCTTCCCTTCTGCATTCAACACCCTTCTCGCATCCACCCCTATTAATAATGTATTAATAATATGTATCAGTGTATGTCGCAACTACAACAGCACTACCAGCATCTCGATAACCAACATACGCGACTCTTTCGAAGTTGATCTCGAAAGGGAAAAGCGGCTACTACAACAACAGCATGCCACCTTACAGGAACAACACGAACAGCTAGTAGCCAATCCACCCCAGTCAGATGCAGAGGAAAGACAACATATGGATGAATTGCTACACTCCCAGATAACGGAGAATCTCAAACTTAGACGCAACCTGGCCCTCCTACGAAAACACATGTCTACAGCACTCGAAGAGAATAAACGGCTGCAGAAACAGAATGAAGAGAACTTGGAAGCAGCCATGGAGGGTTCCCCGTAGGAAATCGACCCAGAAAAATTCAAGGCCATTCCCTCAGAGAATATGAAAACTATGTTAGAAACCCATGCCGACCTCCTGGAGACCCATGCAGCGTTAGAACGAGAAAGCGATGATCTACTTAAGCAACTAGCAACTCAGCAGGAGTCACCAAGCAAAGCCACAGCCACAGACGACACATCCAAAGAAGTCACAAAACTCAGAGCAGAACTCCAAGAATTACGCAGCAAAGTCATGCAATACGAACGTCAGCCCTCTCCCCTTGTCGAGCCCGAGCCTGAAGATCTAGTGCCCATCGAAATAGAGGAAACTTTCGAAGACCCGTATGTTCCCATGCTTGCACCAAGGGGTAAGCAAACAGACGAGGGCATGGACACCATTGAAATAGAGGCTCCTGAATGGATGCAGAGGTTAGAGAAAGTGGCCACAACCCATGATGATAGAGTGGCAGTTCAGATAGCATCAATGTCACGATTGGAGGAGGTAGTTATAAAATCGGACTATTTTAGGAACCTCTCTCATCATAGGTGGATCGGCACATCCGACGATTTGTATGTTCCCTTCTGTGTCTTAATGGCGGACTACAATGCCGAAATAAAGCAACATACCTCAAAGGAACCAACCTCCGCCACACAATTCGCACCGGAAGACATCCCAGCGAGTGCCAAGCAGGGCAATATTCATCAACCGATGTGGAGGATTCGTCTACTGGAAACCTACCCAGAAATGGTAAGAACATGGAATAACATGCCCTTGTACATCAAATACAATCCATGTTACTGCCCTGTATTTAGAAGAAGGTCATGGCCGGAATACACAAAAACTGTGCTGACAACCAAAGGATGCGAGAAATGGCTCAATTATGTTTACTTAGCACCACCCAAAGGCCAACCTACCATAGGATATATGATCTCGACGATTCGGCATTGGGGGGTCAGGTTTAAAAATGTACCAGATGTCATGGCCCAAATGTGCTTGAAAATTTTTGAACTCATGTTGGTCACCTTCAGGACTTTCAAGAATGTAAAGGAACCTCATCTGTCAGCTCAAGGATTTAATGAAGGAAATCAGGACCTCGTCTACGACATGAGCGCAACCCCATCTATTAACGTTGTATATGCATGGCATGCGCGTATCAAGTATCTACCAGCTTGCTTCAAACAGACGTTTGAAGAAATGTTTGTCACGGGATTCTGGGAATATCACTCAGAGATATTCATCCCCAGACCATCACATTTATTGTAGTTGTTTGCAGTGGAACAAGCTCTCCATTCAGAAAAGTTACGTATACCACATCCCGAGGTTCCCGGGCCAGTAGATTGGGATGCTCTACTCATGGACTTGGCCAAAGGGTTGCGCATTGCCGAACATCACTTAGCACAAGACGTTGTTGAGTACTACATCCAACGACCCACCCAACAAGGGTCTGTCAGGGACGACAGACGCGAGAGAGGGGGGGGTGTTGGAACTGAAGGACTCACAAGGCAAGGAAGCTTACGAAGGGAGTCAGAGAGAAGAGAAAGTACAAGCAGACAGAGCAGTCAACGACGATCTGGCAAGTAGGCCAATATTTTTTCCAGGACACTTACGCATATAAGTGAGGTGGACACACAAGGAGAAGGAGCAAGTAGGGAGCTCCATGAAATGTATGTCAAAATGTTAATAGAAACCCCTACAAAAATAGTGATTTTCATCACTAAAAACCATTGTAAATACCATTTCATATTTTTGTAGCTCCATTTTGTGCAAGCCAAGGAGTCCTTGAGCTTGAGGAGCTTTAGAAGTACCTACCTGTCAGTTTTCACATTTTTTAGACTTCGTTTGAACCTCCAAATAGGGTAGAGAACCTAATTTTTAACTAGGCCGGACACTAGGTCTGGACACGGCCAAAACCTAGTTAAAAACTATAAAAAGAGCTAGAGAGCTCATTTTTGGGGTTAGATTGTAATTGAAATGAACTTGTAAGAGCTTTTTGAAAGTAATCTAAGAACTCCATTGCTTCTCACTCTTTGTCTTGTCGTGTGTGCGAGTGTGTGTGTATGTGTGTGCATGTTTGTGTGCTTCTCACTCACGCACTTGTGCCTCCACTTGCTCGAGGTCTTCATACCATCCTCACGTCTTCCCGGATTGACATTAAAGGAGGTGCTACTCATCTCTGAGCTACACCACATGTCTACTTGCATAGTGAATCACTGACTCCACTACATGTAATCACTTACCCAATAGAAGCCAACTAGGCTTATCGAGCACCTATGAACAACTATCATACATCTCCTATGGCAAGGCTGGGTAAGTCTTCCACCCACATCACCAAAGAGACCCCGACATATGGGTATCTCGGAGTTAAGAAAACCTCACCACGACCCTCTTTATCAAACATAAAAGGCTTTATGCAAAAAATGTAATCGCTATATCAATGACCACATGGACGTACATAAGTGGTATCCACAGAAGCGTACATGGTGTGTATATGCTCAATATATGTAGTAAAATGACAATAAAAGCCTGAATGCACAACCCAAAAACTATCCAATAACACCTTCAAGTGTCTGTCAACTTTGATGTTTTAGGCTCAACAAACCTGCATAAATTTACAGCCGCTGCTCCCACCAAAACTGAAAACCTCTCAAGAAACCTATAGTTTTACGAGTGTGGCTGAAAAGCAAAGCCCCAAAGGTTGATGTTTATTGTCGGAGAAGTACAACAAACAATCTTCTTGATGTTCTTGGACCTGTGTGAAGAGAACTATGTGCAAAAGTACTCCAAAATCACTCCAAAAGACACCCCAAAAATGCTTCAAAAATAGGCTTTGAAAGAAAAGAATGAAGGTTTGAGGGACCAAAACTTGCTCAAGGTAATGTCAACCTTAGTCTTTCCCCTTCTTCAGACACCACAAGAGTGAAGCTTAGTGGCAAGAGATTGCCATGGTTAAGCGAGCTTTGGGGGGAACAATACTGGGATGGGTGACCTCCCGGGAAGTACCGGGAACATCTATATTACTTGATCGTTGAGGTCCTCCCTCACATGCAACCAATGGCGCCAATGGTGAGTTTGGTGAGTCAGATGACAAGGTATGCCAAGGTCTATGCCTTGGTCTCCGCCTTATTCGTAATCCTTGGAGAAAGCCTTGGGGAGGGAGGGGAGGCTTGCTTCGCTTGCACAAAGGGAACAAAGCTTTTGTGTGGAACTTCTCTGATACCAATGAAGTATTTCGATTGCGATGCACCACAGTGCGCTCTCCTCCTCCCAAACTCCATGACAATATCCTCGAAGTAGAAAACAGAGCTCCTGAGGCTGCACACGGTAGTCTGCACAAAAACTACAAGATACACAGTACACAGGGAGCACGAAGATAGACTTCTAGGTCTTACAAATGTGGTCGAACTTACAGTCTGTGACTAACCAGACCCTTATATGTTTTATTAAAGAACATATATAAAGAAGTGTCCAGTGGCCATTTGGCCTTTCACATGGACACTAACGGTAACACATATGCACATACATACATACACACTTACACATACACACACACATACACATAAATACACATACACATACACATACACACATGCATATGTATAAAACATACCTACATGCACATATATACACACACAAATACACACATATACATGCATATAGACACACTTACATGTCGAGAATGAGTTCTCCTATGTGCAACGGAAATGTGTAGTGAACCACCCTTGTATGTCCAGCACTTGGAAAAACAGCTGCACCTTAGATAGCTTGCTGCTCTTAATACAAAACTCAAATCGACTTGAGCCTTTAGTCAATCAAAGTAGACAAGAAGAGCTTCCTAACAAGCTATAAATAACTTAATTTGGACAAGTTTTGATTAGGAAATACAACTGACAAAGATGAACTACCTGTCCACACAGGTGTGCTAAAGAACTGAGCTTCACTCTCAGACTGATAAATCTCTGAATATATATCCTTTGAGAAAGATATTTGGTAATACACTGTAAAACTCGACTTTAGTCTCTGACAAATATCTCACATAATATAAATGATATCAATGAGATACTTGAGACAGTGAAAGTAGATGTCAAGACCTTTCCAATAAGACAAAAATCACACAATTTGGATATGTTTTGGTTGGGAAACTTAACCGACCAAAATAGACTACCTATCTACACAGGTATACTCAAAAACTAGACTTCATTCTTTCACTGATATCTCACAAAGTACATAAACTTTCAAAATGATATTTGATATGCAGAAAGATCACGAGATAAGCTTTCCAATGAATGTTTAAACGCACAAAATAGTTACATATGCACTGAGATATGAGCTCTGCAACAGAGTTGTGTACAAACTGATGTGCCTCTTTCTCTCCTTGTTTTGAATGTGCTCCCACTTCACTTTTATAACCAATGAGCATGTGAAGAAGTTTGTGCCTTCTTCTTAACTCACCAATTTCTCCACTACATGCTACTAACTACAAGGCAAGATATTGTATCTCTTACTCATCATGAATTTTGACTAGACTTTTTCTTTTATTATTTTTTCCTTTTTTCCTCTACTTTTTCTTTATCTTTATATTTGGTAAATTTATCCAAGCATGGCTCATATGAAAATGAGCTTGTACATTTATCTTCAACACTCCCCCGCAAGCTCATTTGGGAGTTATCTTCAACCATGTCCTTCAAATTTATCACGTCTTTGAAACCTTTGAGTTTAGAAGCATCCAAGAACTTTGTAAACATATCTGCAACCTGCTCTTTGGTTCTGACGAACTTTATCTCCACATCTTTACTCATCACCTTCTCCCTTACATAATGGTAGTGGACCTCTATGTGCTTGCTCCTTGCATGAAACATAGGATTGCTTGCCAAGTAAATACTTCACATGTTATCACCGTATATAGGGATGGTTCCAACTTGCACTCCAAGATCAGCCAAAAGCTTTTTAATCCACATTGCTTCACATGTGGCAAACGCTAATCCTCTATATTCAGCCTCCATAGATGAAAGTGCAATAGTAGGTTGTTTCTTTGAGCTCCACGTGATAGGTTTGCTTCCTATCATAAACACATAACCTAAGGTTGATATTCTATCTTCCTTTGAACCTGCCCAATCAGCATCACTAAAGCCTTTGACCTGCAGTTCTTCATCAAACTTGTAAAACAAAGCATGATTAACTGTATGCTTTATGTATCTCAACACTCTCTTGGCTGAATTTAAGTGTTCACTTGTCAGGGCTTGCATAAACTGAGAAAGTACACCAACAACATAAGACAAATCAGGTCTTGTAATGTTTGCATAGATCAATGATCCTACAATGCTTCTGTATGTCGTTACATCTTCCAATGGTTTTCCATCATTTGAACAAATCTTTGTATTTGTGTCCATGGGTTGAGTGAGTGGTTTGCATTCACTCATTCCAAATCTGAAAAGAACATCCAACAAGTACTTCCTTTGCATCAAGTAGATTCCACTCTTTCCATAAACAACTTCAATTCCTAAAAAATATTTCAGCTCTCCAAGATCTGAAATTTTAAACTCCTTACCAAGCTTCCTTTTGATATCTTTAATCCCTATAACATCATTTCCTGTTATGATGAGGTCATCGACGTATATGCAAATATATACCTCTCTATTTTCTTCCTTCTTCATGTACAACGAAGGATCTACACTACTTGGGTTGTATCCACACTTAGTTAGATACTCTACCAATCTCTGATTCCATGCGCTTGGTGCTTGCTTCAAGCCATAAAGTGCCTTCTTCAACCTGCAAACAAAATCTGGATGGTTTTCATCTTCAAATCCAACCGGTTGACTCATGTATACCTCTTCTTGTAGTTCTCCATTAAGAAAAGCATTTTTGATGTCGAGTTGATATAATGGACATCTCCTTGAAGCACCAATTGCGATTAATGTTGGGAAAGATGGATGGATGATCCAAGAAACTGAGTAGGTACTGCTAAACCTGCTTTGTACCAGCCCTCTCTTGCTTTAGACTTGATTAGTAGACTTCCTTAGCTTTCCAATGACACCAAGAAATGGCCTATGTCATTTGGAAATGATGTGTGCAATGATTGAATCAAAACAGATAACTTTGGAAGTCACAAACTCAAGAAAACCTTCTATTTTGGTCTTGACACCTGCTGAATGTTTTGCTCAGTATGACTAGCACAGTAGCAATTGATAAAATTCCTTCTAGGGGTATTCAATTAAATTAGTAAGCTACTATTTTCAAGCGGAATGATGTAAAATGACAAACTATACTCAGAGAAATTGATTTAGCAGAATTAGCTATACCCCCGACTTTTTAGGACTGAGCAGAAATAGACACGTGAGCACCTCGACGATGATCTCTCTGAATCTGCTTAATGAAATGTCTTCAATTTTTGACAGCATGTAGTAGACTTCAAGCTGAATCCAACAAGCTTTGAATCACTGAATTTGAAGTAGTATTGACCGAGATATGCCCTTGACAAGTTGACAGACTTTTGAGTAGACTAGTAGAGAACACAGAGATGAATGATATAAATGTATCTATTAGTTAACACTTGTGTACAATCCCATTGGCATGGATAGCATTGCCTAATGGTGTAGAGAGGTTTAGGCTATGGTATAGGCCTCACACACACTCAATTACAGAAGAATGAAGCTCGTAAGTGAAGTGATCTACCCACGACTTTTCCAAGTACATTTTTATAGGATATGTGCAAAAATTTGAATTCAAATTCAAATTTTGGCTTCCTTTGATCAAGGTTCTAAAAGCTTGGAGATATTCTCTCAATCAAATAGGCTACTTTTTCCACGACTCACTTTGGTAGGTGATTACAAAAGATTCCGAGTCATTTTGACTTTTACAAATGAGATAGAGTGGTAATTAACCACTAGCATATGTTCCTATGGTTCTTCATGTATGTAGAGTCTTCATGATAACTTCCAATCCAAATGTGTAGGCTTGGGATTTACACCAACAGATCCCCCTCAAGCCAAACATTTTGGCTTAAGTCTTCATCCTCATTCTTCAAGTATATCCTGCAATCCAATCATAGATTTGAACCTGCAAAGTTTGGTCCCATCCAAAGCTTTAGTCAGCAAATCTGCACATTGCATGTTGGTTGACACATAGGTCAACTGAATATCTTTGCTTAGCAACTTCTCTCTCACATAATGATAATGAACTTCTATGTGTTTTGTTCTGGCATGATAGATAGGATTAGTTGCAAGGTGAAGAGAACTTGTATTATCTCCAAAGATAATTGGAGGCCTAGTATATAAGCCCAATTCTGTATACAAAAGCTTAATCCAAATTGCTTCTTGAGTGGCATTAGCTAGCCCTCTATATTCTGCTTTTGAAGAAGATAATGCAACAGTTGGTTGCTTCTTTGCAGACCATGAAACTGGTTTGTCACCTGCAAAAGAAATGTATCCTGAAGTGCTTCTCCTATCATCCTTGCATCCTGCCCAATCTGCATCTGAATAAACTTTTATATCAATATCTGAAGTGTAAGGAAAATACAAACCATGGTTCTTTGTACCCTTGAGATACTTCAAGATTCTTTTGGCAGCCTCTAAGTGAGGTATCCTTGGCTTGTGCATAAATTGACTTAGCATAGTTCAAGCTACCCACCATACTTTGATAACTTGTAATGTCTTGGACTTCATCACCTTCATGGGCACTTAGCTTTAAGTTCACCTCCATTGGAGTGCTTGTTGCTTTAGCATCCTGCAATTGAAATTTCTTCAACATATCTTGTACATACTTTTTCTGAGTAATGTATATTCCTGAATTAGTGTAAACTAATTCAAGTCCCAAAAAATACTTCAATAATCCAAGATCATTGATCTTGAATTCCTTCATCATCTAGCTTTTGATGCTTCTGATTCCATTGACATCATTGCCTATAATGATGATGTCATCAACATAAACACAAAGATAGATTACCTCTGAATTACTTCTCTTAATGAACAGAGAAGTGTCAGCCTTACTCATGACAAAACCTTGGTCTTGGAGGTATGTAGTTAGCCTATAATTCCATGCCCTAGGTGCCTGCTTCAATCCATATAAAGCCTTTTTTAATTTGCAAACATAAGTTACCTTCTTAGGATCTTCATATCCAAGAGGTTGTGACATATAAACCTCTTCTGAAATCCATCCATTCAAGAAAGCATTCTTGCCATCCAATTGGTACATGTTCCAATTCTTTGATGCAGCCACACTAACCAACACTCTGATTGTTGGCATCTTGGCCACAGGAGAAAATGTCTCTTCATAGTCAATGCCTTGGGTTTGTGCAAAACCCTTGGCTACCAATCTGGCCAATTCCTTAGCTTTCCAATGACACCAAGAAATGGCCTATGTCCTTTGGAAATGATGTGTGCAATGATTGAATCAAAACAGATAACTTTGGAAGTCACAAACTCAAGAAAACCTTCTATTTTGGTCTTGACACCTGCTGAATGTTTTGCTTAGTATGACCAGCACAGTAGCAATTGATAAAATTCCTTCTAGGGGTATTCAATTAAGTTAGTAAGCTACTATTTGCAAGTGGAATGATGTAAAATGACAAACTATACTCAGAGAAATTGATTTAGCAGAATTAGTTATACCCCCGACTTTTTAGGACTATAGCAGAAATAGACCAGTGAGCACCTCGACGACGACTTCTCTGAATCTTCTGAATGAAATGTCTTCAATTTTTGAGAGCATGTAGTAGACTTCAAGATAAATCCAACAAGCTTTAAATCACTGAATTTGGATTAGTATTGACCGAGATATGCCCTTGACAAGTTGACAGACTTTTGAGTAGACTAGTAGAGAACACAGAGATGAATGATATAAATGTATCTATTAGTTAACACTTGTGTACAATCCCATTGGCATGGATAGCATTGCCTAATGGTGTAGAGAGGTGTAGGCTATGGTATAGTCCTCACACACACTCAATTACAGAAGAATGAAGCTCGGAAGTGAAGTGATCTACTCGTGACTTTTCCAAGTACATTTTTATAGGATATGTGCAAAAATTTGAATTCAAATTCAAATTTTGGCTTCCTTTGATCAAGGTTCTAAAAGCTTGGAGATATTCTCTCAATAAAATAGGCTACTTTTTCAACAACTCACTTTGATAGGTGATTACAAAAGATTCCAAGTCATTTTGACTTTTACAAATGAGATAGAGTGGTAATTAACCACTAGCATATGTTCGTATGGTTCTTCATGTATGTAGAGTTTTCATGATAACTTCCAAGCCAAATGTGTAGGCTTGTGATTTACACCAACAATTAATGTTCTGATAGTTCCCATCTTTGCAACAAGGCTAAAGACTTCATCATAATCTATGCCGTGTGTTTGTTTAAATCCTTTGGCAACTAATCTAGCTTTATATCTAGCTAGTGAACCATCAACATTCCTCTTTACTTTAAACACCCATTTGTTTGGAACAATCTTCATACCTTCTTTCTTTGGCACTAGCTCCCATGTGTGATTATCTTTGAGAGCTTTGATCTCCTCTTTCATAGCTTGCTTCCATTCCTTTTGTGTGCAAGCTTCTTCATATGTCTCAGGCTCTTTGTCTTTAATAACCTGCATCATGTATGCAAAATGTGTCGCCATAAAACTATCATAACTCAACCTTTGAGTTGGATACCTTGTCCTTGAAGATCTTCTTTCATTGCCTTTAGAGAGTTGCTTCTTTAACCTATTTAGCTTTACCATGGGAGTGATTACCTCTTCATATTCTTCTTCACTTGCATCTACCTCACTGTTTGGAGTAGCACTTGCTTCTTCAGCTCTACTATGAGCTGAATTTGGAGACAAAGAATGACTCGAGTAAGTGATGTATTCTCGATGTTGTGCACCTATTCATCAAGTAAATGGCGGTTGTGGTAGCTTCAGCCCAATAGTACAATGGTACCTTCATCTTATTGAGCATGCATCTTGCAATTTCAGCAATTTGCCTATTTTTCCTCTCAGCTACTCCATTTTGTTGTGGTGTATACCTACAAGAATCAATGTACCATTTTTTGTCATCTTCACAAGAGCTTCTATACTCATGTCTCATTGCAAGTAGTGCGTCCTTGCTTCTTTCACTTGAGGTGCTTGCATAGTTGCTTTGGTTCCTTTGATTGCCTCCATTTGGTCTTCCATTTTTCAGCGAACAATCACTATCATAGTGTCCTACTTTACCACAATGATAGCATGTTATACCTTTATGAGAATTGTAGGAGCTTCGGCCTCTTCCTCTACTTCTACCTCGACCTCTTCCTTGTGTGTTGACAATTGATGCATCCTTGTTGTCTTCCGAATTGTTTTGATTGTAGTTGGAGTAGTTGTGACCTCTTTCTTTTCCTCTTGAGCCTCCTCTTGAGTTTCTTCCTTTACCTCGACCTGCATATAACATTTGGTTGTGGACAGGTAGTTCATATTTGTCAGTTGTGTTTCCTAATCAAAACTTGTCCAAATTAAGTTATTTATAGCTTGTTAGAAAGCTCTTCTTGTCTACTTTGATTGACTAAAGGCTCAAGTCGATTTGGTTTTTGTATTAAGAGCAGCAAGCTATCTAAGGTGCAGCTGTTTGTCCAAGTGCTGGACATACAAGGGTGGTTCACTACACATTTTCGTTGCGCATAGGAGAACTCATTCTCCACAGTTGGTATCAGAGCGGACTTGGTGCTGAAGCTTCATCATCAGAGCTGGAGTTGAAGCAAAGCAAAAGAGGAGCTATAAAACAAGGAGGAGCTTCATAAATGCAAGAGCAAAGGACTATAAGTATTCGAGGTAACTCTCAAAGTCTTTGATACTCTTCAATGGCTAACTTGGGTCAACAAGTAGAGAAGTTGGATAAGGATAACTATCCCATGTGGAGGTTTAGAATGAACAACTACCTAATGGCCACCGAAGTCCAAAGGAGGCAAGCAAAAGAATGGGAAGAGAGGAATAGGAGAGTCATGTTCCTCATTTCGCAAGTCATTACTAATGCCATGGTAGGTCATATTCAACATCTAGAGAAAGCTAAGGATGCTTGGGAAGCTCTTGAAAGGATGTATTCAACAAATACCAAAGCTAGGAAACTTCAACTCAATAATGAGTTGAACACAATCAAGAAAATTTCGAGTCAATCCATAGCTGAATATACTTTGAAAATTAGAGCTAAGCGATGCTTTAGCTTCTATTGGCACAACGGTTGAAGATGAAGATCTTGTGTGTTATAATCTCAATGGCTTGAGAGAAGATGAAAGATGGAAGCCTTTTATAACTTTCATTAACTTGAAAGATGTATATCCAGGTTTTGAACAACTAATCCCTCATCTTGTCACATAAGAGCTTAGCTTCGGTGGTCCCAAAGGAAAGAACAACACACACGTATGCTAAAGAACTGAGCTTCACTCTCAGACTGATAAATCTCTGAATATATATTCTTTGAGAAAGATATTTGTTATAGAGAAAGTACACAATAGATTTCCAGCAAGCTAAAAAACAAGTAATTTGGATGAGTCTGGGTCAAGGAACTCAACGGACCAAATCAGACCACCTGCACACATAAGTACACTATAAAACTAGACTTTACTCTTTGACACATATCTCACACATTTTAAATGGTCTCAATGAGATATTTGAGACAGCAAAAGTAGATGTCAAGAGCTTTCCAACAAAACAAAAATCACACAATTTTGATATGTTTTGGTTGGGAAACTTAACCGAACAAAATAGACTACCTATCTACATAGGTATACTAAAAAACTGGACTTCACTCTTTCACTGATATCTCACAAACTACATAAGCTTTCAAAGAGATATTTGATATAAAACAAGAACATGAGATAAGATTTCTATTGAATGTTTAAACGCACAAAATAGTTACATATGCACTGAGATATGAGCTCTGCAACAAAGCTATGTACAAATTGACATGAGACTGGAAGGAGTCTAAGGGAAGACAAAATGACAAAATGGCTAGATCCGACTACTGGAAGCTCTTGCCTCTTTCTCTCCTTGTTTTGAATGTGCTCTCACTTCACTTTTATAACCAATGAGCATGTGAAGAAGTTTGTGCCTTCTTCTTAACTCACCACTTTCTTCACTACGTGCTACTAACTACAAGGCAAGATATTGTATCTCTTACTCATCATGAATTTTGACTAGACTTTTTCTTTTATTATTTTTTCCTTTTTTCCTCTAGTTTTTCTTTATCTTTATATTTGGTAAATTTATCCAAGCATGGCTCATATGAAAATGAGATTGTACATTTATCTTCAACATTACACAAATATAGTATATACCTACGTGTGCATACATACATTTTATACACACAGAATTACATCCACATACATACATATATACACAAAAACACACATACAATATGAATGAATTCTATAATTAAAGTAATAAATCACATGTTAAATATAAATAGTAATAAAGATCATTAGAAAAAGACTTTTCATTAATTAGTACCATAAACATAATTCAAAACATAGCTCAAATGAGAAATTATATAGATATTAAAAAAATATGTAGATCAATGTAAACTATATATCCAATGTAATATATCAATCATCCTAATCATTATCATCCATATCATCATGTAAGTCCTCATCATCATGATTATCATCATGGTCATCCTCATCATCATGATCATCTGCATGATCAGGTGTATCTCTAGTGGCATGGTGGGTAGAGGTGTGAGCACTCTATGACGATCGAGATCCTCCCGCCTGTGTCTGTCTCTCCACCTCATCCATATCTACCTCTCCATAATACTCTTGTATTACATATAACAAACATAAATAAATAAAACATATAAAAAATCAATAGAAATAAAATAATTATTTAAAAATCAATAATACTCACAAATGCATTTGGATGATCTCACATGTACTCACTCAGATGTCGATATCCACAATGTGTATTTTTTTCTACCATACAATATCTCCTATTATTTTAATTTCAAACAAAAAAAGGGATCAAAATATAAAAATAATTTAAATTTATAAACATGCATACATAGACACACATGCATACACTTACACATACATACACATATCCACACATATACAAACGCACACATGCATACTAAATACATACTATGCACATACCTAAACACTCTCACACATACATACATACAAATACATATATACATACACTTACACATACAAATATACACTTACAAGTACATGCATACACTTACACATACATACATGCATACACACACATACATGCATACACATACACATATGCATACATGCCATGCACATACATATATACACACACACATGCATACACATACACATATACATACACTTACACATACATACATACAAACACACATACATGCATACACATACACATATGCATACACTTACACATACATACACACCCACACATACACATACATACACACACATACATGCATACACATAAACATATACATACACTTACACATACATACATACACAAACATACACATACCCACACATATACATACACACACATACATACTAAATACATTCACACATACACATACACATATACACACAAATACACATACATATATACATACACTTACACATACATACATACACACACATGTTCATACCCACACACACACATACATGCATACACATACACATATACATATACTTACACATACATACACACGTGCACATACCCACACATATACATACACACACAATAGTAAATACATGCACACATACACACAAATACACATACACTTATACATACACTTACACATACATGCATACTGCACTTACACATACATAAATACACACACATACACATACCCACACACATACATGCATACACATACATACATACACTTACACATACATAGATACACACACATACATGCATACACATACACTTACAGATACATACATGCCCACACATACACATGCATACATGCATACACATACACATATACATACAATTACACATACATACATACACACACATACAAATACCCACACACACACACACATATATATATATGTGTGTGTGTGTGTGTGTATATGTATATGTGTGTGTGTGTGTATATATATATATATATATATATATATATATATATATATATATATATATATATATACATACATACATACATACATACATACATACATACATACATACATACATACATACATACATACATACATACATACATACATACATACATACATACATACATACATACATACATACATACATACATACTAAATACATGCACACATACACTTACACATACTACATGCATACAGACACATAAATAATAAATGCATGCACATTTATAAACATGCATACATATACACACACATATACATACCCACACATATAGATACACACACATACATAATAAATACATGCACACATACACATACACACACATATACTCAAATATACATACATACATACACACATCATACATTTATAGTTTTGTATGTGTATTTATATGTCAGAATGTGTATTTGTGTATATGTGAATATGTGTGTATGTGTAAATGCGTTATACATGTGACTATGTATGTATGTATGACGCATTTACACATAAAGGTAATAGATATTAATAATCAGATTATTAATATCTATTACCTTTATGTGCTACACGATGAGATTCTGATCAATCAGAGGTAACTTCACCACCTTGTCCTAGTCCTACAAGAACTACTTATTGTAATTATATCAAACTTTCAATTCTAATATTTGATAGATACATACATGAATGATATATGTTTTTTTATTGTTGTACTATAATCAGATTTTGATCGATCAAAGGGTACTCCACCACCTCCTACCCATGCAACAACTTCACATGTGTCCTCTCATAGGAATTATGATGATTTTTACTATCAAGAGCATATTATATGTTGGTGTACTTTTTGCTATGGCATGTATTTCAGACCATGATTGGAATTCATTTAACATGAGGTAGAGTACGGTAGTTTTGAGCGTGCACTACCACTTCATCAACATGATAATGC
This sequence comes from Ceratopteris richardii, assembly GCA_020310875.1. Taxonomy (NCBI): domain Eukaryota; kingdom Viridiplantae; phylum Streptophyta; class Polypodiopsida; order Polypodiales; family Pteridaceae; genus Ceratopteris; species Ceratopteris richardii. Next base: position 58,239,626 of record CM035412.1, on the reverse strand, counting down.
TTGAGTATGTATTGATTCTATAAATTAATGTCATTATTGTATATTATCGTACACAAAATCAAATTATACTTAACATACAGGAATATTTTCTCGTTGATGATGATGATTATCATACTAATAATGATAATATACCTCATACACATCACGAAACTACCATTCATCAATTACAAGCAGAGTTTCTCGAAATCCTCTACCTCTTGGATTACAGACTGAAACGTTTGAAGATTATTCATTGCCAACTCATGATTGTCCTCTGGTACAAACATATGATAGAAGAAGATATCGAAGATGGAATAGAGGACCACTTCCTTTAGATGGAGATTTTTTTAACTTTTGGGGTAATCACTATGTAATTGCTCCCTCCACTATTACTGATGCTAGTCGTGGTCTCTGAAAGAAGTTGGAGAAGCTTGTAAGAGGTAGAAAAGTGAGTTGTGAAGCGACAAAGTTTGGTCTAACCAACCGGCACAAGACTAGCCCTTGAGCTTATGGAGACTCAAATAGACCTTATAGGCATGCGATAAGTGCAATAGAATGCATTATGTACTTTTGAGCATGAAGGAGAAAGAGTCGATACAATTCAGATAGGTTTGCACATTTACAAGCTCAAAAAAACTTACTATCTTTGGATGAGATAATGAACTTCAAATGCTCATAGCGACCAATGTGATTACGATTAGAAAATGTCTTTTTGGAGGAGTGATACACATAGGGTTGAGTGTATATAATGCACAAGATTACAATGAATAAGTAAAATATGCTTTTGGAATGAACCTGATACTCAATAGTGGTACCTTGTATTTTTTAGGAATGTGCAAAGATAGACCCCGAGATAGAAAAATTGAGATTTCTCCCAATATATTGAACCAATTGCTTTGAAATTTATAGACATACTAGAAGCGAATAACTTTCGAGTGAGTGCTAAATCATCCAATTTGAAGCTCTATAGAGAGAGCAGCAGCCTCTGCAAGCTTACGATTGTTGAAGAAGGTGATGTAGAAAAATGAAGGAGCAAGACAATGATGGCCTTAAGTGTATGTATATTGCTTCCATTTAATGTACAAGTGATTTGAAGTCTTTACATAGAATCTTGAAGTGCTCCATGACTTTTACAAGTGGATTTTGAATTCAAATGAAAGCTGGATTAGTTGTTGGAGGGAATCAATTCACTTTCCTACAATCTAGGAAAAGTGAAGATCTAGTTTGATCTACTTTTAGGTGATTGATTGATTCATTGATTGCAACTCAACCACCTCAAATTTGTGGAATATTAGCTCTCTTTTTCTATTTTTACATGTGTAAAGCTATAGGCTTTTACAATGCTAAAAGATCCATGAAAAATATTTAAATATATATATATAATAAATGAGCATAGGTAAAAGAATGCTTTAATGGATATTCTTTCGATGTAATCAAAGTGATAGCTTTTGATGTAGATGAAATCCACCTCAAGCATAGTGTAAGCTTGATGTTCCAATAGTCTCTTTATTCTAGAGGATTTGTATGTGTCTCCAAACTTTAAAGTCACTCTTATGTCATTTTGTGGTCCTATATATGGATGGGGAGATTGGCATTGACTTACATGTTATATTCAAAGCATGAGTACTTGTGGATTATGCCTGAATGCAACTTCTCTTGCTAGTACACGGATTACAAATGCAGAAAATGAAAGATTATATATTGATCAAAGACCTTACATGCATGGAAAAATAGCAGATTTAATAAATAATAGTCGAGGATAGAATAGTTCAATGACTAATTGCACATTTGAGGAGCATGAAAATAGTCATGAATCACAATACATGAGTAGAGATGTAGCAATATACATAGTTTTCAATGCTATTGTGGTCTTTGATGAACTAAGACCATGGTATGAAGATAAAGGAAAGGAAAAGATTCTTGAAGAAGATTGTGATGATTATGCAGGAACAAATCAAAGATAAGTTCAACAATCAAGCACAAAGGTTTCAGGTCCAGAGGCATCTACATCAAATGAAGAATGTTCAACATGGAGGGGGAGTCATTCTTTGTCTCCAAATTCATCTCACAGTAGAGCCGAAGAAGCAAGTGCTACTCCAAACAGTGAGGTAGATGCAAGTGAAGAAGAATATGAAGAGGTAATCACTCCGATGGTAAAGTTGAATATGTTAAAGAAGCAACTTTCTAAAGGCAATGAAAGAAGATCTTCAAGGACAAGGTATCCAACTCAAAGGTTGAGTTATGATAGTTTTATGGCGACACATTTTGCATACATGATGCAGGTTATCAAAGACAAAGAGCTTGAGACATATGAAGAAGCTTGCACACAAAAGGAATGGAAGCAAGCTATGAAAGAGGGGATCAAAGCTCTCAAAGATAATCACACATGGGAACTAGTGCTAAAGAAAGAAGGTATGAAGATTGTTCCAAACAAATGGTGTTTAAAGTAAAGAGGAATGATGATGGTTCACTAGCTAGATATAAAGCTAGATTAGTTGCCAAAGGATTTAAAAAAACACAAGGCATAGATAATGATGAAGTTTTCAGCCTTGTTGCAAAGATGGGAACTATCAGAACATTAATCGCAATTGGTGCTTTAAGGAGATGGCCATTATATCAACTCGACATCAAAAATGTTTTTCTTAATGGAGAACTACAAGAAGAGGTATACATGAGTCAACCGGTTGGATTTGAAGATGAAAGCCATCCAAATTTTCTTTGCAAGTTGAAGAAGGCACTTTATGGCTTGAAGCAAGCACGAAGAGCATGGAATCAAAGATTGGTAGAGTATCTAACTAAATGTGGATACAACCCAAGTAGTGCAGATCCTTCGTTGTACATGCAGAAGGAAGAAAATAGAGAGGTATATATTTGCATATACGTCGATGACCTCATCATAACAGGAAATGATGTTACAGGGATTAAAGATATCAAAAGGAAGCTTGGTAAGGAGTTTAAAATTTCAGATCTTGGAAAGCTGAAATATTTTTTAGGAATTGAAGTTGTTTATGGAAAGAGTGGAATCTACTTGATGCAAAGGAAGTACTTGTTGGATGTTCTTTTCATATTTGGAATGAGTGAATGCAAACCACTCACTCAACCCATGGACACAAATACAAAGATTTGTTCAAATGATGGAGAACCATTGGAAGATGTAACGACATACAGAAGCATTGTAGGATCATTGATCTATGCAAACATTACAAGACCTGATTTGTCTTATGTTGTTGGTGTACTTTCTCAGTTTATGCAAGCCCTGACAAGTGAACACTTAAATTCAGCCAAGAGAGTGTTCAGATACATAAAGCATACAGTTAATCATGCTTTGTTTTACAAGTTTGATGAAGAACTACAGGTCAAAGGCTTTAGTGATGCTGATTGGGCAGGTTCAAAGGAAGATAGAAGATCAACCTCAGGTTATGTGTTCATGATAGGAAGCAAACCTATCACGTGGAGCTCAAAGAAACAACCTAGTGTTGCACTTTCATCTATGGAGGCTGAATATAGAGGATTTGCGTTTGCCACATGTGAAGCAATGTGGATTAAAAAGCTTTTGGCTGATCTTGGAGTGCAAGTTGGAACCATCCCTATATACGGTAATAACATGTCAAGTATCTACTTGGCAAGAAATCCTATGTTTCATGGAAGGAGCAAGCACATAGAGGTCCACTACCATTATGTAAGGGAGAAGGTGCTGAGCAAAGATGTGGAGATAAAGTTCATCAGAGCAAAAATACATTAATATCTCAAGACCTTATGAGGCAATGCTTATGAAAACAGAATGGAGTTGCTGAACAAAAGAACATGTCACTCATGGAGATGGCGAGGTGTATGGTATGGAGTCAAGCTTTCCCACATAGTTTCTAGCTTGAGGCTATCATGTGTGCAACATATGTACTGAACAGGTGTCCCACTAAAGCGCTGCAGTCTATCACTCCATATGAGGCTTGGCATGAACGCAAGCCATCTGTTGCTCATCTGCATGTTTTTGGCTGTTTGGCATATGCATTAGTGCCTGAACAACATCGCAGAAAATTAGATGATAAAGGAGTAAAATGTATTTTTGTTGGGTATAGTTCTGAAAGTAAAGGCTATCCTCTGTATCATCCACAGACTAAACACATTTTGGTTAGGTGTGATGTTGTTTTTGTGGAGGATGCTATTCACCCATTGCTTTCATGTACTAAGTAGACATTTGTTAGCTCCAAAGACATGTATGATACTTTGCTGCCTCTTTTTACAAGTGGATAGTCTAGTACTGGTCCTAATGAGGCAACTTCTCAGCCTTTGCAGGTTTCATGTGATGATGCAAATCGTTCCATTTCTGATGCAGATTTACATGATGCACTTATTGATGAGAGAGCTGATATTTGAGCACGCTATAACTATGCCAAAATGGTCAGTGCAGAACTTGCGTGATAGCAAATTAGATGCATCTCTATCATATCGTACTCAATCAAGCTCTCATAGTGCCTCTTTTGCATCAGATTGTTATGGTATGGCTGCATCTAGTCTATGTGATGAGATTGAGCCTGTTCTGTTTGATGAAGCACAAAATTCAGAAAATTGGATGGCTGCTATGCAATCTGAATATGATGCAATAATGAAGAATGGTACTTGGTCTTAATGTGACTTGCCTCCTGGAAAGAAGGCCATTGGTACTAAGTGGGTATAGAAGCTGAAGCGTAAACCTGATGGTACAATTGACAGGTATAAAGCTAGGCTTGTTGCAAAGGGTTATGCACATGAAAGAGGCATTGATTTTGATGAGACCTTTGCACCTACATGCCGTATGACTACTGTTCGGAGCATCTGTGCACTTGCAGCCCATCATGGTTGGAATGTACATCAGTTGGACATTAAAACAGCATTTCTAAATGGTGACTTGCATGAAGAAGTGTATGTCTTTTAGCCCCGTGGCTTTGTGTAGAAAGGGCATGAAAACCAGGTGTGCAAGTTAAAGAAGGCATTATATGGTTTAAAGAAAGCACCACGTGCTTAGTATGAGAAGATACATGCCTATCTGATTGCACATGGTTTTGGGAACAGTCCAACTAAAAGCACCTTATATGTTAAGCATGCTAATGATGTGCTTCTGATCATTGTTGTCTATGTTGATGACATGCTGCTCATTGGTCCTATTGAGAAGCATATTGCCAATTTTAAAGCTGATTTGCATGCCTCATTTGAGACGTCTGATTTGGGGCATTTGCAGCATTATTTGGGCATTTAGTTTATGCACATTGATGGTGGAATGGCTTTGTGTCAAGTGAAATATATTGAGACATTATTGCAGTGTTTTGGCCTTGAAGACTGTAAGCCTATTGCCACTCCTATGGAGACACGTTTACGACTGAGTCTTCATGATGTTGGAGATGCATTTGATGCTGTTCTCTATCAGCAGGCTGTTGGATGCTTGATGTACTTATGCATTACTCGGCCATATATTCAGTTTGCTATCTCACAGATGAGCAGGTTTATGCATTGCCCAAGAGTCAAGCATTGGCAAGCGGTTAAGTGTATATTTCACTACTTGAGTGGTACTCAGCTACTTGGGTTGTTTTATCCCAAGGGGGGATCACTACCGCCAGATTTGCATGCTTTTTCTGACTCTTATGGGGCTGGTTGCTATGACACTCGTGTGTCCACTAGTGGCTTGTGCTTCATGCTTGGTAGCTCATGTATATCTTGGTTGAGCAAGAAGCAGCCTATTGTGGCCACTTCGAGTTGTGAGGCTGAGTATAGGGCAGCTTTCATAGTGACTGTTGAGTGTGTGTGGCTAAGACGCCTTATGGCTGATTTGGGTGTTGGTCAGTCTTTTGCCACCACCATCTTCATTGAGAGTTAGAGCGCATTGGCAGTTGTGAGGAACCCTGTGTTCCATGCTCGCACTAATCACATTGAGGTGCATTATCATTATGTCAGGGAGAGGTTCAATGCTGGGGAGATCAGCTTGGCATATGTGCCCATGCAAGAGAACATTGCAGACCTTTTCACGAAGGCTCTGCCTAGGGAGAAGTTTGAAGCTTTTCGCAAAGCTTTAGGCTTACTTCCTTTTGTGGAGTGATTTCCACATAGCTTGGCACTTCCTTATACATGAGTGCCAGCCACTTGTTCACCGCATCACTCCCAGGGGGGATCTGTTGATATATTTAGGTAGTGATGTGTGTGAACACTCTAGGACCGCCGGGGAACTTTTTTCCCTCTTTGGGAGGTTTTTTTCCCCCGGGTTGTATATATGCCTATTTCCCTAATGGTCTACTTATCTTTGTACATTCTCTACTAATACATTCAGTATAGTGTGTTGTGCTCCAAGCTTCTTCTTCTTCCTTGTGTTTTTCGCGTGCTTCCGCAGACGTCTAACGCCAACAACTCATTCATACAAAATAGATGCATTTATCTCATAATAATGTGTATTTGTGTATATGTGAATATGTGTGTATGTGTAAATGTGTATATGTGAATATGTGTGTATGTGTAAATATGTATATGTGAATGTTTTGTGTATGTAAGTAATCAGATTATTAATATCAAATACCATTATTTGTAGATTCTGATCAATCAGATGGAACTCTACCATCGTCTCCTCATCATGCAATGACTATATGCTGTAAGTATATCATGTTGATTTATTTAGGTAGTGATGTGTGTGAACACACTAGGATCACTGGGGCACTTTTTTCCCTCTTTAGGAGGTTTTTTCCCCTAGCTTGTATATACGCCTATTGCCCTAATGGGCTACTTATCTTTGTACATTCTCTAGTAATACATTCAGTATTGTGTGTTGTGCTCTAAGCTTCTTCTTCTTCCTTGTGCTGTTTGCGTGCTTCCGCAGACGTCTAACTCCAACAATTGGTATCAGAGCAGGTCATCGCTTCATCTAGGGTGCTATTGACACTCCTCCGTTTGCAGTCTCAGAATCGAATGAATTTTGGTGAGCATACTCAGCGTGTTTTCAAGATCAAAATAGCTTCACCGTGTGGTGCCCAAATCGCGATCTGAGCTTGTCTCGGCCTCCAAACGCACTATCGCAGCGCTTATGTAGGGTATTTCCTCTTTTTGTGCCAAAGGTATATACCAGTTTTTCTTCACCGATATAAGCATCTCGAAGTTTGCTACAGGTCTAGCAGAATTCATCTAGGCAGTTGTGTTCAAATTTTTGAGATACAGTCAATTTTTGCATCAAGGTATTTTAGTCACTGGCCATGGCTGAAAGCAGTGATGTATTCCGTATGTTGGCTGTTTAGGATAAGTTGGATGGTACCAACTACCCATTATGGGCTTATATGATGCGACATGTGTTGGTTGCAAAAGAATTATGGAACATTGTGCAAGGTGTCGAAAAGCGTCCTATCACACCTGCAACTGTTACAACTGCATGTACTGAAGCTGATGTAGAAGGTGTCGAAGATGGTGATATTTTGCATATTCTTGTTTGCGCTACGGTTTTTGCTGCACCTACTACAAAGGAGATTCGTTGGGATGGCAAAGATGCCCAGGCACATGCATTGATAGCTTTGTCTGTCAAACATGCCATTATTCCTCATATTCGCTCTTGCAGAACAACTAAAGATGCTTGGGATAAACTTACCACATTGTACCAAGCTAGGAATGAGGCTTGTGTTGCTTACCTCCAAAAAGAGTTGGAGAGTGAGCACATGAATGAAGGTGATTCTATGGACAATTTCCTAACAAAGATCAAAGACTTGAAGGAACAGTTGATTTCTATGGACAATTTCCTAACAAAGATCAAAGACTTGAAGGAACAGTTGATTTCTGTTGATGAGGTTATACCATATAGCTCACTTGTGCAGACCTATCTGAATGGTCTTCCTGATTCATATCAGAGTTTTGCTTCTACTCTTCGGTTGATGATGAAAGGAAATCCAAATGCCTTATCATTTAAGGAGTTAGTCTCTATTCTGTTGTAGGAAGATCAGTACAGGTAGAACAGGTCCATTATGCGTGTTGCAGATCAAGCTTTCTTGACTAGTCAGAAGGGCAAAGGAAAATGGAGCTCTTCTACTAGTAAGCAGAAATCTGCAAATGCTGCACATTCGAAGAACCAAGACAAAGATGAGAAAAAATCAGAAAAGCAGAAATTGTTTTGTAAGTAATGTAAAGGGAATCATCATATCATAAAGAACTATCCAAAACTGGCTGCAAAGAGGCAAAGAAGAAAGAGGCTGGAATGGTTGGTGATGAAGCCTCTACACCAAAAACGGAGTCTGCTAATCTTGTGCAGGAAGAAGAATGGGAATTTACTACTGTTTGCAGTTTTGACCCATCTTCTCATGAGCAGTGCATGTCTGTAGTAGACTCAAATGTTTGGTACTTTGATAGTGGGGCGACCAAACATGTTACCTCGCAGCGCAATTTCTTCTCTTCACTCGAGCCTTCCCCTATAGGGAATGCTGTTACATATGCCAACAACTCCTCTTATCCTATTATGGGAGTTGGTAAGATCATTTTGACTACTGTTGATGGTAGTTCTTTCACTTTGTCAGATGCTTTATTTGTGCCAGGGATCAAGAAGAACCTGTTATCAGTTTTTGCATTAGCCAAGATTGGCTTGGTTGTGAAATTTGTTGATGACAGGTGTACAGTTCATGATCTGTCAAATGGCAATGTGATTATTGCTTTTGGCATTTTATGTCATGGGCTGTATAAGCTCATAGACTATGAAAGATCTGTAAATGATTTGGCATGTGCAGTAAATGATTCTCACGCTATGTCAGATGCAAAGCTTTGGCATGCACACTTTGGTCATTTGAATTTTGCTAGTTTGCTACGCCTGTAGAAATCTGAAATGGTGTCCTCTTTGCCCAAACTTGAGGCACCTGGAAAACATGTTTGTGAAGGCTGTATTTTGGGCAAAATGCAGCCTTCATCCTTTCCAAAAGATGGTTCAGTTTGGGCTACTCAGAAATTCTAGCTTGTACATAGTGATGTCTGTGGTCCTATGCAGGCACCTTCTTTTGGCAATTATCTTTACTTCGTGACTTTCATCGATGATTTTTCTAGGCATGCATGGGTATATCCATTGAAGGCAAAGTCCGAAGTGTTCATGTGCTTCAAACAGTTTTTGGTTTTGGCTAAAAATCTATTGGCATGTAAAATAGGCATCCTCCGTTCTAAATGAGGGGGGGGAATATATGTCTTCTGATTTTAATTCATTTCTGGCTGAACGTGGGATAAAGCACCAGTGTAAAGTGCCGTATACACCTCAACTGAATGGATTTACTGAACAAAAGAATAGGTCACTCATGGAGATGGCGAGGTGTATGGTCAAGAGTTAGGCTTTACCACATAGTTTTTGGCTTGAGGCTATCATGTGTGCAGGATATGTACTGAACAGGTGTCCCACTAAAGCGCTGCAGTCTATCACTCCATATGAGGCTTGGCATGATTGCAATCCATCTATTGCTCATCTGCGTGTTTTTGGTTGTTTGGCATATGCATTAGTGCCTGAACAACATCGCAGAAAATTGGATGATAAAGCAGTAAAATGTATTTTTGTTGTGTATAGTTCTGAAAGTAAGGGCTATCGTCTGTATCATCCACACACTAAACGCATTCTGGTTAGCCATGATGTTGTGTTTGTGGGAGATGTTATTCAGCCATTGCTTTCATGTACAAAGGAGACATCTGTTAGCTCCAAAGACATGTATGATACTTTGTTGCCTCTTTTTACAGGTGGATAGTCTAGTACTGGTCCCAATGAGGCAACTTCTCAGCATTTGCAGGTTTCATGTGAGGATGCAGATCATTCCATTTTTTATGCAGATTTACATGATGCACTAGTTGATAAGAGAGATGATATTGAGCAGGAAAAAACTATGCCAAAATGGCTGGTGCAGACTTTGCGTGACAACAAATTAGATGCACCTCTGTCATATCATACTCCTTCAGGCTCTCATAGTGCCTCTTTTTCATCAGGTTGCTATGCTATGGCTGCATCTAGTCTCTGTGATGAGAATGAGCCTGTTTCGTTTGATGAAGAACAAAATTCCGAAAATTGGATGGCTGCTATGCAATTTGAATATGATGCTATAATTAAGAATGGTACTTGGTCTTTATGTGACTTGCATCCTGGCAAGAAGGCCATTGGCACTAAGTGGGTATACAAGCTGAAGCGTAAATCGGATGGTACAGTTGACAGGTATAAGGCTAGGCTTGTTGCAAAGGGTTATGCACATGAAAGAGGCATTGATTTTGATGCGACCTTTGCACCTCCATGTCGTATGACTACTGTTCGGAGCATCTGTGCACTTGCAACTCATCATGGTTGGAATGTACATCAAATGGACATTAAAACAGCATTTTTGAATGGTGACTTGCATGAAGAAGTGTATGTTTTTTAGCCCCATGGCTTTGTGTAGAAAGGGCATGAAAACTAGGTGTGCAAGTTAAAGAAGTCATTATATGGTTTAAAGCAAGCACCATGTGCTTGGTATGAGAAGATACATGCCTATCTGATTGCACATGGTTTTGTGATTAGTCCAACTGAAAGCACCTTATATGTTAAGCGTGCTAATGATGTGCTTCTGATCATTGTTGTCTATGTTGATGACATGCTGCTCACTGGTCCTATTGAGAAGCATATTGCTGATTTTAAGGCTGATTTTCATGCCTCGTTTGAGATCTCTAATTTGGGGCATTTGCATCACTATTTGGGCATTCAGTTTATGCAACTTGATGGTGGAATGGTGGTGTCAAGCAAAATATATTAACACATTATTGCAACATTTTGGCCTTGAAGATTGTAAGCCTATTGCTATTCCTATGGAGACAGGTTCACGATTGAGTCTTCATGATGCTGGAGATGCATTTGATGCTGTTGTCTATCAGCAGGCTATTGGATGCTTGATTTACTTATGCATTACTCAGCCAGATATTCAGTTTGTTGTCTCATAGATGAGTAGGTTTATGCATTGCCCAAGAGTCAAGCATTGGCAGGCAGCTAAGCGCGTCTTTCACTATTTGAGTGGTACTTGGCTACTTGGGTTGTTTTATCCCAAGGGGGGATCACTATTGCCAGATTTGCATGCTTTTTCTGACTCTGATTGGGTTGGTTGCTATGACACTCGTGTGTCCACTAATGGCTTTTGCTTCATGTTTGGTAGCTCATGTATATCTTGGTTGAGCAAGAAGCACCCTACTGTGGCCACTTCCAATTGTGAGGCTGAGTATAGAGCAACTTTCACAGCTACTGTTGAGTGTGTGTGGCTCACGCCTTATGGCTGATTTGGGTGTTGGTCAGACTTCTACCACCACCATCTTCACTGACAGTCAGAGCGCATTGGCAGTTGCGAGGAATCCTGTGTTCCATGCTCGCACTAAGCACATTGAGGTGCATTATCACTAGGCCAGGGAGAGGTTCTCTGCTGGGGAGATCAGCTTGGCATATGTGCCCACATAGGAGAAGATTGCAGACCTTTTCACGAAGGCTCTGCCTAGGGAGAAGTTTGAAGCTTTCCGCAAAGCTTTGGGCTTACTTCCTTTTGTGGAGTGATTTCCACATAGCTTGGCACTTCCTTATACATGAGTGCCACCTCCTTGTTCACCGCATCACTCCCAGGGGGGATTTGTTGATATATTTAGGTAGTGATGTGTGTGAACACACTAGGACTACCAGGGCACTTTTTTCCCTCTTTAGGAGGTCTTTTTTCCTCGGCTTGTATATATGCCTATTGCCCTAATGGGCTACTTATCTTTGTACATTCTCTGGTAATACATTCATTTTTGTGTGTTGTGCTCCAAGCTTCTTCTTCTTCCTTTTGTTGTTCGTGTGCTTCCACAGACATCTAACTCCAACATGTCAAGATTTAATTTTAAATATATTTGATGGATACATAACTTATATATTTTTTTGTTTCTTATTATAATGAGATTCTGATCAATCAGAGGGTACTCCACCAACTCCTACCCATGCAACGACTTCACATGTGTCCTCCGATAGGGATTATGATGAATTTTACTATGAAGAGCATATTATATGTTGGTGTAACTCTTGTTATGGCACGTATCAAAGACCACGATTGGAATGTATTGAACATGAGGCAAAGTATGGTACTTTTAAGCATGCACCATCATTTGGTCAATGTGATCATGCTTGGGTATGTATTTTTTATATAAATTAATGTCATTATTTTAAATAAAAACCATATACAAAATCAAATTATTGTTGATATATAGGAATACTTGCTCAATGATGATGATGATGATAATTTTTCTCATAATGTTAATATACCTCATACACGTCATGGACTTGTTGTTCATCAATTACAAGCAGAGGTTTCTAGAAATCCTCTACCTCCTGGTAAACGGCTGGAGATTCTCCATTGCCAGCTCGTGATCGTTCTTTAGTACAAACATATGATAGAAGAAGATATGGAGGATGGAATAGAGGACCACTTCCTTTAGATGGAGAGGTTTTCAACTTTTGGGGTAATCGCTATATGATTGCTCCATCCACTATTACTAATACTGGTCGTGGTCTCTTTATTGTAGAGGATTTGTATGTGCCTCCGAACTATGAAGTCACTCTTATGTCATTTTGTGGTCCTATATATGGATGCGGATATTGGCATCCACTTTCACATTATGTTCAAAGCATGAGTACTTATGGAATATGCTTGAACGCAGCATCCCTTACTAGTAGAAGGATTTTACATGCAGAAAATGAAAGATTATATATTGATGGAAGACCTTACACACATGGAAATATAGCAGGTTTAATAAATAGTAGTCGAGGGTTATATAATAGTTCCAGGACTAATTGCACATTTGAGGATGGTGAAAATAGTCATGAATCACCATACATGAGTAAAGATGTATCAAGATGCATAGTTGTCAATGCTATTACTACATTACATGCCGCTGATGAACTATTAGTGAATTATGGATGGCGTAGACCTCCAAGAGCACCTTCTAGCTAGAGAGAATAAAAATTTTCTATCCTTATTTAATAACTTCTATACTTAATTTTATATTTAAAGTTTACTTTTTATTCATTTATGGAATACTAATGAATTTTATTTATATGTGTAGATTCCAACGTATGATGTTGATGATATTCCTCCACACCATTCACAATTGGCAGTGAGACCTCATTTATGAGAAGCTTCCATGCAAAAGTAATCCTGTGGAATATGCAAGATTGAAAGATCTATATTCAAAAGACGATAAAGTACAAGATTTGTGTGACAAATGATGAAGATGATGGCATGGAAGATTTTATTGAGGATTGGTATCAAAATGACAATGAGAGCATTGATATTTCTAAAAATGAGAAATATCTTCGAGAGGAATGTCTAAAGCATGTATATGAAGGAAGACGTTTGACACGAATAAGTGTGATCTTACTTGTTCTCAATCTTCAAAATCGTTTTGGATGGACTAATGTATCTGTTTCGACACTATTAAGGTATAATTTTCAATTTTCTACATATATATGCATATATATATATATTTATGCATATATATATATATATATATATATATATATATATATATATATATATATATATATATATATATATATATATATATATATATATATATATATATATATATATATATATATATATATATATATATATATATATATATATAAATACATGCATATATAAAAATACACATAATATACATGAATGCATACACACATATAAACATACACACACATATACACACATACACATGTTATGAGAGTAAGGTCAAATTATACATACCTGTATCGATTGAAGATGTTTTGTCCATCTACCCTTTAGAATTGTCCTCCCAACCTTTATAATCTTCTTGACACATATGTTTCTCCTATTTTAGTCGACCTAATACCTGTGCTACTAATTATACAAATATTAAATAGCAGTTACCAAGGAAGGTATTAAGTCACATGTAAAATGGGAGGAGCAAATTTATCTTGAAGATTTTGAAGGATGGAAAAATAATTTTAAAGGATGGGCGAACAAAAAGCGCCATTCAATGCAGGTTTTTATTCTTACTTTAGATAAGGTAAGAACAAGAACTTGAATTGAATGGACACTTTTTGTCCGCCCATCTTTTAAAACTATTAATGCATCTTTCAAAATATTCGCGAAAAATTTGATCCTCCCATTTTACATATGACTTAATACCTTCCTTGGTAATGGCTATTTAATATCTGTAAACAACTTAGCAAGATAGGTAATAGATTGACTATAAGATGGGAAACTGCCAGACGATTCAATGGTCTAGATATAAAAACTTGCAAACCACAATATACAAAAAACAATTAAAAATGAAATCAATTATACACAGCTACACATGCATACATACATACATATACATACATATATACACATTCATACATACACATACATACATACATACATACACATGTATACACACATACATATACATATATGCATACATATACGCATACGTATATATACATACATATACACCTATAAAACACATATACATACATATATACATATACACATACACATATGTAGACGCATGCACATGCATATTCACATCCACATACACATACACATAAGCATACACATATATAAAATTATATGCATATATATGTATATTTATTTATTTAATTTTTTTAATATATCTTCTTTTGATGAACTTACAGGTTATTATCTGAAAAGTTTTTACCAAGTCAGAATATTCTTCCTACCTCACATGATGAAATGAAGAAGATAATCAACAATCTTGGTATAGATTATCAATGTATACATGCATGTCCTAATGATTGTATTTTATATACAGGTGAATATGCAGACTCTTTGACATGTCCCAAATGTCAATCTCTTTGATATAAGGGTGAAGAAGGTAAAATCCCAAAAAAGGTATTGAGACATTTTCCATTGGCTCCACGGATTAGACATATGTTTCAAAGCCCCGAATTATCAAAGCTTTTGACTTGGGGACATGATCATAAAAGTACTGATGGAATAATTAGAATTCCTCATGATAGTTTTGCTTTTCAGCGTATTGATTCTACATGGCCTGAATTTGCACAAAATCCACAGAATCTAAAGTTAGAAGTTGCATTAGATGGGGTTAATCCATTCTCCATGAAATCTAGTAAATGGGCAACATGGCCAGTGGTAGTCATAAACTACAATCTTCTGTCATATCTTAGCATTAAAAAGGAACATTTAATGCTTTCACTTTTAATCCCAGGCAAAAGACAAGTTAAAGATATGAATATATATCTTGCTCCTCTCATTGACGATCTCCAAGAGTTATTGAGAGGTATTAAGTCACTGATGTATCGAAAAGAATCAATGAAAGACATATTATGGTTCGTGGTATTGTGGCTTGGACTATTCATGATTTTCTAGGATATGGTGTTTGTTCAGATATTGATGTAAATTTTTTATTCAATATGCATGTAAATAAATATGATTTAATCTAATTATATTTTTATCATTTTCATGATGCAAGAATATCTAGTAAGGGTTATAAAGCTTGTCCATATTGTGGTGATTGTTTGAGATCAATCTATAGTAAGAATCTCAACAACAATATTTATCTTCGACATCGACAATTCTTGCTTGATGATCATCCATTAAGATCTAAAAGAGAAGCGATACATTTTAATGGAAAGCTTAAAATAGGTCAGTGTCCAAAACCTATGACACCTATGGATTGGTATAAAAAATGGACAGATGGACCTCTGATAGATCCAGAATCAGAAATCTTTAGTGATGATTCAAATAATGAGTATGTGAAGAGAGGTAAAGGAAAATTGGCACTCGTAGAGAACATATCAATAGGGTATTCTTTGGAGTATTGGAAAGAGTTAAAAGTATGTCATCTTCTTGATCCTATGCATATATTCAAAAATATTGGTTATTCACTATGGAAGCATCTTCTTGGACTAAAAGATACCATAGCATAAAGGAATGATTTGAAAGATCAAAAATAAAAAACAAAGTTATGGCTAGTTTGTGATAGACATCGACAAGAAACGACTTATGCACCTGCTCCTTGGGTACTTACAACAAAAGAGATACAGACTATCAACAATAGAATTCAATTGATTAAGACTCCTACAGGATATGGAGCATATTTTCAAAACATGTTTACTATGGATGATAAGAGCTTATCTGGGTTAAAGATCCATGATTGGCATAACTTTTTGAAACATTTTACCTTTGGTTATCGATGGATGTACAACGAAAGGAGTACGAGATGTGATCTATCGTCTTGGATCACTTATAAGGTAATTATGATACTTTTATATTTAATATGTATGAATATTGGATATCTTTTATTTTTGAATTAACTTCTTTATAATTGTTTTTATGATATGTATAGGTGGATTACATCCAAAGAGATTGACAAAAACTCGATCCCACAAAAAAAATGTGAATGCAAAGAGCTACTATGCTTGATGGAGAAAGAACTTCCTACTTCATTTTTTGATATTCAAGTTCATTTATTAGTCCATCTTGTAGATGAAATAGAGATTGCAGGTGTTGTTAACACTCGATGGATGTTTTGGGTTGATCGATTTATGGGAATATTAAAAGGTTATGTGCGACAAAGATCAAAACCAGAAGGATCCATGGCAAAGGGTTGGATGCTTGAAGAGTGCATGTATTATGTTAGTGAGTACCTTGAAAGAGTTCATGAAGAAGCTCCACGTGCATGGACCAACGAGTCTTCTTCAAAAATAACAGATGAGGTATTATCAAGTAAGGGAGTTCCATTCTTATTTAGATTTCAAGGAAAAAATGATGTTTCTACTTTTGTAGCATATAATAGCGAATGCATGCAAGCATTCCTTAGCAAGTACGAACAGGAACTTCAAAATCTCTGAAGTAAAAGGTGAAAAAACAAAAGATATAGACATAATCTCGATAATAATGAGATTATAGATATATCTTGTTTCACAGATTGGCTATATAGTCGTTTGCAATGCGCCAACGCAAATAATGAAGAAATCTCAGATGAGCAGAGAGAGTTAATGATAGGTTGTGAACATTTTATTTTAATAATATTTTATTTTTCCATATATATATATTAGTTTCTATTTACTAATTGAATTTCTTTTGCACGTTGGAATGTTCACTAATATGTGGGCTTTTGGATAGCATATTAGAATCAAAGCCATTGATTCTTTACGTAAAATAGAGGAGTCTAGTATTGTTGCTTCTTTCAAGCAACTATCATGTGCTAGCTCAAAAGACACAAACCTTATAGATGGTGAACTTGGTTATGTGGGAACTATTGTTGGTATCTACGAAATTTCATTTCGTACATTCAAACAGGTAGAAAGAAGTTTATATTTTTTATGATAGAGTTAGTTATTTTTTTAAGCACCTAATAATGGGTTTTTGTTTTTATATATTTTGATAGGTCATTTTGAAGGTTGACTGGTTTCAAGCCGAGTATAAAGGTAGTAATTCCACATTAAGAAATTATCTGGGTTTTGGGCAATTGATTCTTCCAACGTAATGCGATCTACTAAAGAACCATATATTCTTCCTAGGTCTTTGTTTGAACAATTTATTGTTAGAGAGATTGAAGAAAGTCCTCTTGATGATTCAACATCAGATACTGATACATCAACATCTGAAAGAGAAATTAGAATCATTATACGTGATAATGATACTAATATTTTTGATGAAGAGGATAATTCTCTACATGCTGATTCTACTGATGAGGAATTACTAGAAATAGATATTAATCCATCAATAGATGATGTGACTCACGAGAACAAAGATTTAACAATAGAAGAAATAAATGAAATCAATAAGGCTAATGAAGATGAGACTATATTGATGTCTTACTAAAATGATGGCAATAATGAAAACATATGAGCAGATTAGATAGTAAATTCTAGTCTAGTTATCCATCAATAACTTGAAGCTTCTAATAAAAATGGATATCAGATAATAGATTTTTTATTAACTTGAATAACGATGAATCCTACTAGAGAGATGAAATCATGTTCTTTTAAGTTAGAGCATGAAGCTCGGAGGTATGCCTAATTATTTTATATATAGCTTTATCTTCGAGGAGCAAATTTTTATCATGTATGTATGCATATGTGTGTGTATTCATGTGTATTATATGTATACATATGTTAGTATGCATATATATGTATTTCATGTATATGTATGTGTGTGCATGTGTGTGATATATGTATACATGTGTCAGTATGCATATGTGTATATATGCATATGCATTTATGTATAATATTCATGTATTCATGTAATATATGCAAGTGTTTATAATTGTGTACATGTATATATGTATATGTGTCTATGTGTAAATGTGTACATGTAAATATGTATGCATGTATATATATATTTATGTGTGCATTTAGACATGTATATGTGATGTGTACATGTATATATCTATATGTGTCTATGTGTAAATGTGTACATGTAAATATGTATGCATGTATATATATATATATATATATATTTATGTGTGCATTTAGGCATGTATGTGTGATGCATAATATATCTACTCCATTTTATATTTATGTATGTGTATCTACATGATGTGTATATATCTTTATATATGTTATGATCCTCGTTGATTCGAGTAGCTATATATAGAGGCATAAGGTTGGGAGGAGAGACATCTCTCTAGTAGGACGTCGGAGGAATAGATGCAATGTGTACATATACTTCAATCATATGGCTAAAAGGTTGAATTAGAATTTTTAAATTAGGGGTTTTAAAACCCTAATATTGAAATTAGTGTTTTCAAATTAGGATTTTTGAAATAGGATTTATTTTTCTATTTATTTATTTATGCCTATGCATCTGTTGTGTATGTATGTGTATCTATATGTGCATATGCATGTGTTGTGTGTGTATATATATGCATATGTATATGTATATATGCATGTAAATATGATTATATGAGTCTATGTGTGTGTACATATGATTATGCATGTGTATGTGTATGTGAGTATGTGTATGTGTATGTGAATATGTGTATGTGAATATGTGTATTCATTATATGTGTGTAACTGCATCATGTGTATGTGTGTGTAAAAATGTGCATGTATGTGTGTGTACGTATAAATGTGCATGTATGTGTATATGTGTGTAAATGTGCATGTATGATGTATATGTGTGTGTATGCGTGTATTTGTATCTCTAGAGTAACTCTTTTCTCTCTCTCTCTCTCTCATATACATACATGCAT